>OW240912.1:330674936-330722567 GCA_933207985.1 Pelobates cultripes | reverse complement strand
GGGAGGGAGTGGAGAAGATTGGAGGGAGGCGGGAGAAGAAGAAGATTACAGGGAGGGAGGGGGGAGATGATTACAGGGAGGGGGGAGAAGAAGAGAAGATTACAAGGGAGGAGAAGAAGAGATTACAGGGACGGGGGAGAAGAAGAGGAGAACACGGGGAGGGGGAATAAGAGGAGAACATGGGGGGTGGGAGATGAGAACGTAGGGGAGGGAGAGACCACTAAAGGAGGGAGGGGGCGGTGGAGAGACCACTAGGGGAGGGGTGTGAGGAGAGACTGCTAAAGGAGGGGGGTGGAGGATAGACCACTAGGGGAGGGTGGGGGGAGAGGAGAGACCACTAATGGAAAGTCGGGGAGAAAAGGAGACCACTAAGGGAGGTGGGGGGGAGAGGAGAGACCACTAAGGGGCAGGGGAGATCTCTAAGGAATGGAAGGGAGAGCTCTATAGGACAGGGGGCAGGACAGGGAGCTCTTTCACACCACGCGCACACACACACACACAATGCATCCCTATACACACAGAAACACAACATGCTTCCCTTACACACAGAGAAACACACAATGCAACCCTTACACACACATGCAAACACACACTGCTTCTCTTACACACACACAGAAACACAATGGATCTCTTACACACACTCAACGCACCCCTTACATACACAGAAACACACTTTGCATCCCTTATGCATACAAACACAGATTCACACAATGCATCCCTTACACACAACAAGAAACACACAATACATCCCTTATACACAAACGCTCACTGCTTTCTATCCCTTACACAAAAACACACTGCTTCCACTACACACAAACACACTGCATCACCTACACAAACTGGTATCTCTATACACTACATTCCATAAGCACACACATTAGATCCTCTACAGTAACACATAACACATCCCCTACACACTCTACTCCCTGTGAGTTCATGGGTGGAACATGTAGGTGGACTTATGGGTGGGCTTTATGGGCATACTCACCGTCAGGCCCTGGGGCCCAGACCTTGAGCTATGTAAGAGGCCCCAAAAAATTGAGCTGCTTCCCGTTCTCCCAGAACATTGAATTTTGTGACCACAGTTACAAACAGCCTCCAGAGATCCTGTTCTACACCAGACCAGTGGAGCCAGACTGCAGCCAGAGCCCATCTTTCTTCTGCCTAGGGCAGCAAAAATCCTTGCACCGGCCCTGGTCCAGTGTCACCCGAAAGCCCATAGGAAAGCATTGTATAATGCTGTCCTATGGGGGAATCCGGAATTCGAGCATAGCCATTGCCACATTAGGTCTCCCCTGTCAATTGAGTCAGAGCCTGCGCCAAGGGACATCAGCGCTGGAACTATAGTTTTCCTGGCACTATAGTTTTCCTTTAATGTTGTGGCTGATCAGTGTGTATATATATATATATATATATATATATATATATATTCAATAATTGAACTACTAATTTTGAATATAGTTTTTCAGAAGAAAAAAGAAGAGTTATGAGACTGAATAGATATTATATTAGCAATGGAACATTACTAAATTATTATGGTCTGATCGTTGCTTTATGGGTCAAGAGAAAATGCATTTATCAAAATAATTCTTAAAAATGTTTAAAACTCATCTGCAATTATTTGTTGTGATTCTTTGACATCTTGAAGGAGTATGCAGCTGTGCTTGGATGAGCATAATGGGCATAGTAGTTTATAGCAACTGATCTTCGAGACAATGCCTGGTGGTGAACAACGACCTTCCTAATTCGGCACATATGTGTCAGGAAAGGGTTATTTAGAGTCGATTTTTCCATGTGTTTTCTTCTTCTCTGCAGCAGTGCGTAGTGTTCTAAATGCCTGGTTGCCTGGTCATTGCTGGGGGTGGATAAGACTCAGGCAGCAGACATTCTGTTTCTGCTCAGTGACACGGCAGAGTGAGCTCAGCATTACATCAGCCCTCTGTTTATGGAAAGCCTGGGCAAAGGAAAAAATAAATCTCATATAACTCAACCTGGTCATTATTTAATTATCTAGAGCATTTCTTATTGGAGGTCATAACCACAAAATGGGTTATTCTTCATTACTATGTGGGATGCATGCAATGTAACTATGATTGTTCTTTATATAAAGCCCCAAATATTGCCTGGTAAAAAAAAGGTGCATTAGTCAAGATCCCTTGGAGACAGGAAGAGTTCATTCATGTTATTCATATATTAACATCAATATTAAAGGAACACTATAGGGTCAAGAACACACACATGTATTCCTAAATCTATATTGTTAAAACCACCATCTAGCCCCCCTGCCCCCCTAAATATAGAAAAAAATCTTACTAGTATTCAAGTCTGCAGCTGCTGCCTCTGCCCCCGATTTGCCTGCTTGGCTGACATCATCAGAAGTCATTGTCTCAGCTAATCAAAATGCTTTCCAATTGTACTGGCTGAGATTGTCAAAGAGGCAGATCGGGGGCAGAGCCAGCACAAGTCAAACAGAGCCCTGGCCAATTGAATTGAATCAATGCATCTCTATGAGGAAAGTTCAGTTTCTCCATGCAGAGGGTGGAGACAGTGCTGCACCTCTAGCAGCCATCTGAGGAGTGGCCACTGGAGGTATCCCTAGGCTGTAATGTAAACACTGCATTTTCTCTGAAAAGACAGTGTTTACTGCAAAAAGCCTGAAGGGAATGATTCTACTCACCAGAACAAATTCAATAAGCTGTAGTTGTTCTGGTGACTATAGTGTCCCTATAACACATTTCTCTCATAGCAGGACTGTCATTTTAATGATTTTGCATGCAGCACTGGCATACATCATTCTACTCTGCTATTTTCCAGTTCCACGGTATCATGTTTTGTCACAATTTCTATCATTCATGTAACGGATCGCCTGGCACCCCGACTGGGTACCTCCGTTGAAGGATGCTCCTAGCGCTTCCTGAAGACTCCAAGCACTCTGGCAGACACCACAATCACCGAACCGGAGAAACAAATAAATTCTCCCAAGCATATGAATGCTGTAGACAGTTGAATAGGAACCATACGAATACCATACTCTCCTAGCAGTCAAACTGGAACAGCATACAATAAATCCTTCCCCCAATAATGAGACGACACTTCACTTTGAGGGTTAAAACAGGAACAACCCTGATTTATTCACACACCAGGCTTATAAAGGATTCTCCCATGCAAGGGAGGGATTTACAACAATTACACAATACACCAATCACACATGAGTTACCTCCCACAATGCCTCACAATCCCTCCCCTCTGGCCTGGAGATAATTGGGGAAGGAATCTAATTATCTCCCAGGACAGAGGCAAAACTCCATTACCCACATGGCAGACAAAAAGACAGTAAAAGACATAAAATTACATACTGATACATTTAGTACATAAAACACACATTTCTACACATCCCCAGATAGCTTTGATCTGAGCGCACATTATTAGATGAATGGCACTCAGATCACACGAATAAGCCTTTCTGCAGGGAAAATAAATGGTTTAACCTGAAGGGCCATAGTCCAAAGGGAGCAGGCGAGCAACCAGGCTTCTCCAGTTCACAGTGGCGAGGTTGGTTTCGCCACACTTCTCCCCTTTACCAACTAGACTAACAGGGTATCTGACCTCCTGCCGGTCAGTGCCCTGGTTAGTCCAGCAACCCACCCACAAAACAGAAACAGCAGTACAGCCTACCCACAATAACTGGTTACTACACCTGGGTAGAGGAGAGCTTTGTCCATGTCCAGGTGCCTCACTACGACTGTGTGGGGAACTGTTAGGCTGCCTTGGTGGGTTGCTGAGTGGGCAGAGACTAGCGGTACTCTGCCCTGGTGCCAGTACTACCGCGGAAGTAGCCTGGTTGGAGCCTGGTTGTGGGAGGGAGAGACCGACTGTCTCCCTCTGGATATACCGCTCTGTGGCTGGGGGACAGGACCGACCGTCCTTACCCCTTGTGCTGCAAGTACAGAGACTATGGTCCCATCTGCACCGTTGGGGGGTGTAACATCTCCCCTTGGTGGGTTAGGCTGCCGCTGGAGAGAGGGTGTAACAAGCTCCTCTCTCTGGACTGTAAACTGCTGCTGGGGAGAGGGGGTATCAGGCTCCTCTCCCTGACACTCTCTCTGCTGGTGGAGAGGGGGACCAGCTGTCTCCCCTTTCATTATCTTGTCCTGCGGCTGGGGGGCAAGACTGACAGTCCCTGCTCCCTGCAGGACATTCTGCCGCTGGGGAGGAAGGACAACACCTTCAGCTCCCTGGGGTACACACTGCCGCTGGGGAGGAAGGACTACACCTTCTGCTCCCTGGGATATACACTGCCGCTGGGGAGGAAGGACGGCACCTTCAGCTCCCTGGGGTACACACAGCCGCTGGGGAGGAAGGACAACACCTTCAGCTCTCTGGGGTACACACTGCCGCTGGGGAGGAAGGACTGCACCTTCTGCTCCCTGGGATATACACTGCCACTGGGGAGGAAGGACGGCACATTCAGCTCCCTGGGACACACACTGCCGCTGGGGAGGAAGGACGTCACCTTCAGCTCCCTGGGATACACACTGCCACTGGGGAGGAAGGACTGCACCTTCTGCTCCCTGGGACACACACTGCCGCTGGGGAGGAAGGACGACAACTTCAACTCCCTGGGACACACACTGCCGCTGGGGAGGAAGGACGGCACCTTCAGCTCCCTGGGACACCCACTGCCGCTGGGGAGGAAGGACGGCACCTTCAGCTCCCTGGGACACACACTGCCGCTGGGGAGGAAGGACGGCACCTTCAGCTCCCTGGGATACACACTGCCGCTGGGGAGGAAGGACGACACCTTCAGCTCCCTGGGGTACCCTTTTGAGTCCCCGTAATGCACTCTGCCACCGGATAGGGCGGCCGATACCTTTGGCTGGATCTGCCATGAACTGCAGGTACTCGTCTACCTGGCTCCTTACGAACTGCACGCATCTCTCCGGGGGGTTGGGTCCAAAGAAAGCCATCCGCGTGGTAAATTCTCTGTCATACTGCTCTTGAGTGTAGCTGGGTGCCATGCTTACACTGCTGCCCTCGATTTGTAAGTCATGGGGATGGTGTTACCTTGTAGCTGTCCTTCTGGGCTGTGGGAATGATCCCGTCACTTGCCACCAATGTAACGGATCGCCTGGCACCCCGACTGGGTACCTCCGTTGAAGGATGCTCCTAGCGCTTCCTGAAGACTCCAAGCACTCTGGCAGACACCACAATCACCGAACCGGAGAAACAAATAAATTCTCCCAAGCATATGAATGCTGTAGACAGTTGAATAGGAACCATATGAATAGGTTTACTCTCCTAGCAGTCAAACTGGAACAGCATACAATAAATCCTTCCCCCAATAATGAGATGACACTTCACTTTGAGGGTTAAACAGGAACTCCCTGATTTATTCACACAACAGGCTTATAAAGGATTCTCCCATGCAAGGGAGGGATTTACAACAATTACACAATACACCAATCACACATGAGTTACCTCCCACAATGCCTCACAATCCCTCCCCTCTGGCCTGGAGATAATTGGGGAAGGAATCTAATTATCTCCCAGGACAGAGGCAAAACTCCATTACCCACATGGCAGACAAAAAGACAGTAAAAACATAAAATTACATACTGATACATTTAGTACATAAAACACACATTTCTACACATCCCCAGATAGCTTTGATCTGAGCGCACATTATTAGATGAATGGCACTCAGATCACACGAATAAGCCTTTCTGCAGGGAAAATAAATGGTTTAACCTGCAGGGCCATAGTCCAAAGGGAGCAGGCGAGCAACCAGGCTTCTCCAGTTCACAGTGGAGAGGTTGGTTTCGCCACAATTCATAAGACCAAAAGCATGTAAAAGTCATACCCCCATGCCGCGATAATGTTTTAACACAATCCAAGGCTAAGATATAGGAAGAGAATGAGTGAGAAAAGCAAGCGTTAGAAAGGAACTTTGTAGAACAGGGAACATTCTAAAAACTATTTGTTGTGCTATTTCTTTTTCAACTTTTTAAATATTTTTATATGAATTCACATGAAGAATTAGACCATTCTGGCAAATGTCAAAATGTCCATGTTTCCCTTAATGTGGCGTGTCATCTTCATTCAGCAGTACGAGCAGGTGAAGTAAAGCTGATACGGATTGATTTCCATTCTCCACCATGTATTTATCCGATTGGCTGGAAGATAGGATGGCATGACGTGTTATAATATGTAAGGCATTGTTTTTTCTGATCTTTCATGTGCAACACTTATGCTGTAAATGGGAACACTTGATATAACATTACATTGCACTCCTTCAGTTAAACACTATTTTGGGTAAATAGGTATTGGTTGGTGCTGAGGTCCTGTGTTGCCACTATGGTAGGGAAGTCTATCTCACTGCTAGTGTTACCTATAAGTACATGAGAGCCTAATACAGTTTATTATGATTTTTTGTGCCAGATTCAGAGGAGCGCTTAAATATGTGAATAAAACTTAATAGTACACCTAGTGCAAACAAGGAATGTATATATACCGTATTTTTCCATTGTCCTTCAGTATGGCAGAGCAGGCACCTTCTTACCTTAAAGGTAGAGGTGCCTGCTCTGCCATCAAATACCACAACCAGAGGGGCCAGGAGAAGGTAGACGGCGAGAGAGGCTGTTCTTGCAGCCTCTCACTCCTCCCTCCCGCGCCCTCTGTGACGCCGGGAGTCGGAATATGACGTCATTCTGGCCCCGTCATACTAAACAGCGGCCAGGAGGCTGAATTAGCCTCAAAATATAAAATTGTGTGAGTCTGTGTGTCAGTGAGTGTTTGACTGTCAGTGAGTGAGTGTCTGTGAGTGTGCGTGTCTGTCAGTGAGTGTCTGTCTGTGTGTGTGTGTCTGTCAGTGAGTGGTTGTCTGTGTGTGTCTGTCAGTGCATGTCTGAGTGAGTGTATGCCTGTCAGTGTGTGTGTGTGTGTCTGTCAGTGAGTGTATGTCTTTCAGTGAGTTTCTGTGTGTGTGTGTCAGTGAGTGAGTGTATATGTGTCAGCGTGTGTGTGTCTGTTGGTGAGGGGGTGGCAATATGGATCTTTGCCTAGAGCGGCAGAAATCCTTGCACTAGCCCTTACTGTGGGGGCATTTGTACTTCAATGATTAACCCTCTAATGGGCAAAGTATTTTACTAGTATTTGTTACCAGCGTATCATCCACTGCTTACTGAGCAGAAGTGAAGAGCTAATTATTATATAAAAGTTATTTTAGGGATATTTTGCATCCTATTATAAACTGTTTTTCAAACTCAGTAAAGGTCACTTTTAGACTTACAGGAAAACCATAGACAGAAAAATAATGCTCAAAGCTCCAAATGTCAACCTTAACGAAAATATCGTCTCTAATAGAATCATCCCTATTATGTACTAATGAGTCCTCTTCACAAATAGCACCTTCGACTCCAAGGGAAAAAAAGATCATAACTGGGTTTGTGCAGTTCAGTCACATGTCCTTTCTAATATTTGCTGTTGTGTAACAGATCAGCATTACATTTTGTCACCATTAAACCTATAAAAGAAGTCCAGGCAATTGTTCTTCAATTGTTAGCATTGTGTCTTTACAGCCAACACAACCTAAACCTTTCCATGCAGCTTCCTTCACCATTGCAGACCCATAACCTATGGTCTGTAGGTACCTGAGATAAAGTTACTGAGTATGTGGATAACGCGTACACAAATCTCTGTAGTAGCTATGATTTGCATTGTGATATTGAAAGAGATATTAAACATGAACACGGCATAAAATAAATGAGCTGTGGGCTTCTACTGGCCATTTTTAATGAATAAAGGGTTTGGAGGCTTCTTTTCCTCTTCGACGATAAAACATGTATAGGTGACTATATAAGGAGGTGGACAGATCCAAACAAACCAATCAGAGATTGCCTTGCGTGAGAAAGCCCTTATAAGTTTGGAGCCTTTGATGGGGCAACATAGATAGAAGAAAGAAGATATCTAATGGTAAACATAACCTCCTTTTTTTTAAACATTAATTTAGTTTATTGGGTCCCCCTTGGTATATTATTAGTGTGCGGTGCTAGGGACAATGTATTGGGACAATGGCTAAGGGCTTGTATATATTTTTTATTTTATTTTTTTTTGCTGCTCGTAGGTAGGTGTTCGTGGGTACATGAGGTCCTTCCCCCGGTTAGTATAACTAGAGATCCGACCTGCCACAAATTGTGGACAACTGATACAATGCTTAAAAACTGTGTTTTGTCCATCTGCAGGCTGTGAGTTTGAAAGACCAATATACAATTTAAACATTAAACATAGAAAATAGGGGAAATTGGTTTGAGGCATGACATCCCTACCACTTCAGGTAATGAAGGGACATGGTCTTCAAAAGTACTGACGTTCTAACTGCCGCCATTTCAGTAAGTGTGTTGTACTTTATTTGAGGATGGTTGGAGTGTAATGTGCTTTATCAAAATAAATGCTCTGAGATCAGAATTTGTGGGACCCCCTAACCAAACCATTTTGCAGGTCTATCCTGACACACATCCAGACATGAGAGTTAAGAAAGGTATATAAGGTGTCAAGAGGACAGAAAAAACAGGGGGCAACCCTTGGGGATAAATTCAGAACAAGAGTGAGAAATTGCATCCAATGGCCTATATTCCAAAAAAAAATAAATTACTTTTAATATAGTCGTTAAAAAAACTAGTAAAATCAAGCTAGTTTAAATGTATGAACACACAGGATAAGGGAGGGAATTGTTGTACACAGGGTAAAGGTGGGGAAATATGTACACAGGATATATCGGCTGGTAATATCGCTAGGTAAATGTAAAGGGTTGGCAAAAAAAGGAACTCTAATTTCTTTTCACAGAAATGAGAGCTAACAGCTGATAGAGATACCAATTACAGTGTTACAAATGCTTCCCTGATTTAGTCAGATTGGGACAAAGTATCAAAGTTACCCATGAGGTGTAGGGAACCTGAAGGTGTCTGTATAGTAACTGTAGCAAGATCACTAAAAGTATACACAGTAATTAAGTAAGATACAGTATCCCTAAGTGTGGCAGAGAGCCACTGACATTGATATTAGCAGGAAATAGTGAAAAGAAATGCCAATAGAACCCAGAGATACAATGAGTCTTAGTGGCTAGTGGAGAGTTAAATATACTATGTGCCTGATCCAGACGCCTAGCTAGATGAGCAAGTCTGTGCCTTCAGGGGGCCCTAATAGAGAGAGGATAAACTGCTACTCTAGTTTAAGATGCAGACTCTAACGTAAAAGTATTAGTCCAGTATACGGATTAGTGGTATAATGTAGGGTATGTAGGATAACAGCCCTATAGAATCCGTCTACTGATAGCTGATCGAGGGTTTCATCCTCAGTGTCTAATTTCGGCATCTAGCTCATAGAATAAATCTGTGCCTTCGAGGGCACCTAGCTTCAAATGAGTTAACTGCTACACTATCTAACAAGAAACAGCAATTGTAGGAAAAAATATATTTAAGTCCGGTTTCAGATATATATCGGGGGTCTGACCGGTCTGTAGATTTCGGTAGCAAACATAGAAACATAGAATGTGACGGCAGATAAGAACCATTCGGCCCATCTTGTCTGCCTAGTTTTTTTTTAAAATACTTTCATTAGTCCCTGGCCTTATCTTATAGTTAGGATAGCCTTATGCATATCCCACGCATGCTGCGGGATACCAGGGGTGTAATAACCCAATTTCTTTCAGGAATCTAATGTTCAACTGGACTGTCAAGCTACTCGTAGGAGCCCCAAATCCAGACATGCACACAGATACATGCTCACACATTCTCCGACACATACACAGATACAGACTGTCATACAAAATGCTGAGTTCTTAGTAAAGATTAACAGAAATATTTATTTTTATAGAAACTGGGGTTGTCCTTTCAAATGAAATAACTTTATTTGTGTCTTGGCTTTGAATTTTCCTCAGATAAAATCAGTACTATGTCAGTGTTTCACTGTTTCCAGGAGATGGCGCTAAAGCTATATATTTTGTTTACAGAACAGCTAGAAGAGAAGAGATTAGACGTGCACAGTGGTCAACTGCTAGAATAAAATTTTATTTTTAAGAAAACTTTGTTTCACAATTATATAAACTAGGTAGGATATTTAGTACTTGGTTAACAAGAAGAAAATCTCAGTGATTGGATATGACGTACCCTAAAGGAATGTGTATCTGCTTAGAGATTTTTTTCAGTTCTAGAATATATTAAAGGGATTTTATCGTGTAAGGAATACACTATAGTGTAAGGAGGTGGTCCACCTCCTCTGATGTCACCCGATAGGGAGGGGATAATGCGCATGTGCAGGATCAGCTCCGCAAGCGCATTAGACTCTCCCCATAGGAACTCATTGAATCAATAAAAAACTGCAATGATTTACATTGCAGAACTGGGGCACAGGGACACTGCTGAGGTGAAGTGGTCTGGGTGCCTATAAGGACCCTTTAATAAAATTCTGGGCAATTTGAGGTTGTTTTTCTGAAAAATAGTGACAAATCATGCACATACACATGTTAGGTGCAAAGCCATGATTGGTTACAATTTATTATTCTATATGTTTTTATTTTTTTTGTTTGTTTATTTGTTAATTAATTATCTAAATAATAGATAATAAATACATATAATCCATACATCACTCTTTTTGTCTTTCCCTCCCAACCTGCAGTTTTTTTCTTCATGTTTCCCACAGCTGTATATATGATGTACAGATTTATAGGAGCTGTAGTTCAAAACAACAACTACAAACCCCAAAAGCCACTGCTGTGCAAAGATTTACGTGGTAAGCTCAACACTGTCATTAAAATTTAAAGGACATCACAGATTGGTCGAGTCACTTTCTGGTCATAGTTGGACTCACTGTAGAAACTACAAAGCCTTGGGATTTACCAGCAATTTTTTTTAATGTGAGTATAGTATTGATTATATTAATCTATTGATCTTGCATATAATTTTTAATGTATTATCAGTCTAACAAGTGACAACTTTAACAAAAGAATGGGTCGACTTCAGTTCTCGTATATGATGTGCAACCTTGTTTATACTACAACACTAGAAGGGTAATTTACTAAATGAATTAGTGAAAATAGTACGTATTACGACATTTTAAAACTTACAGCTATTAAAAAATGATGCAAACTGGTTTAATTTGTTAAAAGGTTTTAAATACATATATTTTTTTTAAGTAAAACTAAGGACAGAAACCATTTCTATTTGAACCAAGCTGAACTAATCCAATATTAACTGGTGATATTCTAGAATTGGGTCTGAAAAGGCAGTACGTGCTAGCAAAGTCATCGCAAAACAATCCCATAATAAACCTTGATGCAAATAAACTTTCCTGCAGGCTGTGAGCTTTGATTGAATTTACTGCTACAATTGAAAAGTGCAGCATACTGTCTTGTCACTGTGTAAATGTTAAAATAAATTAAAATAAGTAAAAGGAGAAAAGAAAAGAAAAGGTTACAGGTAATTAGATTATTTCAACATGCCTATACACTGTTGACAACGTTTTGCATTTCTTACACATTTAAAGGGACACTATAGTCACCAAAACAACTGTAGCTTAATGAAGCAGTTTTTGTCTATAGATTATGCCTCTGTAGTTTCATTATTAATTCTGCCATTTAGGAATTAAATCACTTTTTTTCTGTCTATGCAGTCCTATCTAACTGTCAAAGCCTGCATGAAAGCAAATGGTTTTATTTTCAATCAGATATTACTTAACGTAAACGTTATAGCTCCTGCTCTGTAGATTGAACTTTAATTACATACATAAGTTTTCTGTAGGGTCTAGCAAGTTATTAACAGAGCAGGAGATAGGAAATTCTAAATTAAACAGAATTTGCATTAGATGATTGTTTACAGGAAGTGTTTAGGAAGGCTCTGTAAGTTACATGCAGGGAGGTGTAGACAAGGGTTGCATAAACAAAGTTTGTACCATTGGGTAATAAATATAAAAGAAACCAATTGAAACTAATGTGGCTTAGTAGAGAAGTAAAAGAAGAGATTAAAAATAAGAAAAGGGCATTTAAAGCATTTAAAGACCAGGAAAAGGCAGAAATTTTAAATAACTATTTTTCTTCAGTATATATTAATGAGGATCCTATGGCAAGAGATATGCAAATAATTGCTGCAAAAAACTTGCAGATAACTTGTGATTGGATGACTCGAGACAAGGTGCTACAGCAGTAAAAGAAAATTAATGTAAATAAAGCTCCGGGGCCTGACGGTTTTCACCCACAAGTACTTAAGGAGCTAAGTGGGGAAATAAGTGAACTTCTGTGTTTAATCTTTCAAGATTCTTTTGTTTCAGATATTGTACCAGAGGATTGGAGGAAGGCAGATGTCATTCCTATATTTAAAAAGGCTATGCCTATGCCTCACTGATGATGCCTAACAAGGCTGAAACGATCTTCTGGGGTTGCTGTATCTCTCGTGCAGAGAGAACTTGCTGGCATTTCGGATCTGGACTGCCCGTATGGGTGGGACCAGTCTGATATGTTCTCTCTGTAATGGCACTAGATGAGCTAAAACCAGCTTGAGTTCTGAGCGGGGACCCACCGAAGGGCAGGCTATTTTAGCTGCTGTCTGTTCTCAGAATACTCTTGTGCCCATTTTTGCTCTCCTATATTTAAAAAGGGTTCAAAATCCTTGCGTGGAAATTTTAGACCTGTGAGCTTAACTTCTGTGACTGGGAAAATATTTGAAGGGCTATTGAGGGATAATATTCCGGAATTTATTGGGAAGAACTTTGTTATTAGCAATAATCAGCATGGTTATCTGAAACATAGGTCATGTCAAACTAACCTAATTGCATTCTACGAAGAAGTAAGTAGAAGTATAGATCAGGGTGTTGCAGTGGATGTGATCTACTTGGATTTTGCCAAGGCATTTGATACGGTTCCTCACAATAGGTTAGTCTTCAAACTAAAAGAAATTGGTCTAGATGATTATTCTTGTTCTTGGGTAAAACATTGGCTTAAGGATAGAGTACAACGAGTTGTCATTAATGGTAAATTTTCAGGCTGGACAAAAGTGGTAAGTGGTGTCCCTCAGGGTTATGTTTTGGGACCGCTTCTATTTAACATATTTATAAATGATTTTGAAATAGGCATTGAAAGCCATGTTTCAGTGTTTGCAGATGACACAAAACTTTGTAGAGTAATCAAATGTGAGCAGGATATTGCTTTGCAGAGGAGGGTGTAAGGAAACCAAGTATATTTAAACCTCATTCGGTAGTTTCCTCCCGAATCGCCAGAGCCTTAGTGATATAGCCCTCTGTTCGGTAGATAGAATAGATGAACCATATAATAATTCCAATAGCTTCACAAGACGATTCCCTTAGTGAAACACACGAATCCCCAAACATCAGCCGAAGTCAAGAAGAAGGGTACAAGATGAACTAACTTTTAATGGGTGCACACAGATTTTATGCAAGTCCCCATGCAAGGGGACAACCCTCAGGGAGGGACAAATATTCACCAATCATATACAGTAAAACTTTAACACACACCCACAGTTCCCTCCCCTAGCCCTGGAGATAATTAAGTCTGATACGATAGTAACTTAATTATCTCCAGGCTGAAAAATCACTTTTTTCCCCAATAACTGGAACACCCCTTTATACTTGGGGTATCCCCACAAATAATATGTCCCCTGATAGCCCTGATCTGGGTGACCAACATATTCGAATTTCACCCAGATTGGTTCAGGGGTTCGCGAAAACTATGGATGTCTTCTGTGACCGGCTCACCCTGGGCTGTATGCCCAAAACAGTTCCATGAATTTGGTGGGTTTTGCCGGTCACTTTAGAAATAGCAGAAAAACTAACAAAGTACCGAATGGATCCCTCTGTCGAATACACCAAAGTACTGAACAGCGCTCTTCTAGCTATTCGGTAAATAGAGTTCCAGCGTTCGTCTGTTTGGGACCGGTGTTCGGGAAGTCGAGTGTCCGTTTTCAGTTCCATACACTCGACGACCAGGTCCCGCTGCCTTTGTTCGCATGAACAAAGATGGCCGCGGTTTTCTCTGCCACGTGGCGTTCGACTGTACGAACGCTGGCCGCACAGACAGAGGTAGCAATTGAACCAGACTTTGATGTTTAACGAGCCAGAGGGGTGGTCTTTGTTCGGTAGTTACATCTACCGAATGCAATGGGCAGAAATAGTGTAACAAAAGGGAATGCAATGGATATACATAATACAACAAAAGGGGATTTCTTCACAGAGGGATTTAGATAGATTGGGGGACTGGGCACTAAAAAAGCAGATGAAATTTAGTTATGCACTTCGGGATCAAGAATGCACAAGCAACTTACACCCTGAATGGTAGTGATTAGCGATAACCACACACGAGAAAGATTTTGGAATTGTTATAGACAACACATTGGGCAGCAATATGCAATGTCAGTCTGCAGTTGCTAAAGCCAGTAATGTTTTGTCATGTATAAATAGGGGCATAAATTCTCGGGATGAAAATATAATTTTGCCTCTTTATAAATTGCTGGTAAGACCACACCTTGAATATGCTGTGCAATTTTGGGCACCTGTTCTGAAGACGGATATCATGGCACTAGAAAAAGTGCAGAGACGAATTACAAAATTGATAAAAGTAATAGAGCATTTTAGTTATAAAGAAAGGTTAAAAAATTTAAATCTCTTTAGCCCCTTAAGGACACAACCTCTGGAATAAAAGGGAATCATGATGGATTATTTCCATCATGTGTCCTTAAGGGGTTAATTTGGAAAAACGGCGCTTCAGAGGGGATATGATAACATTATACAAATATATTCGGGGCCAGTACAAACCATTATCTGGAAATCTATTCATAAACAGGGCTATACATAGAACACGAGGTCACGCATTTAGGCAGGAAGAAAGGAGATTTCATCTAAGGCAAAGAAAAGGTTTTTTTTTACAGTAAGAGCAATAAGGATTTGGAATTCTCTGCCTGAAGAGGTGGTTTTATCAGAGTTAAACAGCAATTGGATAAATACTTGCAAAAGCATAACATACAGGGATATCATTTCTAATTAGTGAGGAAATAGTTGCTTGATCCAAGGAGATATTTGACTGCTACTTTGGGTTCAAGAAGGAATTTTTTCCTAGTTTGTTGCAAAATTGGAAGCGCTTCAGACTAGGTTTTTTTGCCTTCTTTTCGATCAACAGCAAAAACATATGTGTGGAAGGCTGAACTTGATGTCTCTTTTCAGCTATGTAACCATGTAAAGTGATTTAACTCCTAAATGGCAGAGAATTGCTAATCTTCTGATCTGGATACCAGGTCAGTCTCTCTACCTTATATTCCAACTTCTCCACAATACAGAAGGGAAACATGTATTGATCAAGACTTTAGGTATCAAGACTTTAGGGGGCACTGAGTATAGATTAGTCATTAGGTCTTATTTGCAGGCAACTAAATTAATTAAGGAACCCTTGGGCCACCATAACAATTCCATTTCCATGAAGTTGTAATGGTGCCTGAAGGTCCTAGGCACTAACTTACTTTTTGGGATTAATTGATTTAAGTGATAAGCTGCATTATCTCTGGAATATTCAGATTTTTTTACATGTTTAAAATGCAATGCAATTTTATGGCCCATTTTTGTTAAATATTGAAACATATAATTAGTAATATGACTCTAGCTGGATATCAATACCCTGTATATATTGCTTGGCCCCAACACTTATAGTATTTTTCCACTACCAATATAAATATCGTGGTATACATCTACTTAAAAACTAGGCCTCATCTTTTCCGTTTCATGTGTCTGCTGGGATAACGTGATATTGCAGAGACATCGTTAAGGGATGCAGTGATTGGACTGCTTAGCCACAAGAAAGATAACAAGCCTCAGTATCTTTTCTGGTAATTAAATAAAAGTGCGGAACTTATTGCTGCCTATATTGATATAAATGCAGTGAGCCTGGGAATAAAATATAGCAATAGGAAACCATTATTATTTTTTCAAGTGGACAATTACATTTATGACAGTGCAGTAAAGCATAATTACTTTATATCCTGTGCAGCAAAAATCCATGTTGATGTCACTTTTGGGACCATGACTCAGCCTGCTGTAATGTGGAGATGTTAGTGCGCAGGACAAATTAAAAATGAATCAATGCAGCAAAATATAAAGGCTGAGTGAGGAGTGAGTCCGGATCGGTAGTCTCGCACCAGCTTTCTGCAAAGCTAAAGTTAAATGTTTTTTTCCCATTATCTGATTGTCTGATTAGGTTACTGTGTGGCAAAGTAAGGCCAGGTATTTGTATCTCTTGCTCTTACCGCCATAATCCCGGCAAAGCATCAAGGAAAATGTAGTCTGCAACATCTATAGTGCTGAAGGTTGCCTACCCCTGCTGTAGATTCTCTCTGTGAAATCAATGACTGAAACATCCAAGGGACAAGTTTGGCAAAGATCTGCTGGGGCACTGACTGGAGGTCAAACACATATTTAACGTCACCTGCGAAGTCATACATGCATTGAGTACTTTGTGTGCCGATACTAACTAGGTGTTTGTAGCATATCATGTACACTGGTCGTCTTATGACATCCACCAATGAGAGACACTCATATTATATTATATTTTCCAGCATTCACCTGAATCCCCAATACAGTGCACCAAGTCATACCTCATCTTATTTGTACTTAGAGGACACATTATATTTAGTTAGTTATTATGCAAGGCACAATGTTCATATCATTATCTGGCATTGTGTCTTTTAGTTTGCCATGATCCATCTATAGGATTGTTAATAGGTTTGAATATATTTGAGGTCTCTAAAATAAGGATTCTTTTTTAATGAATCAATTACACTGATTGTGGCGGAACCAACCTCGCCACTGGAGGAGCCTGGTCGTCTGCCGTTGGACTATGGCCCCATGTTTAACCCCTTAAGGACCAAACTTCTGGAATAAAAGGGAATCATGACATGTCACACATGTCATGTGTCCTTAAGGGGTTAAAGAAACACTATAGTCACCTAAATTACTTTAGCTAAATAAAGTAGTTTTAGTGTATAGATCATTCCCCTGCAATTTCACTGCTCAATTCACTACCATTTAGGAGTTAAATCACTTTGTTTCTGTTTATGCAGCCCTAGCCACACCTCCCCTTGCTATGATTGACAGAGCCTGCATGAAAAAAAAAACTGGTTTCACTTTCAAACAGATGTAATTTACCTTAAATAATTGTATCTTAATTTCTAAATTGAACTTTAATCACATACAGGAGGCTCTTGCAGGGTCTAGCAAGCTATTAACATAGCAGGGGATAAGAAAATCTTTTTTTTTTTAACCAATTAGTTTTTATTGAGATAATAAAGTGTGTGGGATACAGAAGGAAAAAAGGATAACAATCAAGGTTTTACAGCTCAGATATAGCCAAATATCCAACCTCCCATATCAATGCTCTCGTCAGTTACCTTGGGTAGAAAATAATAGTAACATGCAACTTTTAGCGAACTGTATCAAGCCCTACATGAGCGCCCTTGTGAAATGAGGCGTTTAGTTTTGGGCTGTCAACCTGGTAGAGCGCCCTTCTTGGCTCTTGGTTTCTCATGTGTATGCAAGAGTGTAAGCTATGTATATAGTCGAAGTGTGTTGGTCAGCGCAGGTCGGGGTTCAGGTCGGTGTCTTGGTGGGGATTCTCTCCGGTTTGTCAGGTTAGGAGGGCGTCCTCTAATTAAGGGGCCGATCTAGTGGACAGTCGTGAGGAGCCGCAGGAGCACTGGTGCTGGGTGGGGCGTGTCAACACCCTGTCTGCCGCGTCAGGATTGATATGGTTGTGTACCCGTCGAGTTGGTCAGGGTGCTCAGTGTGGGATGTCCGCCTGTCCCCCCCGTTGGACCTGAGTGTATTCCCAATCCAGGGTTTGGCTCTACGAGCTGTCCCTCTCTCCCAAGCCCCCCACCAGATCCCCCGTCCGGGCCATGGGTTCCCCCTATCCCCCGCATCCCCTGACCATCACAGTCATGCCAATGACCTCCTGACTGGGGGGAAGGAGAAAGAAAGAAAGAAAGAAAAAAAAAAAAGAGGGGGGAGGGGAGGCTGGTAGGCGGGTTCCTGTATCTCTTATGATCACTGGGGGGGCGGGTCAAGAGCTTCCCTGGTTCTCCGCTACCTAGTGGCAGCCGTCCCTGATCGCTGCGGTTCATCCCTGGGCTATATAGGTGCACCAAGGGAGCCAGGTGGTAGCACATTTGTCTCCCGTGCCGTGTAGCGATGCCGAGAGGGATTCCATACTGTATATGTCCTCCACACGTTCCATCCATTGCTCCATCGACGGTGGCTCCGTCGCGTACCATTTGGTGGGGATGAGAGATTTTGCTGCATTTAGTAGGTGTTTGGTCAGGGAGCGTTTGTATGTGGCTATAGGGCGTGTGGTGTGGTGGAGTAGCATCGGCAAGGGCTGGAACGGTAGGTCCGGGTCCGCGATGCTCTGAATTTTGGAATGTATTTGTTTCCAGTACTGCTGGATTGTAGGGCACAACCACCATATATGGTAGTCTGACCCACCCTCGGCCCCGCACTTCCAGCATACGTCAGGAGTTTCTCGGTTCATGCGATGTAGTTTCTATGGGGTTCTATACCAGTTGACCATAATCTTGTAGTTAAGTTCCTGCAATTTTGAACTGAGCGTGCCTTGGTGTGTTAGCACGTGGATCTTCTCCCATTGTTGATCTGTTATTGGTTGGTCTGTAGCGTGTTCCCAGCGGGACATATATCGTGGTGGTGTGCGTGGTGTGGCGGTGAGCAGTAGGGTGTAGAGTCGTGTGATTCCTTTCAGTGGTCGGTCCCTGGCCGCGCACATGTGCTCAAAGGCGGTTAGTTCTCTATGAAATAGGTGTTTGCCCACCGTGGTTCGGTAGAAGTGCTGGATCTGATGATGGCCGAACCTGGTCATTAGAGAGACGGTGCAATCTGGGATCAGTTCCCTCAGTGTTTTCAGTCCCGTTGCGGAGCATAGCTGTTTCATTTATGTCCAGTCCGGGTCCCCGAGTCCCAACACATCCCCAGGTCGCAGTACGTCCGCGATATCTGGGTTATGGGTAATAGGGGTCAGAGGACCCGGCGTTGTAGTGAGTCCGTCCTTCAGGCGAGTAGTAACCCAAACTTGCATCGTAGCCCGGATAAACGGGTTGAGGGTCATTCTGGGGTCCTTTAGGGGGTGCGCTGTCCATACCGCGGCTGGCAGCCTTCGATCCACTTGTAGGTTCTCCAGTTCCCTCCAGAGCTTGTCTGAGTTTAGTGTGTGCCAGTCCACCAGCCGAAGCAGGTGGGTGGCCCTGTAGTAATGAACTAGTGAAGGGAGGGCTAAGCCCCCCATCCTCTTGGGCAGAGACAGGAGCGCCCCGTTAACCCTAGGTCGTCCCGTCTTCCACACAAATTTTATCATCGCAGTATTGAGTGTCTGAAAGAAGGTCCTGGGTATCAAAATTGGTACGGTCTGGAAAAGGTAAAGTAGTCGAGGGAGGAGGTTTAATTTTAAGGCATTGATTCTCCCGAACCATGAAATGCACAGGCCGCCCCAAGTCGTCATGTCATGCTGTAGTGTGCGGAGGATGGGGACAAAGTTCTCCTGGAATAGACGCGTCGTGTCTCCGGTAAGCCATATGCCAAGGTATTTGAGCTTATCCGCACACCACTTAAATGGGTACTGTGTCCGTAGGTGAGTCGTGTCTGCGGCAGTTAGATTTAAGGGGCAGGCTTCCGATTTCTCAGCATTGAGTTTAAGGTTAGAGAGCAGGCTGTACTCCCGGAACCTTGCTAGTAGGTTCGGGAGAGAGATGAGTGGGTTGGCAAGGAAGAAGAGGAGATCATCCGCGTATGCCGCAACTCTCTGCTCCAGACCTTTATAGACGAGGCCCGTGATTCCCCCATCCCGTCTGACCGCCCCCAGGAATGGTTCCAGGGAGAGGGCAAACAGGAGGGGGGACAGCGGGCACCCCTGTTTCGTGCCATTACGGATGTTGATTAGCTGTGTTAGGGCCCCATTGATGCGCATACGGGCTGTTGGTGTCGTATAGAGGGCCGTTATCCAGGTCATCATGTGGGGCCCAAATCCCATCGCACGGAGCGTCGCCAGCATGAACCCCCAGTCCACCCGATCAAACGCCTTCTCGGCGTCGGTCGAGAGGAGGAGGACCCCCTTCCGGCCGCTCCCCGCCAGATGGATCATGTTGAGGGCCCTGATGGTGTTGTCGCGTGCCTCCCTGCCGGGAATGAATCCCACTTGATCCGGGTGCACCAGGTCCGGCAATATGCGCCCCACCCGCAAGGCCAGTATTTTAGTGAACAGTTTCAAATCAGAGTTGAGTAAGGAGATCGGCCTGTAACTGGAACAGTTCGTCAGGTCCTTTCCGTCTTTTGGGATAAGAGAGATAGTGGCAGCCAGTGTATCTCTCGGGAGGTGGCCGCCTTCTAGTAGGTGATTCAGGGTTCCCAGGAGGTGTGGCAGCAAGATGTCTTGAAACTTTTTATAATATGCCGCGGGGAGGCCGTCCGGGCCTGGCGCCCTATGGGCTTTGGCTATCTTAAGAGCGTATTTGAGTTCCTCCAGGGAAATGGGTTCCTCCATTTCAGTCCTTTGGACGTCCGTAAGAGTCCGGGAGATATGTTGTTCCAAGTAGTGCGCGATCTCAGTTTCCCGCCTCTTCCGGGCTGCTGCACCTCGCGTTTCTGGGATGTTATATAAGGCCATGTAGAAATGGTGGAAGGCCGTCGCTATTCCGTCTGGGCGTTGAGTGAGCACGCCAGTCTGGTCCCGGATCTTGGTTATGTTTGTGAGTCTCCGTTCCCTTTGCAGGCGCCTGGCCAGGAGCCTCCCGCATTTGTCCGAGTATTCGTAGAAGTGTCGTCGGGATCTGCGAATGGTTCGGAGAAGGCCCTGCGAGAGCAATTGCTTGAGGTTTCTCCGCGCCTCCAGGAGTTCTCTGTAGGTATCCTCTGATAGGGTAGACTTATGTAGGGTTTCGAGGGTTGCCACTTGTTGTGCCAGGTCCGTGACTGCTTGCCTTTGGGCCTTCTTTCGTTGGGTACAATAACGTATGAGATAGCCGCGGATCATACATTTATGAGCCTCCCATATCATCGATGGTTCCACGTCTGGGGTGGTGTTCTCCTCAAAGTACTTCTGCAGTGCGTCACCCATCCCCACCGTCGCCTCCAATTCCTCCAAGACCTGCTCGTTGAGCCGCCACTGCCTCTCCCGTGGCCTGTACAGCGGGGAGGCAATCTTAGTCCAGACCGGAGCGTGGTCCGACCAGGTTGCCGTGTGGATCCCACTGGATTGCAAGAGCGAGAGGTATTCAATGGGGAGGAAGATATAGTCCAACTGACTGTAGCGAGTGTGGACCGCAGAGTAGTAGGAGTAGTCCCTCCTTAGTGGGTGAGCCACTCGCCACGAGTCCGCCAACCCCGCGTTCTTGAGGGCCACAAGGGCCTTGCGTTGGTAGGAAGACGGTAGGGAGCTAGTTCCTAAGGAGGTGTCTAGCCGTGGGTCCAGGGCTAGGTTAAGATCCCCCGCTAGGATCAGCAAGCCTTCTCTGAAGCGTTCCAGGGCATGCAAGGTGCGTGTCAGGAAGTGGTGCTGTGCCGTATTGGGTGCATAGACACATGCCAAGGTATAAGGGTGTCCGGCAATCGTGCCTTTCACGAATATATATCGGCCTTCTGGGTCCGCCAGCTCAGCTTGGCTTTGAAAGGGCACTCTACGGGCTATGAGAATTGCCACCCCCGACTTTTTGGCATGTGGGTGGTTGGCAAAGTATCCCATCGGGAAGCGGGTGTCTCGCAGCACCGGTGCATTTCGCCCCTGGAAGTGAGTTTCCTGGACGAATGCTAGAGACGCGCGTGCCGCCCACAGGGTGCGGAGAAGGTGCGAGCGCCGTTCCGGGGCGTTAAGGCCCCGAACGTTGTTTGACCACAAGCAGAGATCCGCCCGTTGAAATTGACCTGCCATCGTCCTTGGATAGGGGGCGTGGGGAGGGAGGTTAAACCGGTAGCTGTAAAGGAGAGAAAGGGGGAGCGCGAAGGGAGAGAGGGAAGAGCGTAGTAGAGAGAGAGAGGGAGTAAAAGAAAGAGAGAGGAGGTGGGGACTGAGAGCGAGGGCCAGTCAGGAGTCAGGTCTCGGTGCTGGTCAGGTTCCGCAACCAGGAGTCGGCCCCAGGTCCCTTATCTCACCCCCCCCCCGTCCCCGCACCTCTTCCTAGGTGTGAGGTGCCGGTATTGGCTCAACACACTTGGTGTCTACCTGGGGGGTCAGTCCAACTGTCGTCAGTCGTCCCTAGGTCGCACCTTGGGTGTCTGTACAGGTGTGCGTCTGCCCGTGGGGGATGTCTGTAGTCAAGGGTTCGTTACCTTGTCGTGTGTGGTACTGTGGTGTCCTCAGCCGTCCATGGCCGTCACCGCCCTACCAGGTAGTGTAATCCCCGCAACCGAATACTGTGAAGGTGCGGACAATATGTCAAACTGATTGTGTGAGAGCACTGTGAATAGATCTAGGACCCCGGAGGGATCCAATCTCTGCATCGTAAGCACACCCCGTGCCCCCCCTAACTCTTATATGAGCCCCTTCCGGGCATGCCCTGCGGGCCAGAACCCCCCCCACCACCCCCCAAGACCCACAAGCCCCCCCCAACCCCCACCCCCCCAGCGGCACCGGACACACGCTCTAGGGCACAGTCCTCCGCTCCAGTCCGAGGCATAGTGCTCACGTGGCAAGTCGCCCCCACCCCAACCCCCCCGCCCCCACCAGGAGCAAGTCACACGGTCCATCCCCCCCCAAACCCCCACATCCCAATCCAATGGTGCCCCCAGGCCAGTGCCCCCCGGAGGGGCCAGAGGGGGGGGAGGGGGACACGAGGGGGGGGGAAGGGAGGGGGAGGGGCGAGGGAAGGGGAGGGAAAAAGGGGGGAGGGGGGGGAGAGGGGAAAAGGGGGGGAGGGGAGAGGGGAAAGGCCCACCAACCGCTACAGTTCATGCAGAGGGGCCACGGGGCATCCGCCCCGACGCATAGTCAAAGTTCCACATCACTCCTCCGCCCCCGCTGGTCCTCCCCAGCGGCGCGGCGGTGACATCCGGCTCAGGTGGGTTGCAGAGGGCTGCAGGCCTGTGTCTTCTCCCCTTCGGGGGCCCAGCGGCTCATCCAGCAGCCAGTTGCGAATTCGGATAGGAGGAAGGTGAAGTGCCCGAGTGAATCTCGGGGCATCATCTGGCATCCTGAGTGTGTGCCAGGAGGATCCCTGCTGGGCTTGTAGGCTGAAGGGAAACCCCCACTTGTAGGGAATCCCCTTGTCACGTAGGGCTGCTGTAAGAGGCCGCAGCGCCCTCCTGGCGTCCTCCTGGAAGAGCGCCAGATCAGCTCCCCTGAAGGTGACTGTCGGTAAGTTCCTGGCTGCCGCCATTATCTGCTCCTTCTGCGGGAAGGAGTGGAGACAGCACACCACATCCCTGGGTCTACCGTCCGGCCTAGCTTGTCCCAAGGCGCGGTGGGCCCGGTCTATGCGGATGTTAGGCGGTGCGTCCGGACCTAGGAGCTGGCAGAAGAGCTGTTGCAGGGTGGTCGCCAGTGGTTCTGTATCAGGCTCCGGCAGGCCCCTGATCCGGACATTGTGCCTCCGGCTGCGGTTCTCCAGGTCCTCCACCTGGCGTCTGAGGCTCAGCAGCATATTACCCTGTCTGGTGGCCGCTGTCTCTGCTGCTCGGTGCTGCTGGCAGCAAAGCCGTTCTTCTGCCTCCACTGTGTCCACTCGCTCCATGAGGGCCGTGAGGTCTGTACGGAGGCCCTGCAGATCCTCCCGGACCGCATCCCTTATCTCCCGGACCAGGGCCCCCGTGTCTGCTTTAGTGAGCATGCAGCTCCCTATCCTCGAGAGCTCAGCCCTGATGGCATGGAGGGCATCGTCGGGGCTGAAGTCGGGCACGGAGTCCCCCCCGCTAGTTGCACTGGGGGAGACAGCCGCCATATTGTCAGAGGGCGCCGTGCCCCGGAGCCCGGCCGGGGTGCTTAGGAAGTCATCCAGGGTGCCCGTACCGCGTCTCGGTGATCCCGGTGGCATGCTCCCGGCGCCGGTATGCTTCTTGGTCCGCACCATCGCTTTATATAAGGGGGTATATTGCTAATTATGGTGGTTTGGGCCTAGGAGCTCGGCTAGTGTGCGACTGGCGCCATCAACGTCCAGGCCACGCCCCCGATAAGAAAATCTTAATTAAACAGAACTTGCAATAAAGAAAGCCTAAATAGGGCTCTCTTTACAGGAAGTGTTTATGGAAGGCTGTGCAAGTCACATGCAGGGAGGTGTGACTAGGGTTCATAAACAAAGGGATTTAACTCCTAAATGGCAGAGGATTGAGCAGTGAGGCTGCAGGGGCATGTTCTATACACCAAAACTGCTTCATTAAGCTAAAGTTGTTCAGGTGACTATAGTGTCCCTTTAACACTGTTCTTTTTCCCTGCAGAAAGGCTGGTTCGTGCCTTTCTGCGGACTGTTAAAGTCACGAACACCGCTGAGCCGCTGACCTCCCTTCTCCTACCTGCAGTCAATTATCCGAACACCGGTCCATTCGGTACTTTACTGTTTAAACCATGCTACCCCAGATAGCTATGCCATGGAGCCCAGCCGTATACTGAAAGACTGTATAAAAGACTTTGGCTCCATGGCGATTGAACTGTATGTATGTGATCTGAGCGCCATCCGGTAATCATGTGCGCTCAGATCTAAGCTATCTGGGGATAGGTAGAATGTGTATGTTTTATGTGATAAATGTAACAGTATGTATTTTTATGTCTGTTATTGTCCTTTGTCTGCCATGTGGTTAATGGAGTTTTGCCTCTGTCCTTTGAGATAATTGGATTACTTCCCAATTATCTCCAGGACAGAGAGGAGGGATTGTGATGCATTGTGGGATTGTAAGCTTGTGATTGGTCAATGTCCAATATGTTTCCCAGTCTTCCATCTAGTCCCCTAGGGGAGTGTCCACCTGGTGGAAGACCTGCATAAAAGCCGGGCAGGTAGCCCCAGTAAATCAGTTCTGCTTGACCCTCAAAACGAAGTGTTGTCTCATTATTGGGGGAATTGGATTGTATGCTGCTTCAGACCGATTGCCAGGAGTGTAAGCTGTTCGCATGGTTTTTCCTGTTCAGCTGTTTACAGCATTCGTGTGTTTCTAGGCCCAGAGGAGGCGGGCTGAAAGCTAGCCGGATAGGAGGCATGTGTGGGTGTGGTGGGTGTAGGTGTCACAAGTGGGGGTGTCACTTAGGTTAGAGGTGGGGTGGGGTCATATAAATAGCAGTCATTTTGTCCCCTTACCTCAGCCATCTTAGAAATAACGGCTGGTAACATCTTCCCTTTGCTGCCTGTTGCCACTGCTTGTTTCCACGGCCAGGGCTATGGATATTGATGCTATTCTTGCTGCCCTCAGCCCTTCAAGATGGTGGCCGGCACCTGCAGTCTCAGCTGGCACGGCTGCAGGGTGCTGCTGTTATGGCTGCTCCCTCTTCCAGCAGTCATGGTGCCCAGCGGCGTCGTGCACGCCCCCCTACCTGGTATAGCCTCTCGCAGGAGGGTCGGGTGAGGGGCAGGAGCAGGAGCCCGGTTGCCGGCCCACGCACCGGGTCCCACGCGGTCGCGGCCGGCCCTGCTTCCCGCGCTCCCAGCACCTCCTCCCCGAGTGGCTCTCGGGGAGGCCGGCAGGTGGCCGCACAGCGAGGTAGCGCGGACCACGCTGTTTCAGACCTACCACTCCCTCCGGTCTCGCGGGCTATGAGGAGGGCGGCCGCGAGACCACAGGATAGGAGCTCGCGGGTGGTGCAACGTGCACCAACTACCCGCTCTGCGCGGACAGGATCTCCTGCGGGCTCTGGGGGCAGGTAGCCCCCTCTTCTGGACGGGTGAGTAGGCCGCAGGTCGGCAGGGCTTTCTCCAGGGGGGTGGGGGGTTCAGGGGGCAGTGGCAGGGAGCCTGATCGCCTAATCTTCACAGCAGCCCCCCCCCGCTGCTCTCCCTTCCCACTCTGTCTCCCCTGGGCCTGCACCTACCACTACTTCTACTGTTCCTCCACCTTCATCTGCTCCCTTGATGGCTGGGGCCCATTCTGCTTTCTCTGGGCCTGCCCCTGCCCCTGCCCCTCTCCCTTCCTCCTCACCTGGCCCCCTCGTGGCTGGGGCAGTTTCTGGTTCCCCTGGGCCTGTCCCTGCTGATCTATCTGTCCCAGTCACTCTCACAGATGGATCCCATTCTGCCCCTCCTGACCCTACACCTGCTGGTTTCCCATCCGCTTCCCCAGGCACCTTCACGGCTGGGGTGGGTGGGCTGGGTTCCTTTTCACCTGTAATGTCTTCACAGATTACTCTGGTCGACTCACGGTGCGGTTTCCTGATGCTGTGATTGGTGCAGTTTCCTGATGCTGTGATTGGTGCAGTTTCCTGATGCTGCGCATGGGGCGGCCTACATGTGCTGGTCAGGCCCGCTGGGCCTTCATTTGACTTCGGACTTGCGAACCAAGGTAGAGAAAGGGGAATTTGTAGAAATCTTTTCTCTCCTCCCTATGGAGGACCTGCCTCGGGTCGATCCAGATGCAAAGGAGTCAGAGAAGGACAAGGAAAAGTTTAGGTATCGGAAGATACCAAAAACTTTTGGCAATTGGATTAGGGCTTTTTCTATCCTGGCTAGTGTAATAGGCGAAAAGACTCCTAACAAATGCTCTTCCCTGTTTTGCTAACAGGATATGATATGGAATGCGTGCTGGATTTATGGCGGGTTAGGCTGGTGGCGTTATGATGAGCAGTTCCGCCAACGCTTAGCAGTTCGCCCTTCCCTGGGTTGGGATCAAATGGATATCGGCTTGTGGTTGGCCATCATGACCTGCCCGGCATCGCATCAAGGGGGCCTCTCGTCCTTTCTTGGGGGGGGCGGCGCTGGCTCCTCAACCACAGCGTCGGCCAGTCAGCGCAGAACGGGCTGTTGTTGGCAGTATAATGACGGACAATGTAAATTCGGTTCGGGTTGCCATTTCAAACATGAGTGCTCTGGGTGTGGCGGGTCACACCCCGCTTCCAGATGCTTTAAGCGGGGCAGGGTTAGCGACAAAAGTGATGCCATGGGCACTAAGGGCGAAGACGCCGGTGGACGTCGACGCGATGCAACCGTGGCTAAAGCTTTATAGGAATAAAAAGGCGGCCGCCTTACTAATGGAAGGTTTTAGGCATGGTTTTTGGATTCCCCACCAGGCTTGGCCGGCGTCCAGTACATGCCGGAACTTGCGTTCTGTCGCTGACCACCCGGGGGTGGTCAGGGATAAGTTGGCCAAGGAAGTAGCTTGGGGACGCATGGTGGGCCCTTTCCGGGATCTGCCTCTCCCTGATCTCCGGGTGTCGCCATTAGGCGTCGTACCCAAGAGAGAGCCGGGAAAATTTCGGCTCATTTATCATCTATCGCACTCCCACGTGGGTTCGGTAAATGATGACATCATGGCAGAATTATGCCGGGTTTCATATGTCTCATTCGATGCTGTGGTTTGTATGGTCCGGGCTGCGGGCCCGGGGCACTCATGGCAAAAACCGACATTGAATCGGCCTTTCACCTCTTGCCGGTTCACCTGGAGTGTCATCATCTCCTAGGTTGTTTGTTTGAGGGGAATTACTACGTGGATATGTGCCTCCCGATGGGTTGTGCAATATCCTGCTTCTATTTTGAATGTTTTAGCTCCTTTCTGGAATGGGTAGTGAGAACAGAGTCTGGTTACGACTCCCTTCTTCACTACTTGGACGATTTTCTGTGTGTTGGTCCCGCACATTCCCCGATATGCGCACACATTTTGCAATCGGTGGTGGACGTGGCCTGTGGGTTTGGCGTGCCACTGGCGCCCAAGAAAACAGTTGGCCCTTCCCCGTGCTTGTGCTTTCTTGGGATCGAGATCGATTCTGTTATCGGGGAATGTCGGCTCCCGGCGGACAAATTGGCCGATTTACGGGGGGTGGTGTGGGAGGCGGGCTCCCGGCAGAAGATTACATTGCAAAGACTTCAATCCCTTTTAGGCAAGCTGAACTTTGCCTGTCGGATCATGCCTATGGGCAGAGTGTTCAGCCGGCACCTGGCGGCCGCCATGGCTGGAATCTCCAAGTCGTTCCATTTCATCCGCTTGACCAAGGCACTCAGGGAGGATTTGGCAGTCTGGGCGGTTTTCCTAGACGGGTACAATGGTAGGTCTTATTGGCAGCAACCAGAGGTTTCGAATGCAGCGCTTCACCTGTTCACAGATGCTGCGGGTTCATCTGGTTTTGGGGCTATTCTGGGGACACAATGGTGCGCGGAACCTTGGCCTGCAGCTTGAGTTGACTCGGGCCTGACCAAGAACATGGTGTTCTTGGAGCTCTTCCCCATCCTGGTGGCGGTTCATCTATGGGGGATGGAGCTCAAGGACCGGCGAGTCGTGTTCCACTGTGATAACTTGGGCGTAGTGCAGGCCATTAATAACTGCCTCCTCCCCTCCGGTGGTCAGACTCTTGCGGCGACTGGTTTTACGATGCTTGTCTCTGAACGTGACACGCCGCGCTGTGCACATTCCAGGTGTTCTGAATACCATGGCTGACGCTCTTTCTCGTTTTCAATGGTAGGTGTTTCGGACGGCTGCTCCGGGAGCGGATATGGAAGGCCTCTCCTGTCCCAGAGAACTTGGCCTGAGCGAATAAGGGAATGGATACGGTCTTCGGTGTCGGAGGCGACATGGGTCCGGTATGGTAAGGCTTGGGGGGATTGGGTCGCGCTGGAACAGGATCACGGAGGGTACACTTCCTCTGCCGAAAGGGTCCAAGGTTTGTTATGTTTGCTCTGGTTCTGGGAGGCTTCGGGGTGTTCCACGGCTACTGTGTCGGGGAAGCTATCAGGCCTTAGTTTTTGGTTCAACCTAACTCAGGTACCAGATGTTACGAAAGATTGCATGGTTAGGCTGGCGATGCACGGTTGGCGTAGGGGCCCTCGAATGCGGGATTCTCGGAGGCAGGTTTCAGGGGCGCTGCTGCTGGGGATCGCCTCGGTACTACCCCAGGTCTGTTATTCCGCTCCGGAAGCTTGTTTGTTTCTGGTAGCCTTCACTTTTGCCTTTTTTGGGGCCCTCCGGATCGAGGAACTAGTGAGCCCAAGCAGAGGGACCCCAGGAGGACTGTTGTTCCACGGTGTGTTCATTGTGAGTGGTGCAGTGCGTTTCTTGTTGCGACGGTCCAAGACTGACGTTCTTGGCAAGGGTTTATGGGTTACCCTCCGCACCATCCCTAATTCGGCTGTTTGCCCCGTCTCGGCATGCCAGTCCTACTGGTCTATACGCCCGAGTGTCGCGGGCCCGCTGTTAATTCACGAGGATGGTACCTACCTGTCTCATTTTCAATTCCTCAGGGTATTCCGGTTGGCGCTGGACCGGCTGGGAATCCCGAGCGAAGATTTTGGGGGTCATTCATTCCGAATCGGGGCGGCAACGGAAGCATCTCGGCTAGGTTTCTCTGACCAAGTGATTCAGAGGATTGGTAGGTGGGAATCTGGGAGGTTTCAGTCTTATGTACGGCCTACGCGTCTGATAGGTACCCCCCTTGTGTTTTCTCCGCAGGGCCCGGCCGACGGATTTGGCTGATCGGGCATTCATATATATACTGGGTCCACCTGCGGGCAGGGGTACGCCTGGGTGGGACACGTCTTGGAATACCTCGGGAGCTGGCGGAGGTCCGATGGTTCGGGTTCCGGGGCATGCGATTGGGGCCAGCTCTTGCTGGAGGTCGTACAGCTGGCTACATTCTTGGGGGCCCCTGATTTATTGGTGGTACATCTGGGGGGCAATGACCTGGTGGCGCTGCCTGCATGGGGTTTTGGAGAATTGATTAGACGGGATTTAGCGCGCTTGCGAGTACTGTTCCTGCAACTTTGCTTAGTTTGGTCAGGGATAGTGTCCAGGAACTATTGAAGGCGCACACGGGATCAGTGTGCTATTGAGCGCTGCAGGGTAAAAATCAACAAGAGGGTGTCCAAATTTGTGCTCGGAGTCGGAGGTGTCACGGTGCGACACCGAATATTTGAACGGGAGGTGGCGATTTATTTTCGCCCGGAAGGGGTCCATCTCACCGATGTGGGGTTGGATTTATTTAATTTAGCGCTGCAGGATGCGTTGGAACAGGCCATGGCGTTGGTTGGGAGTCGCGCCCGCTGATTTAGGCTTAAATGCAGCAGGTGCTAGTGGCGGGTATGGTCCTTGCCGAACCAGTTGGGAAACAGAGTACACTGGAAGAAGGAATGCTGGGTCTGGTCCCTCCCCTAACCTTGGAAAATGTTTTGGTAATTGGGTGTGCCCTCCGTGCCAGGAAAGGCGGCCAGGGGTTGGCATGGGGAATTGGAAGGCCAAGGTGAAGGCCAGTTATCTTGGATGAGGAGGGAGGGCAGGTTCCCTGGAAGGGGGTACTCTAGAGTTGTTATGGTCCAGTTGGCAAGGACGAGTTTGAGTTACATATGCTCATATTAAAGGATAGTTAAAATTGGTTATATATTTATGCTTGTTATTTATAAATAAAGCTGTGGCCTGTTTATACCACATTTACGTTTCTTGGTCTTAATTGGTGGAGGAGGGGGAGCGGGTTTGTGGGTATAATGGGTCGCACCACACAATAACCACTACCTGCACACAAGGCCCAGAGGAGGCGGGCTGAAAGCTAGCCGGATAGGAGGCATGTGTGCGTGTGGTGGGTGTAGGTGTCACAAGTGGGGGTGTCACTTAGGTTAGAGGTGGGGTCATATAAATAGCAGTCATTTTGTCCCCTTACCTCAGCCATCTTAGAAATAACGCTGGTAACATTTTCCCTCCCTCCCGCCCTGTTTTGTTGATTTATCTTATTGCATATCACAAATTTTTCTTTCTTGTCACAGCCGGCGGGGATGGTCCTTGCCGAACCAGTTGGGAAACAGAGTACACTGGAAGAAGGAATGCTGGGTCTGGTCCCTCCCCTAACCTCGGAAAATTATTTGGTAATTGGGCGTGCCCTCCGTGCCAGGAAAGGCGGCCAGGGGTTGGCATGGGAATTGGAAGGCCAAGGTGAAGAACAAATATCTTGGACGAGGGGGGAGGGCAGGTTCCCTGGAAGGGGGTACTCTAGAGTTGTTATGGTCCGGTTGGCAAGGACGAGTTTGAGTTACATATGCTCATATTAAAAGATAGTTAAAATTGGTTATATATTTATGCTTGTTATTTATAAATAAAGCTGTGGCCTGTTTATATCACATTTACGTTTCTTGGTCTTAATTGGTGGAGGAGGGGGGAGCGGGTTTGTGGGTATAATGGGTCGCACCACACAATAACCACTACCTGCACACATGTTCGGGAGTTTGAGCATTTATGTGTTTGCAATCCGGGAGATTGGTGCTTGCAGTAGCTGCCTCTGTATCTGGAAGGGAATATCCTCTAAATGGCTGTTTAACCCCTTGGGGGTACCGTTACACTGATAATTTCACATTATTATATTAAATTATTGTATATACATTGAGGTAATTATCTTGCATACTCCCGTGACTTAAAGCACTTACATTTTTGGTGTAATGTTCCTACCCTGCAGGAATATTATAAAAAAAAAAAAAAAGTACAAATTTCTAGAGAAACCCATGTGTCACATTTTCCTGGCTGTTGGCACTTTCTATTTAAAAATTTCTCATGGAGCTGTAATAAAGCTCATTGATAAGTATATCATTGACTAGTCATATGCATGCATTGTTTGTCTGCAAGACTTCTCAATAAGAAGCATCTAATTGTACAACTGGAAAGTCTATGCTGGAAAAAAAAATGCAGAAACTACTTCTGCAGCTCACGTAAGTTATCTTTTTCATATTTTTCCCCTCAAAAAAGAAAAAATATAATTTTAGATTTAGATTTTTTTCATGTATCGAGTGTCCTATTCCGGATAGGCGCATAGCTTTTTTTTTTTAGTTTTTTGTTGGTTTTTTTAAGCAATTTGGGGACAAGATTTCAGCCACCTAGCAAACAAAAACAATCATCAAATCTTTAGAAAAAGTCTATCACCGATGAATCCAACATGGCGTCTGCAACCCCATTGTTAGGACTACCCCCTCCGGGTCCAGCAGGTTGAACAACACTTTCTTAATCCAAGTGTCAGAAATTCTGGATTTATTGAGAAACTTATAATCTTAAAATGATTTATCCGGTATGTTGGTGAAACTAGAATCTTCCAATCAAGTGGATATCCTTCATATTGGCAACCGCGTCCAATACTTGGAAGATGACGAAGAAGGTATTCAGGAAAAACTTATTCAATTACAAACCCAAGTCACTGACCATCTTACTCTTTTCCATAGATATATTGTGGACATTGATAGCAGAGGCAAGCAAACATTTCGGATGGCACTGAAAACCTACAGGACACAGTGCAATAATTATGTAATACTATCCTCAAGAAATCACAAGACAACATTGTCCTTATAGACAGGGTTAATCAGGCCCTTAAACCCCAAAATGCCCCAATCGAAGCCCTGAGACGTATTTGTTTGTTTGTGATCTAAAGTAAAGGGACAATATAGACACCAAGACCACTTTATCTCATTGAAGTGGTCTAGGTGCACTGTCTCAATCCCCCTTAGTCCTGCAATGTAAAACTTTGCAGCTTTAAAGAAACTAAGATATTTACATTGCAGTAGTAAGACTGCCTCAAACAGATTTGCTAAACACTGGGAGAAAATGATACACGATGCTACCAATGTACATTACCATATGTGTGGTGCATATACACAGTGAATCTGTTAAAACATATTCTCCCACAGGGTCCCACAGTGTACAGCGTAACATCTCACAAAAACAATGATCACAATATTTAATTGAAGAATGGAGTCTCCCATTTATTTGACAGGAATTAGCACAGGTTCATTTGTGGAAACACGTTTTATTTTGTTTGTTTTTTTTCCATTTTTTTTCCCCAACTTTTTTCCTCCTGACCCAGCTATGTGGGTTCCTGACTGGAAGGCTCCTTATCGCATTGTACTACGGCCTATCTCACTATGGTGTCTTATAATGTGCGTAATCTCAATACTAACACTAACGCTAGTTAATATTTATCTCCCTAACCACAAATAGACTTTAACGCTTTTACTTTGTCTTTTGAGTCACATCTTATCAGTTCTTCACCCAAACACACTTAGATCCCCTACTCAAACAATTCATTTTAGAATTATATTCCACCCACGGCAAAGGATTTCCTTTCAACTCTAATCTACTCTGAATTTACATTCTAATTGATATGTTATTTTATCACACATATTACTTAGAATATCTTAACTCTGCTGCATATGTGAAATATCAAGTCTATCTCAATGTTTACCCCTTGATGCCGCCATTTACTGGCAACTGAAATTAATTAATGATGAGAAAATTAAATCCTGTATTGCTTAACAAATTTTCTCTTATTTAAAAACTAATAACACACCTGGCTCTTCACATTTAATTTAATAGGAGGCTCATTACATTTTTGTGAGCTGGAAAAAATCATGTCAGGTCCGTGTAAATCAATTATTAAAGGAGATTTCCTCTTTGGAGCAAACACAGTTAAAGCAACATCTAGAACAATGGTTCCCAACCTTTTTTCACTTGAGTAATCTTGGTAGCCCAATTCCATAAATTGTACCCCTCACATTAGCAAAATATCGTAATTAATATAGTTGCATTTAATTTAAATTTATACATTCTCTGATTAATCTCTCCTTTTTGTCTGCCCTAGGCTCCCCCTGCTTCTTCTCTGCCCCATGCTCTTCCTGCTCCTCCTCTGCCCCAGATCCACCGTGACTTTCCTCTGCCCCAGACTCTTCCTGCTTCTCTTCTGCCCCAGACACACAAACTGACACACATACAGACAGAATAAAACACTGACACACATGCACATACACAGACACACACACACAGATACATATCCTGACACATATGCAGATACATTGAAACACAGATAGATACACTGACACACATGCAGATACACAGATGCATATTCTGACACACACAGATGCATACACTGACACACATACAAAGAAACCCATACTGACATACATATACAAACACTGACACACAGAAACAGTGACACACATGCAGATACAAACACTGACACATATATAGACACTGGCACACATGCAGATACATACCCTGACACATATATAGGCACTGACACACATTTAGATACATACCCTGACACACAGATACATACCCTGACACACATGCAGATACACACACATAGATACCTACACTGACACACAAGGATACATACCCTGACACACAGATACATATACTGACAAACATGCAGATACAAAGACACATATATACATAACCTGACACACCGATGCATACCCTGACATACAGACATTCGGACAGGCACACACATTGACACACATGCAGATACACAGACACATAGATACATACAATGACACAAATACAGACACATGCCCTGACACACATTCAGAAATGTACCCTGATACACATACAGATACGTACCGACATACATGCCGAAACATATCCTGATACAGATACACACTGACATAGAGAAACACACTGACACACATGCAGATACTCAGAGACACATGCAGATACAAAGACACACGCTGACACAGATACACACATTGACAAACATGCAGATACACAGACACACACACTGACACAGATACACACATTGTCAAACATGCAGATCCACAGACACATACATATATACTGACACACTTAAGGATTCATTCCCTGGCACACATATACATACCCTGACACACATGCAGATACACAGATACAGACACCGACACACACACAATGACACACAAATGCATACTCAGACACACATACAGACAAAGATACCCACACTGACATACAGATACGGACACTGAAACACATATAGATTGACACACAAACATGTTGATACAGACACTGCCATAGATAAAGACACTGACACACATGCAGATACATACTGTTACATACCTTGACCCACAGATACATACCCTGACACACATACAGATACATACACTGACACACTTATAGATACATACCTTGACACACACCCTGACACACAGATACATACCATGACACACATACATAAACTGACACAAATAAAGACACATACCCTGACACATATACAGATACATACCCTGACACACAGACACACTGACACAGAGATACACACTCTGAAACACATGCAGATACACAGAGACACATGCAGATACACATTGACAAACACGCAGATATACAGACACATACACACGTGAAGATTCATACCCTGACACACACAGATACACACACTGACACAGACACACACACACACATTGCCACACATATACACACCCTGACACACATGCAGATACACAGACACATAGATATATACCATGACACAAATACATACCCTGACACACATACTGACACACAGATACATACACTGATACACATGCACCAGGGCTTGACAAATTTGATTGTAATCTAGGAGCCAGCTAAAAAAGTTAGGAGCCAGTATTTTTTTTTTAAACTAACAAAGCTTAATTTTCAGCGACAAAAATAGAATTATTAAAGGGACACTATAGTCACCAGAACCAGTGGTTCTGGTGTCTATAGCTTGTCCCTTCAGGCATTTTTTTTAATGTAAACTGCCTTTTCAGAGACATTTACGGCGTGAGTAAAATCACCTCAGAGGGGGACCGGTCACCTAACCAGACACTCACTAAGAGACACATGCACTAGCTCGCAGACAGACACACACACAAAATCTCAGACACACACACATTCAGAAGTTGAATTTGTTTTTAATTATTTTGATTGAAACCCACCCAGCTGCCCTACCTTTTGGAGAGGTAGAGTGGATAGGCATTCCCTGGGGTCCAGTGGGGCTGCTGTCACTGTTTAGTTTAGTTTAGTATGCCAGGGGCCGAAATGAGATCATATTCCGGCTCCCGGCATCTTTGCAGGGTGCGCGAGGGAGCAGAGCAGGGAGATGACAGTTCACTCCCCCGACCCCCTCCCCGGGTCTATTCCACACAGCGTCTGCTGGTCCGTCTCTGCCCTTCCTCAAGACGCACATGCTCTCTCCCACGCCTGGCCGGCAGTCTCCGCTCTCCCACGGCTGGCTGGACGACCACCTCTGCTCCCCCATGGCTGGCCACCTGCATTCTCCCTTGCTGCTCCGGGCCACATGTAGATAACCTGACACACAGTGACACACTGACATACTGTGACACACACTGACACAGATTCCCAGACATACAGATACACACACACACACACACACACACACAAACACTAAATACACATACAAATCCTACCTTTTGGCTGACTTGGTCTGGTGGGAGTTGGCGTCCTGCTGCTCTCGCGGTCCACTCCGCCGGCCCCGCCCCCTCCTCTCCCTCTTGGCGTGCGAGCTGGGAGGAAGTTGTTACAAGCTTTTACTTCCTCCCAGTTATTAATCTGCCGCAGCACGCGACTGGACCCCCGAAGGTACATGTGTATTGGGTGGCCCAAAGTGCGTGGGCCATCCGATAGCCTCAGGCAGCGGTTCCTAGCCCGTGCGGCGGCCGGCACCGCCGCCATTACCCAATTTTTTTTGCGTACCCCCAGGGGCACTGAATTATTACACTCCTTGGGGTATGCGTACCACAGGTTGGGAACCGCTGATCTAGAACATAGAGCTAAATGTACTATGTAACCTATGAAACACACTTTCTATTTTATTTATTTATAAAATATTTTATTTATAAAATATTTTACCAGGAAAGATACATTGAGATTTCTCTCATTTTCAAGTATGTCCTGGGTGACCGCTGTAGTAAGCATTCAGCTAATGCACCTCACCAGACAAGGTTAACTACTCATGTTTGTAAAGCTAAAGACTCATAAGCCACCACCCAACATTGTACAATGGACACAGCTAAAGCCTTTCAACAACATTACCAGTCTTTATACCATGTAAGTAATTCAGCTACTTGTACTGAATCCATTATCAAGTGTTTATACAGGGAGTGCAGAATTATTAGGCAAGTTGTATTTTTGAGGATTAATTTTATTATTGAACAACAACCATGTTCTCAATGAACCCAAAAAAACGCATTAATATCAAAGCTGAATATTTTTGGAAGTAGTTTTTAGTTTGTTTTTAGTTATAGCTATGTTAGGGGGATATCTGTGTGTGCAGGTGACTATTACTGTGCATAATTATTAGGCAACTTAACAAAAAACAAATATATACCCATTTCAATTATTTATTATTACCAGTGAAACCAATATAACATCTCAACATTCACAAATATACATTTCTGACATTCAAAAACAAAACAAAAACAAATCAGTGACCAATATAGCCACCTTTCTTTGCAAGGACACTCAAAAGCCTGCCATCCATGGATTCTGTCAGTGTTTTGATCTGTTCACCATCAACATTGCGTGCAGCAGCAACCACAGCCTCCCAGACACTGTTCAGAGAGGTGTACTGTTTTCCCTCCTTGTAAATCTCACATTTGATGATGGACCACAGGTTCTCAATGGGGTTCAGATCAGGTGAACAAGGAGGCCATGTCATTAGATTTTCTTCTTTTATACCCTTTCTTGCCAGCCACGCTGTGGAGTACTTGGACGCGTGTGATGGAGCATTGTCCTGCATGAAAATCATGTTTTTCTTGAAGGATGCAGACTTCTTCCTGTACCACTGCTTGAAGAAGGTGTCTTCCAGGAACTGGCAGTAGGACTGGGAGTTGAGCTTGACTCCATCCTCAACCCGAAAAGGCCCCACAAGCTCATCTTTGATGATACCAGCCCAAACCAGTACTCCACCTCCACCTTGCTGGCGTCTGAGTCGGACTGGAGCTCTCTGCCCTTTACCAATCCAGCCACGGGCCCATCCATCTGGCCCATCAAGACTCACTCTCATTTCATCAGTCCATAAAACCTTAGAAAAATCAGTCTTGAGATATTTCTTGGCCCAGTCTTGACGTTTCAGCTTGTGTGTCTTGTTCAGTGGTGGTCGTCTTTCAGCCTTTCTTACCTTGGCCATGTCTCTGAGTATTGCACACCTTGTGCTTTTGGGCACTCCAGTGATGTTGCAGCTCTGAAATATGGCCAAACTGGTGGCAAGTGGCATCGTGGCAGCTGCACGCTTGACTTTTCTCAGTTCATGGGCAGTTATTTTGCGCCTTGGTTTTTCCACACGCTTCTTGGGACCCTGTTGACTATTTTGAATGAAACGCTTGATTGTTCGATGATCACGCTTCAGAAGCTTTGCAATTTTAAGAGTGCTGCATCCCTCTGCAAGATATCTCACTATTTTTGACTTTTCTGAGCCTGTCAAGTCCTTCTTTTGACCCATTTTGCCAAAGGAAAGGAAGTTGCCTAATAATTATGCACACCTGATATAGGATGTTGATGTCATTAGACCACACCCCTTCTCATTACAGAGATGCACATCACCTAATATGCTTAATTGGTAGTAGGCTTTCGAGCCTATACAGCTTGGAGTAAGACAACATGCATAAAGAGGATGATGTGGTCAAAATACTCATTTGCCTAATAATTCTGCACTCCCTGTATATAGTTATAAATATATTTTTGTTGCTGCCCTACACATACTTCCCCTATCAGTGACTCACTGAGATCTTAAAGCTCATTGTGTTTTCTTTAAAAAGGTCTTATCTCTTGCTCTTTAATGTTAATCAAAAACAGGAGGCTGCTGCACGCTCTAACAGGCTAGTAACATAGCCAAAGCATATCCCAGCCCACTTAACCCATAACTCCATACTTCCTTCCCTCCTCCTATGCCCGCCTCCTAACCTCTGCCAAGGCCTTTTTCCGCTTAGCTGTGTTTTGGCTACATGACCGGTGTATAGTCGCCATATAGGCAGTCGGACTCCAGGACAACCCTCCCACATACCTAACCCAATAACGCACTGACACTCGGGTATATGGGAAAATTTGTCCACAGCTTTATTAAACAATCTTAAATAATAATAACAATATATTCATTATAACATAATAATAATAATAACTTAACAAATAAACATGGGTCATTGCCCCCCATACTCCGCCCTCGCATCTGAATCCTTCTGTTAATATAAAAGGCAATGACCCCCATATAAATAACACATATACATAACATATACCAACATTATTCCAACATACCAACTTAAAGTGCCAAACATAAATTAACCATGGCAGCGGTATACCCGGATACCCCTACCCCACCAGGTTCTGAGCCACCGACAGTACTCGAAACCTACCATCCACCAATGACCACAGTTTTCCGTTTCTGTCACGTTCATCCCAGGGAGCCTATTCCTTCTCCTTCAGATCCCTATCCCGCCACAAACGCAGACCTTGACCCCTTAAGCTGTCTGAGCTCCGCCACCCCGAAGAAATAGTGCTTTGATTATTCCGTCTTGCCAACCCAGGTTCAGCAGGTCCCATCCTACTGCCGAAAGATGAACGCCATCCGAGCGGTAGTACCCCGGCAACTCGCCTTCCAACTCGCTGTGCCGCACTACCACCCCCCCCAACTTCCTCACGAAGCTTGCCATCAAGCTATTCACTTTCTTCCTACACTTGTCGATGGCCACTGGGTCCCTTGCGTGCCGCCACCGCCTCTATGGGATAATCTCTGATCATATTAACATTACCCCCGGAAGCAGGTCCCTCAATTTGTTGAGGTCCTGCTTCATCCACTTCACCAGCCGCCGCTGCGGCGTTAGGCCTAAGTCATTGCCTCCCGCATGGAGCACCAGCAGGTCTGGCCTCCGCCCGCCTGCCACCATCCGGAACAATTCCCGGCAAACCTCCCCCCAACAAAAATCCCTGTGCCCAAACCATTGCACTGCCAACTGGTCCCTTGGAAAGCCCAGCTGCTGGCCCTGAGCTCGAGCTGCAGCCCTCCTTTTGGCCCAGAAAACAAAGGAATGGCCCACGATCCATGCGACATAGCCTGGGGAAGAAAGAAAGCAATCTAGACCCATTACAGACGAACAAGAATAAGTGAACGATAGGACCTATGATCACAAACAATATCATAACGCAGAGCGAGCGATTTCAAACCGCATGAACATAGCTAACGCACCTGACAGACTGTAATTAATTATTCTACAACATGCTTTGTGAATATCGTAAGTTGAAACCTATTGTGCTCAGAGACCTGCGAGTCTCAACTACTATTACTTCTTTAGAGATCTGCGCATCTCAAAATCTCAAACGAGACTCTAAACGATTGAAACCTGCGTGTTTCGCACTGCTCATAACCTAACTGCGATTTGTTTACCTTGCAATCATTTCAATAAAACGATATTTATAAAAAAAAAAGAAAGAAAGCAATACCCCCCAATTGTCCCTCGGGATCCCCCAAAAAAAGGCCTGCCTTATCACTCTAATAATCCCAGCCGCACGTAGGACCGGAACCGTACCGACTCCCATCTCCCAATCCGTTTAACTATGTCGTCCCCCAAACCCAACCGTGCGGCTTCCGTGGCCGCCCCAATGCGAAAAGAATGTGTGCCAAAGCTATCCGCCCATAACCCCATTTTTCCCAGGCCCAACCGAAAAACCTTAGTGAATTGGAATCGAGAAAGGGAAGACCCGTCCGCGTGAACCAATAGGGATCCCCTAATCATCGGTCTCCGGGCCAAATACTCCCCCACCGAGGGCCCAGAGTGTCACATCACGCCCCACCCCCTTTACATCCGTCTTGGATTTGGCCAGATGAACCACTAATTCCCCCCCCCCCACAGCCAAACTCCCGAGACCTGTAGGCCCACGGCCTCCACCCGATTGGCGCTCACCAACTCACCAATCCGGAAAGCCCTGAAGAAAGCCAGCAGAAACGCCGCCCGGAACAGGGACACCTCAAACCCGTCGAAGCAAATTTCAGGCAGCCCACTAACCAGGTCCCCCAACACCCGTACCGACACCAGGCACCTAGTGTCTGGATGCCTGCGCCCCCTCCGATACCCCTTAAGCGCCTGCCTAATGACGAAGGTCTTAGTAACATCTTCCTTCCCATGCAGCTTAAACCAGAAAGCCATCGCCGCCATGGACCTGTCAACCACCGCCGGGGAGGCCCCCTTTGCCAGCAATTGACAGGTGTACCACAGAAACGCATCCAGGAGGGATTCGCCCTCCAGCACGCAGTCTGGCCCAGCCCATGATCGCTCCCATGAACCCCAGACCTTACTGTAAGCGGCCCATGTGGCCGGTGCCAGGGAAGCCTTCACAAGTCCCCCAAGCAGGACACTCCCAGACGCCAAATCTCGTCCGGGCATGCCTGACCTGCTTCCTGTGCCTCCGGTGCCACCATCCAGAATCGGGACCACTGAAAACGAGAGAGAGGGTCAGCCACTTCGTTCAGGTACCCGGGCACATGGTGCAAAAGACTACAGTTAAAGACATGCACATTAGGACAAAGGGCCGCAGCAACCTCACCACCGGTTTTGACGCCGCCGACCGATTATTCCCCGCGTGCACCACAGCCATGTTGTTTGAGAAAAAGACCACTTTCTTGTTCCACAGCCCTTCTCCCCACAGAGCCATCGCGACCACCAGCGGGAACAGTTCCAGGAAAGCCAGGTTCCGCATGAGGGCGCTCCAGCTCTGTTGTCGACACTCCCTCCTGCCGAAAAAACACAGTCCCATTGAAATCCCGTAGGAAGGTGTCCCACACGGCCAGGTCGGCCCTCATGGAGGACGATACCCGGATGAAATGGCGTGGGGATCGCACCTCTGCTGTAGCTGCGACAAACTGCGGCAGACCCTACCCAATTTAGCATCCCGATCAATGACTGCAGCTGCCGCAGGGTGATTTTGTGCACCTGCGCTACAGCTGCCACCGCCCTTTTCAGCCCCTGCAGTTTTGCCAGCGGCAGCCGACATTCGCCCCGTACCGAGCCTATCGGCACACTGCCGGGCCTTCCATTTTATCTGCTGCCAGCGGGACCCCGAAGTGGCCCGCGACCCACTCGATGGTTCTAAGCAAGTGCAGGCAAGCAGGGGAGCCCGCCGGCCCCACGCAGAAGAAATCATCCGGCTAATGCACCACCGATCCACTCCCTGCCTCAGCCCGTACCACCCATTCGAGAAAAGTACTGAACTTCTCAAAGTATGAGCACGAGATGGAACAGCCCATGGGGAGGCCCAAGTCCACAAAGTATGCCCCTTCAAAGAAACACCCCAGCAGGTGATGACATGCCGGGTGGACCAGAAGCAGCCGAAATGCCACCTCAATATCAACCAGGGCCGGACTGGGGATACAAAGCAGCCCTGGAAAAAAAATTTGTGCCAGCCCCATAAGTCACTGCGCCATATATTGTCACGTGTAATATGTAAGGCTATGTCTTGCCAGGACAGATGATTGAGTAATATATATATATATATATATATATATATATATATTGCTTTTTCTAATATAAAATATTGGTCCTTTCAGGGTAAAACGTTTAATTATACAGTAAGCATACGCACATGCAGACACAGGCAATTTCACTGACATTTCAGTGACACACACAAGCTCATTGATACACAGCCTCATAGACAAACAATCTTACTGATATACATCAGCTCATTGACATAAAAACACAAGCTCACTCACTAGCAGGCACACGCATGCAAGCAAGCTCACTCACTAGCAGACGCACACACACAGCTTAATGTGGTGGTACTGGTGTCTATAGCATGTCCCTACAGGCTTTTCAACGTAAACACTGACTTTTCAGACAAAAGGCAGTGTTTACATTGCTTCAAAGTGACACTGCTAGTGACAGTCACTCAGACGGTCACTAGAGGTGCTTCCTGTGTTAGTGCCCTCCCGCCCTCGCGCGCTGCTGAATGAGACTGGCGCCGGAATATGACGTCATATTCCGGCGCCGGTCTCATTCAGCTGCGTGCTGGGGAGCAGAGCCAGCGCAGCTCGCGCAGCTCCCTCAGCGGCCGCCAGGACAAGTCCGCCAGCGGCCGCCAAAAGACCTCCCCAGCAGCCAGGGGAGGGCTGGCAGCCTTAGAGCCGGTGCAAGGATTTTTGCCGCCCTAGACAAAATAAAAATATGCTGCCCCCACATGTCACATCACAATGCCCCACCCATATGACCTGCCATATGAACTAACACCAGTGCTGCACACAGTGTGTGTTTACATTAAAAAGCCTGCAGGGACCAGCTATAGACACCAGAACCACTTCATTAAGCTATAGTGTCCCTTTAATGTGAGGTAAATTATAGATTAGTGTCACTAATAATATACTAGATTGCCTACTTACAAGCAGATGAGGATGATGATGGGCTGCAGTTTGGCTCCACTGGTCTGGTGTAGAACAGGATCTCTGGAGGATGTTTGCAACTGTGGTCACAAAATTCAATGTTCTGGGAGAATTGGAAGCAGCTCAATTTTTTGGGGCCCCTTACACAGCTCAAGGTCTGGGCCCCAGGGCCTGACGGTGAGTATGCCCATAAGGCCCACTCATAAGTTCCACCCACCCATGAGTTCGCTCACAGGGAGTGGAGTGTGTAGGGGATGTGTTATGTGTTATTGTAGAGGATCTAATATGTGTGCTTATGGTATGTAGTGTTTAGGGTTACCAGTTTGTGCAGGTGATGCAGTGTGTTTGTGTGTAGTGGAAGCAGTGTGTATTTGTGTATAAGGGATGTATTATGTGTTTCTGGTTGTGTGTTGTGTGCAAATCTGTGTTTGTATGCATAAGGGATGCAAGGTGTGTGTCTGTATGTGTGTGCATGAGATGCATTGTGTTTCTGTGTGTATGTAAGAAAAGAAGTGTGTGTGTTTGCATGCGTGTGTACGGGTTTGCATTGTCTGTTTCTGTGTATGTGTGCAAAGGATGCATTGTCTTTGTGTGTAAGGGTTGCATTGTGTGTGTGTGTGTAATGGATGCATTGTGTGTTTCTCTGTGTGTAAGGGAAGCATGTTGTGTTTCTGTGTATGTATAGGGATGCATTGTGTGTGTGTGTGCGCGCGTAGTGTGAAAGAGCTCCCTGTCCTATAGAGCTGCCCCCTTTCTTATTCCCCCCCTCCCCTTCTTCTTATTTCCCCTCCCTCCCCTCTTCTTATTCCCCCCTCCCCTCTTCTTATTCCCCTCCCTCCCCTCTTCTTATTCCCCTCCCTCCCCTCTTCTTATTCCCCTCCCTCCCCTCTTTTTATTCCCTCCCCCTCCCCTCTTCTTATCCCTCCCTCCCCTCTTCTTATTCCCCCCTCCACTCTTCTTATTCCCCCCTCATCTTCTTATTTCCCCCCCTCATCTTATTCCCCCCCTCCCACTTTTTTATTTCCCCCCCCTCTTCTTATCCTCCCTCCCTCTTCTTGTTCCCCTCCTCTTTTTGTTCCCCCTCCCTCTTTTTATTCCCCCCCTCTTCTATATTCCCCCTCCCCTCTTCTCTCCTCCTCCTCTATCTTCCCCCTCCCCCTCTCCCCCCCCTCCCTTCTCCTCCTCCCCTCTATTCCCCTTCCTCTTCTTACCCCCCCTCCTCCCTCTCTTCTTACCCCCTCCCCTGTAGCGTGGCCGAGCTGCACTCCGGTCCGCGGTGGCCGGCCGGAGTGATAGGAAGGTGCACACTGAGTGTTCACTTCCTGTCAGTCCGGCCGGTTACAGGAAACAGAAACTCCGCGCGGAACAGGAGTTTCTGTTTCCTGTCACCGGCCGGACTGACAGGAAATGCACACTCAGTGTGCACCTTCCTTTCACTCCGGCCGGCCGGCCACCGCGGACCGGAGTGCAGCTCGGCCACGCTACAGGGGAGGGGAGAAGCTGCAGCCGCCTGACCGCTCTTCACAGAGCGCTCAGGCGGCTGCAGTATTTAAAGGGCCGGCCCCAGGTGCCGACGGCCCACCGGGAAATTTCCCGGTATCCCGGTGGGCCAGTCCGGCCCTGATATCAACCTTTGCAATCAGTGCCCCGTGCCTGGCCCTTTTTACCAGCCCAACCGCCCGGTCGAATGATGCATATGAGACCGAGCACAATTCCTTGTCAATGTCATCATTCACCAACGCTCCCCTGGGGTAGGAGAGGTGGTGAATGAGCCTGAACTTCCCTGGATCCTTCTTGGGGACCACCCCGAGAGGGGAAATCCTGAGGCCTTCCAACGGCGGAGCCGGGAACTGGCCCGCCATCCTTCCCAACAAGACTTCCTTTCCTAACTTCTCCCGCACTACCCCTGGGAACTCCGCCACCGACTTGAGGTTGCGCAGGCCCCTCCCCCCTCAACCATGGCAGCAACTCCTGCATTCCCCGACTTCCCTTTCTTGAAACATCGGTTAAGTCCGTGGGCGCCCCCGCAGCCTGAGCACTCGTACTTTTGCAAGCAGCTATGTGCTTACACAATTCTACAGGATCTATGGCCCTGTCGTAATATCAGGATTACAGAATGATCCAGCACGTAGAATTGTGTAACACAGAGGACTGATAGGTAACGTATACTGGACCTTAGAATGGCCGGACTAACGTACCAAAGAATAGTCAGGAATAGCCAAGGTCAAGGGAAACAGAAAGAGACACAACGATAAGGAAAAGCCAGGAGTCAGGGATGCCAAAAAGATGCCAAAGTCAAATAACCAGAAATACCAGAATCAATAAAGCGCTCTAATTATTTTGTGGACAGTAAATGCCATTAACCACATTTTTATAAGCGGATGAATACGTGACAGTAAGGATGTGTGTATGAACACTGACACATACACACACATACACAGAAAGGGCACTGACACAAATTTACACACAGAGGAAACTTAAGCACACCCATTTACACACAGAAAACACTAACACACACACACACATATCACACTGACACACATACATTTACACAAAGAAGACGCTGACAAACATACATTTGCACACAAAGGAAACTGACACACAGACATTTATAGTCAGAGGACAGTGACACACACTCATTGACAGACACATTATCACTTATTTGACTCACGCATAACTGACAGACACACACTCCCCAACTGCCACATACACATTCTCTCACACACTCTCACAAATTATTATTATTTTATAATTTTTATTTAAGTCCACCCAGCCTCCCTAACTTTGGGAGAGCTGGTATGAATTCTTTACCTGGGGTCAGTGTGGGGCTTATGTAATCTTTGTGCTCTTCCAGCACTGCTCCCTGCACTGCATGCTGTTTAGTGAGTGACATCATAACCCAGGTCCCGGCATCCGATTTAAGAAATTCATAGGGTGAATTATTACCATAACTCTCCTCATTGCATCCTCTTTCTGTATATACCTAATGTACTACCTATTGATATATGTGGTGTCCTATTTTACTTGTCTACATACATGACAGGTAATATTGGACCGGTAGACCCAATCACAAGGTATCCCTCTATACATATATACATTGTAGACTTAAGTCTAGATACTGTGGTTTATGTATCTATATGTATTTTTTGATACACATGTCACATCTTATTCTGAGATATATAAATAATCTTCAATTTAGTTTTCTCCCATCTGTACTGACCAGAGATTTGAATGCTTTATGGCATTTTCATAGGGAATCTTGAGGGATTTGAGGATACGTACATCCTTGTACACAAATGTGTAAATATTAGTTAATAGATTTAGTTTACTGTATGTTGTTCGTCATTTAGTTCCCCTCTTTTCAGCAAATATTGCATACTTCGGGTACTTTTCGCTTCTTGTTCTATTATAGACAACATCAGGGTTATCCCCTATATTAGGTGTGGATCTCTCTTTTTCTGACCTATTTAATACATTTTCCTCGGATTGGTGCAAAAGACTTGCAGAAATCTATTGCAAACCGATTACACCACTGCAGCTCGATGTTGCTTGGTTTATTTTATTAATTTGTTTTCTTAAATTTTGCATAAAAGTAGACAGTATTGTTATATGTACACTGAGAGTATATTATGACTATCTAATCATATTAGTAAGCTCCTGCTGCTGGGGTGGTATTCACCTTCAATTGTCTGTTTATTAGCTTCTCATGTTGTTGTTATTTTCTGGCAGTATTTCAATAATACTTGAGGTAATATCTGGCACAGGCCTGGTTATAACTCAGTAATTTTAATCTGTTAATCCTAGTTCAGTCACCCTGCATATTTTAAATCAACTGCACATGATAATCCTGTATTAGCTGCTACCAGACTATTTGCTCTACTGATTTATTATTGCATGTCTCTCTTTTATTTTTTTAAATCTTACACTCCTGTTTTATAAGCATGTCTTATAACACAACCATCTGCATGTCAAAACAATTCACATTTAGAAACAGCTTAGTCGTTCTATATACTCAGTCTAGAATGTTTGCCTATCCTGTGTTTGATGCTATTTAACTCAAAAAATGTGTGCAGTAATTTTGAATGCCGTATAACTGTTACGACATGTTTTACCATTACCTTGCTATTGCTGTTGGGAGCATAGCAAGAATGTTTTATATCTACCAATCACAAAAATAGAAATTAAAAAAATAAAAAATTTGCAGAAAAATTGTGATTGGATGACTCAAGGTGCTACTGCAACCAAAGAAATTTTATGTAAACAAAGTTCCGGGGTCTGACGGTATTCACCCATGAGTACTTAAGGAGCTGTGAGTGAAAATAAGCCACCCTATGTTTTTAATCTTTCATTAATCTTTTCTTTCAGGA
>OW240912.1:330646304-330674836 GCA_933207985.1 Pelobates cultripes | reverse complement strand
CTCATGGGGCATCCTCTGGGTGCACTTATTTCGGTTTAAAGGGGTAGCGTTTGTGAAAAACATCAATTAATCTCTTTGCATGAACATTAGATGAATCTTCCCAGGTATCTTCATCAACTCCATAACCTTTCCATCTGATAAGGTATTGTAAAGAGCCACGATGGATACGAGAATCCAAAATCTTATGAATTTCATATTCTTCTTCACCTTGGATGATGATAGGTTCAGGAGTTGTTACTATTTCTCTATGGAAAGGATCAGGGATGTGTGGTTTAAGCAAAGAGACATGGAATACTGGATGAAGTTTAAAACTTGGAGGAAGTTTTAATTTAACAACGTTATCATTGATGATTGTGATTATTTGGAAAGGACCAAGAAAAAGAGAGCTCAATTTCTTTGAAGGACGGTTTGTGGTAATATTTTTTGAAGAGAGCCAGACAAGATCCCCTACTTTGTAAGGAGGGGGAATTCTTCTTCTATTGTCAAAAAACTTTTTCTGGTAGTTTTGAACGAGTTGAAGATTCTCCCGTAATTTGAGGAATAGAGAGGACATAAATTCATTTTTTTGATGTAACCGTAGGATTGGATGAAGTAATAGTTTGGATGGGAAATGAGGATGGATGAAAACCATAGTTGGAGAAGAAAGGAGTCATTTTCGTACTAGAATGAATGGTATTGTTGTAAGAAAATTCAGCCATAGGTAACCATGTGGTCCAGTCATCTTGCAGGTATGAACAATAACATCGGAGATATTGTTCCAAACATTGATTAACTCTCTCTGTTTTCCCATTAGTTTGGGGATGATAGGCGGAAGAGAGTTTGCGTTGATTTGAAGAGAGAGACACATCTCCTTCCAGAATTTGGAGGTAAATTGTGTCCCCCTATCAGAAATAATTTCTTCTGGAAGACCATGGAGTTTTATAATATTATCAATAAAGACTTTGGACAATTCTACGGAGGAGGGTAATTTTTTTTAAAGAGATGAAATGGGACATTTTTGTGAAGCGGTCCACAACAACAAGAATAGTGGTGAAATGTCGAGATGGTGGAAGGTCAACGAGAAAATCCATAGAAATGGATTGCCAAGGTTTTTCTGGAATGGGTAAGTTAAGTAGTAATCCAAAAGGTTGATTATGTTCAGATTTGGACCTTTGACAGATAGGACAAGTTTTGACATATAATTCAATGGTTCTATCTTGGCGAGGCCACCAATAATATCGTGAAGTTAGTTCAAGAGTTTTCTTTATTCCAGGATGTCCAGCTAGGGGTGAATCATGAACCATTTTGAGTAATTTGTTCCTGAAAATGGGAGGAATATAAATTCTATTTTTAAAGTAAAATATACCATCCTTTTTTGTTAAATTAGGTGTTTTGGGAAGTTCAAGATCCTTTTGATTCAAGTTCCTTAAGTCATCCTGAAGAGAAGAGAGGATCCCTATTATTTTGTTAGGAGGATAAACATCAATAGAAGTTTTAGAAGGAATTCGAGAAAGAGCGTCAGCCTTTTTATTTCTAGTTCCAGGTCTATATATTAACTGGAAGTTAAACCGGTTAAAAAATAGGTTCCATCTAACTTGTCTAGCCGTAAGGGTTTTATTAGTATAAAGATATTCAAGATTTTTATGGTCTGTATAGACTATGATAGGTTGTTTTGTATCTTCTAATAGATGGCACCAATTTTCAAAGGCAGCTTTAACACTTAATAATTCCTTTTCACCAATAGGATAATTTTTTTCAGCAGAGCTCAAGGATCTTGAAAAGAATGCGACTGGATGAAGTGGATCTTGAGGAGTCTTTTGCTGAGAAAGAACTGCTCCAATAGCTGAATCTGATGCATCAACTTCTAGGACATACAAGAATGTTGGATTAGGTAGCTGTAGAATAGGTGCAGTTGTAAATCTTTTTTTTAAACTGTCGAAGGCAGCTTGTGCATCTTTATTCCATTTGAAAGGACGTTTAGTACTGTTAAGGTGGTTAAGTGGATGTGATACCTCTGAGTAGTTTCTAATGAATTTTCTATAGAAGTTTGCAAATCCAAGAAATCATTGCAATTCTTTTGTAGTAGTAGGAACGGGCCAGTTAATAATACATTCGATTTTAGAGTTATCCATTTTCAGAGAATGAGGTGAAATAATGTATCCAAGAAAGGAGAGTTCAGTAACTTCAAAAATACATTTCTCTGGTTTAGCGTATAATTTGTGAGTTCTCAATCTAGATAGAACCCATATTATATGCTTCCTATGTTCATCCAAATTGTTAGAATATATTAGAATATCATCTAAGTAGATAATAACACAAACATCCAAAAGATCTCTAAAGATATCATTTATAAAATGTTGGAATGTTGCAGGGGCATTACAAAGCCCAAAAGGCATCACTAGATATTCATAGAGACCATATCTAGTCCGGAAGGCGGTCTTCCATTCATCATCCTGTTTTATTCTAATGAGGTTATATGCGCCTCGGAGGTCGAGTTTAGTGAATATAGTTGCAGTTCTTAACCTTTCAATTAATTCATTTATTAGTGGAAGAGGATAACGATTTTTTATGGTTATTTTATTTAAGGCTCTGTAATCCATAATGGGTCGGATGGTTTGGTCCTTATTCCTCACAAAAAATATACTAGAGGCAGCCGGTGAAGTCGAGGGTCTGATGAATCCTTTACGTAAATTTTCATTAAGATATTCTTTTAAGGTCTGCAATTCCTTTTCAGAAAGTGGATAAATGTGTCCATAAGGAATGGGAGCACCAGGTATTAGACCTATTGGGCAATCATATGCTCGATGAGGTGGAAGTGTTTCCGCTTCTTTTTTACAAAAGACATCTGAAAAGTCAGAGTAGAATGGAGGTATAATTGATTCCTGAGTAGTTTGGAGAATAGGAATATGTTGGAAGCAGGTTTTTTTGCAAAAGTCAGAAGGAAAAGAAATGGAAAAGGGTGACCATTTAATTAAAGGATCATGAGTTTTTAACCAATTAATTCCTAGAATGACGGGATAAAGTGGAGATTTAATAACATCAAATGTAAGGAATTCTGTATGTACGTTGTTGGTAATCATTCTTAGAGGAATTGTCTCATCTTTATGGGTCCTGAGGATATAAATGAACCATCAATAACCCGGATTGGAATAAAATTGTTTTTTCGAACACAAGGAATTTTATTCTTTGTAACAAAAGAAAAATCAAGGAAGGTTCCATTAGCACCAGAATCAATAATGGCTTCAGTCACGATTCTTTTTGTATCCCATTGTAATATGAGAGATATAGAAAAATAAGTAGATGTTTTCCTTTTTTGAAGAACGTTCAATATAGAAGTAGATGAATGAAGCTTACCAGCCTTCGAATGGATTAGTAGGGGACATTCTGGGATTAGATGTTCTTTTGAAGCACAATACATGCACAATTTTAGTTGTCTCCTTCTTATCCTTTCTTCCGAAGTAAGAGGGCTTCTTATTATACCAACTTCAATAGGTTCATTGTGAGGAAGAGATTTTTCAGGAATTTTTGGAGTAGTAAAATGTTTTCTCCAGTTAGAAGTAGTAAGAACTTTTTCTGCCCTTCTTTCTCTTAGACGTATGTCAATACTAATGGAAAGTTGAATCAATGCATTTAGGGTGGGAGGAAGTTCAGTACGAGAGAGTTCATCTTTCACAGCTTCTGATAATCCGAGACGGAATTGATTGCGTAGAGTGATGTCATTCCATTGGGTTTCTGTAGCCCATCTTTTAAATTCTGCAATATAATCTTCAACAGGTCTGTTCTTTTGGTGTAGAGTTCTGATGTTTAAATCAGCAGTAGCCTGTTTATAAGGATCTTCATATAATAAAGACATAGCTTCAAAGAATTCATCCAATGAATCTAATATGGGATCATCATTCTCTAAAAAGGAATGGGCCCATGCCATAGGTTCACCTCTTAAAAAAGAAATTACTGAACAAACTTTTGATCTTTCAGTGAGATAAGATCTAGGTTTTAAAGCTATCAGAAGTTTGCAAGAATTCAAAAACTCTCTGTACTTTGTTCTATCTCCATAAAAATTTTCTGGATTACAGACAGCAGGATCACCAGCCGATTGAAGAGCGGCATGAGGAAGATGGCCTTGCATGTCTCTAACATAGGTTAATATTCTCTCATTCGTGATTTGCAGTTCCTGTAACCCTTGAGCAATCGTATCCACTCTATTGGTTAGGGCAGAAACTTGTGAGTTAATATCTGCTGGTTCCATTGAAAAGGGCTGGATTATTCTGTGATGCTTTTGTGTAATACCTCTTTAATTGGAACTCAACTGCAGAATATTCTGAGGGCAGGAACAGTAAGTTTCACCTCCTATTATATTGGAGTGAAATCAGTGGACTGTATCTTTAAATAATAATCAGGAAAATGCCAAGTTAGTTCCAACTTGAATTTTAATAATGAAGTTTTAGCCTTAGCAGCAATCCTTATTTGTCAACAGAGAGTTTAAAGAAATGAAATACTATAATTAATTGATATGACTTGCTTTCCTTGACAAAAGATTTACTTAACTTAGAAGCACTCTGGCACTGGAAGGGTTAATTCACCCAATGGAGGAAGAGGAAGGAGTCTCTTTTAACAAACTGCAGTTTAGTAGTGAGAGAAAGGAAGTCCGTTTATCCAAGCCGAGGTCTGAGAGAGGAGAAGGTAGAATTCCGTTTATAAGCCGAGGTCTGAGAGATGAGAAGGTAGAAATCCGTTTACGAGCCGAGGTCTGAGAGATGAGAAGGTAGAAATCCGTTTACAAGGCGAGGTCTGAGAAGTGGAGCCGGTAGCGTCGAGTAGAGCAGCTGATCTCACTGCCGCACCTGAGTGAATAATCCAGCCCTTTGAATCTGGCGCGGTCTTCCTAAGTATTGTGGAAAGACCACGTCAGAAAAAAGGGGCGGAGCTAAGCGCAGTGAACCCGGAAGTGGGTTCCGGCGGCAGCATGAATGTTAGGTATACCTGACAACAGTAGACACCTGACTGGATCGCAGCAGAGATGCACTCGGGAGGGAGACTGGGGGTACAATACCACATAGGGAGACGGGGGACATTTCACGGACTAGGTTGCAACGGCAACCACCTCGGGTCCATACAACCCTATCTGATGCCCGAGAGCAACAGAGCACAATACCCCAGACACTGACTTCGACCTGATGACACTGGAAACACTATGCCAGGAGGTTTGCTGGGGCTCCCATCATGCCGACGCCCTGCAAGCCGTACAGCACGCACTCACACTACCACAACTGCCACCTGGAGATGCAACCACATTGCTAGACAGGCTATGCGTCAACCACCCTACCGTATCCTCTCCCCTATTCTCTTCCCTCTCATCATCCCACACGATTTAACTTGAAAAGCAACATAACCGGAATTGCCATGGAACCTAGGATCCTTTCCACCCGACTGACCGCCATTATGGCAGGGTAGGGGTATAGCATCCCCAGGCTGGCTAACGCTGCAAATCTCTCAGGATCCCCGACAGCAGCCAGGGTACTTTTACGGTTAATAAAACATTACCCCCACATAGTGGTCCACCACCGGACATTCAAAATAACCTCGGATATCAGCAATGTATCGGAAACCTGCATGTCTCCATTTACTTATCTGAGGATCTGTGTATCTAACTGCTTTATAGTAGAACCCTGTGAACTTTATATGATTTGCTGCTGCCCTGAAAATTTGTATACCATGCAGATGTGGCCAGGAGTCCATTATAACTGCTGCAAGGCCCAAAGGACAAGCACTAACCCCTTGTTCTCTCAGCAGGTTTCTCTAACCCTCAACTTGCTAATAAAGATTTTATATGCTTCATATTTACAGTTTATAAATGCATTGAGGATGATTATATATATATATATATATCAGCAAAGTCTAGTTGTAGATGGAGGTTAGGTGCATGCACAAGAGGCAACAAAATATATACAAATCTTGTATTTAGGCCCACCATCATTTTCAGTTCAAGGAAGTACAAATGGTGTGGCAAGATTTTGATTGGAGGTGGATGAATGGCACTGCTGATCTTAGAGAATGGCTACATAATACCCTATAGAAATTCATGTTACTATGGTACCTGGATCCCAGACTATGTAGTGCATTTGAACTGGATTCTAAATATCACATGGAGTCAGTGAAGGTCTCTGCGCAGTGTTATAATGTGCTCAAAATTGGGTTTCTGTCTTTTCTACATGCTTCCAAGTTCTATAATCAGGGCCGGCATTAGGCCGTTAGGCGCCATGTTCATAAAATCTTCACAACGCCCCACCTCCCTGGTCATACCCCTTCATTCATGTGTGTGTGGGTATAGAGGTGTAGTGTTTGTATAGGGGATTTATTAACTTTATAATATTTAAAAACAGAGAGGGCATGCTGATCTCTGGTGGTCCAGTGTGTGCTGGGAATCTTGTCTGCCACTCCACTGGGTGTAGACTATGAGTAACTATCTTGAGAACTCAGGCATTTACAGAAGGGAAGGGGCTAGGACTTTCATGCCAATCCAACCAATCTGAACTAAACTTTTATATAACTAGATGTTTGTCTTTTTAAAGTTGGCACTTCAAAAATGAATTCTCCCCAGCCCTGCCTTACACTGTAGCAATATGTCTTCACACCTTTCCCATGCCATTTTGCCTCTCTCAAATATATTTTATTAAGGGAAAAAGTGGTGATAGATAGGGAGCAATCACAATGGAAACCAACAAAATGGTGATTCTGTATGAAAAGTGGTATATTTCCAATTGAAACTTTTTTTTCTGGCACTTTTTCTATTTGCAATAATACTTCCTTATCTGTGCCACATCATATCTTACTGCCCAACTTCTGTCATTCTTTTTTTCTGATTCTGACTTTTTTTTTTTGTTAATTTCTTGCACCCAATTTATAAAAAAGAGCCACAAAAGCATACATTTTTCCGACAATTTTTTTCTGCCTGTCAGACTGGTGGATCTTCTGCAGAGGCGGCTCTCTAATTAGGCGATTTAGGCGGCCGCCTAAGGCCTCGCACTTGTTGGGGCCTCGCGGCCGCCTAAATTGCCTAAGGGCAGACTGAACTGTCGGATCTTCGGTCCATCTTCGGTCCTCCACATGGTCTGCCCACAGGGAGAGCCAGCCTCTGATCTGCAGCTCCGCCGAGTGCAGAGCTGCAGATCACGGAATATGGTTCTCGCGAGCTCACCGAGCGTTGCCGTGGGTTACCACATCAACGCTCTTACAGGCGCTAGCGAGAACGAGGTCTGCAGCTCTCGCAGAGCTACAGACAGAACAGTCATACCACCGGACCACCAGGGACTGCAACCACCAGGGAATTATATTTCAAAATAAGGTATTTCAGTGTGTGGAGGCTTGTCACAGCCCCCACACACACTGCCCTCCCACGTTGCCCTGCCCCCCACACACCCTGCTTCTCCTCACTGTCTCTCACACACCCTGCTTCCCCACACTGTCTCTCATACACCCGGCTTCCCCACACTGTCTCTCACACACCCGGCTTCCCCACAATATCTCCCACGCACCCTGCCCCCCTTGTGCTGTCACACACCCTGCCCCCCTCATGCTGTCACACACCATGCCCTCTCTACACTGTATCCCACACACCTTGACCTCCCACACTGTAACACACCCTGTCCCCCCACACTGTCACACTGCCCCCCACTTTTTTACTATGAGTGTTAGTGGGGCCTCTTTTTTGAGTTTCGCCTAAAGCCTCATAAAGTCTAGAGCCGCCACTGATCTTCTGTGACAGGTAAGCCGCTTTTGCAGTCTTATTTTTTGTTCAAGGAATACAAAATCCTTTATATTGTTTAGGTAGAGTATCACTTTAAACGTAATAAAATTGCATAAAACTAGAGTAAAGGTGAAAGTGAATGCAACATTTTTAATACATGATCCCCAATGTTTCTGATGAACCACTCCTTTGCACTCAGACTAATGCCTCTTTTGACTTAATGAATCCCCCTCTTGTCTAGTCCACTTCCCTGACTCCCACAACTATGCCTCTATCTTACTCTTCCTCACATTTTGCCCCATCCTCTCTCTCTTTTTGGCGCTCACTCAGGCTACTTCAGCCACTGTCACTGACTCTCCCTCAAAGTCTGCAGCAGTCCCTCTCTCTCACTCACTCACTCAGTCTGTTACATTCCCTCACAGTAACTCTCTCTCAGAACCTCGGTCTTAGCCCATTTCTCTTACTTCCTCCATCACTCTGCCTCAGCCCCTCTCTGACTCTCCAGCATTCTGTCTCAGCCCCTCTCTCTAACTCTCCATCAGTCTCTGTCTCAGCCCCTCTCTCTGACTCCCTATAACTCTGCCTCAGCCCCTCTCTCTGACTCCCTATCACTCTCTGTCTCAGCCCCTCTCTCTAACTCTCCGTCAGTCTCTGTCTCAGCCCCTCTCTCAGACTCCCTATCACTCTCTGTCTCAGCCCCTCTCTCTAACTCTCCATCAGTCTCTGTCTCAGCCCCTCTCTCTGACTCCCTATAACTCTGTCTCAGCCCCTCTCTCTGACTCCCTATCACTCTCTGTCTCAGTCCCTCTCTCTAACTCTCCACCAGTCTCTGTCTCAGCCCCTCTCTCAGACTCCCTATCACTCTCTGTCTCAGCCCCTCTCTCTAACTCTCCATCAGTCTCTGTCTCAGCCCCTCTCTCAGACTCCCTATCACTCTCTGTCTCAGCCCCTCTCTCTAACTCTCCATCAGTCTCTGTCTCAGCCCCTCTCTCTGACTCCCTATCACTCTCTGTCTCGGCCCCTCTCTCTGACTCCCTATCACTCTCTGTCTCAGCCCCTCTCTCTGACTCCCTATTGCTCTCTGTCTCAGCCCCTCTCCTTTACACTGTCTCAGTCACTGACTCTCCATCCCTGGAGTTTCCGTTTCCTGCCGGTTGCTGCCCACAGATCTAACTCCACATTTCCTCTCGCCGCAGACATTTAAATGCCCCCGGTGCCGGGAAACCTGGTCCAATCAGATCCAAGCAAGAAATGCCCCCGACCCGGCTCCGTCCCCGGAAGGATCTGGTAAGACAAAGAACACTCAGCCCAGTTACTTTGTATCCGTGTTCGAACACGCCTGGGAGCTCAGTACACAACGTGAAGTTACTTTATAGCAGAGCTTGGCGTTGTTTGACTCTCCCTTGTATAACTAGCCACTCCGCGCACTTTAATAACTATACCTTCATCTACAATCCCAGTGTTAACTACATTTATACACTTCAAAAAAACTTTACATTTCCTCATTCAACTGTAGTTGACAATCTCCCATACAGAGCCGTGAATGCTTTAACTATTTAATTGCCCCATAAGCAGAGCCTGTTGCAGAGGATCTTGTTGGTACTGCATGATACACACATTGAAATAAATGGCTGAAGAGGTCTGAATACTTTCTTTAGCTGTTTCTATGAAAAGTTGCAGCAAAAGCTGTAGGATTATTGCTATATAGACGTGTGTTTTAGTGAATAGTTTGTGCATCTGGGAAGTAAATTATAATCATGACATCACTTGGAGCAAAATCATTCTGCCTGTTATTTTAACATGATTCATTGTTTGGTTCAAAGGAATTTGTGAACCTAATCGTTTAAGATGTTATCAGTTAAATAGATACTGTAGATTGCAGTCTAATGCATTACTACTATTTAACGGTACCCCCTATCATGTCTGTCTCCTCTGTGTTGTTATATCAACTTTGCTGTCAATTATATACTTGCTGGTGTCCCACAAGTTAAAGTATATAATATACAGATGCATAAACTATTATGTTTCCTATGTCCTGGTTAGGCCAGGCTGAACAATGTCATAATATACCATCAGCATAAAAATCTTTTACAGATATTACCTTCTGAGGGCTTGCTCTTTGTGGCGAAACCAACCTCGCCACGAAGCACTGGAGAAGCCTGGTTGCTCGCCTGTTGACTTTGGACTATGGCCCCGTGTTAAACAGCCTTCTTTTCCCCTGCAGAAAAGGCTTGTTCGTGCCTTTCTGCCGGTGTTCGGCAATCTACCGAATAAACAACCGAATGCCTGGACCACCTGTATTGGGAGTGTGTCTGCAATTTACCTCCCAGAAGCTGCGGTTAACCGCAGCTTAAATGACAAATGCTGTGTGGCCTTTGTTCGTTTGCCGAACACGTGGTGGCAGCCATTTTAAAGTCCCGAACGGCCAGCAGTGTTCGAAAATCCCATGGAACTGAAAACGGACACTATTTGGCACGAACACCGCTGAAGCCGCCGACCTCCCTTCTTGTTCGGTAGACTGCTCACGAACGTCCCTGTATTCAGTACTTTTGTCACGAAAAGCAATACCCCAGATAGCCATTCCCATGGAGTCTATTCGTATGGAGAACAGACTATGTGAACACTTTGACTCCACGGCGATTGGACTGGGTGCATAGGATCTGAGCGCTATTCGGTACTTTTGTGCGCTCAGATCCCAGCTATCTGGGGACATGTTGAATGCCTATATTATATCATAGTATTGCAAAGTTATATGGTTTTATGCATTTTTCCAATTGTCACCTAAGATGGCGTTTAGGCTCTGTCCAGGGAGATAATTGAATTACTTCCCAATTATCTCCCGGGCAGAGCAAAGGGTCCTGGGTAATTAAAGGGGAATGGCTATGTGTGTAACTCTGTGATTGGCTATTGTATCGTCCTTGTCACAGTCTCTCATTTGGTCCTCTAGGGGAGTGTCCACCAGATGGGAGACCTGCATAAATACTGGGCAGGTAGCCCACATTAAACCAGATTACCTACTGACCTTCAATACGGAGCATTGTCTCGTCTTTGGGGGAATTCATTTGTATGGTTTGACTATTTGCTGGTTCGGGAGTGTAAACTTATTCGTATGATTTTTCCCGTTCGTATGTATGGAGTGTTCGTATGTTTGAGAGGCTTCATATGGTTCCGGTTCGGGAGTTTGGAGAATTTGTGTGTTTCTCAGTTCGGGAGATTGGTGTTCTACAGTAGCTGCCTGTGTCTCTGGAGGGGAAGATTTACTAAACGGCGGTTTAACCCATTTATGCCTGGGGGTGCCGTTACACTCTTTTTCATATTTTCAAAAGTTAGTATTAATTAGGCTTCAGCCTTCTAGTGTCTTCTGTGAAACCTAAAAAATATTACCCTTTCCCAGGACCAACACAAAGGTGACCAGTTGCAATTAAACCAAACACACAGTTCACCACAAAATGCCTCCTCATAGCAAGCTGCATTGAACTGCCCCAGCTCACATCATGACAGCCTCTGGCCGGGGTGACAACGAAAATACCATGCACAGTTTTGGTCAATATATATAACTTAAAGGAACACTATAGTCACCTAAATTACTTTAGCTAAATAAAGCAATTTTAGTGTATAGATCATTCACCTGCAATTTCACTGCTCAATTCACTGTCATTTAGGAGTTAAATCACTTTGTGTCTGTTTATGCAGCCCTAGCCACACCTCCCCTGGCTATGATTGACAGAGCCTGCGTTGAAAAAAAAAACTGGTTTCACTTCCAAACAGATGTAATTTACCTTAAATAATTGTATCTCAATCTCTAAATTGAACTTTAATCACATACAGGAGGCTCTTGCAGGGTCTAGCAAGCTATTAACATAGCAGGGGATAAGAAAATCTTAATTAAACAGAACTTGCAATAAAGAAAGCCTAAATAGGGCTCTCTTCACAGGAAGTGTTTATGGCAGGCTGTGCAAGTCACATGCAGGGAGGTGTGACTAGGGTTCATAAACAAAGGGATTTAACTCCTAAATGACAGAGGATTGAGCAGTGAGGCTGCAGGGGCATGTTCTATACATCAAAATTGCTTAATTAAGCTAAAGTTGTTCAGGTGACTATAGTGTCCCTTTAACACATTTATTAGACTCTCCCTTGTATAACCCACAGCCACTCCGCACACTCTGGCTGGGGTGACAGTGAAAATACCATGCACAATTCTGGTCAATATATTTGGCCTAAAACATTTATTAGGGCTGAACCTCTGGCTGGGGTGACAATGAAAATATCATGCACAGTTTTGGTCAATATATAGTTTACAAAGGCACTATACATTTGCTGTTCAATATGACAGGATTAAGCATGCAGTACACAAAGTTGAAAAATAGGACAATCCGATTTGGTAGGACGATTTTGGATTAGATAGTGTGGAAAACCAGTAAGTGCTATGGTAACTTCAGCATATGTATTGGAAATTCTTAAGGACAAGCTTTCACAGAGTAGGTGGGTTCAACAAGGTAAGTTTAAAGCTTTGGTATGTAGAGAAGAATCTGACTGAGCAAAGAATTCCAAAGGTTAGGTGCATCATGGAAGCTGTCGCACAGAGGAGAGTGGAATTAAACATGAAAAGAGTGGCATTAGGCCTAGGCTGAACAAATACTGGAGAATGGAGAAGTATTATTTGACATCTTGTGCAGTTCAGTTTTACTTCGCTATTGGTGGGCATAGGTCAGAGTAGTGGACACACATGGGACAGAGTTACAGTAATCCAGACAGGACATTGCTGCTGAGTAGTATTTCTTTTGGCCTTGTCTGGTGTTAGGAATGGAAGTATCTTGGAGATGTTCTTAAAGCGACAGACATGTATGTGTTGCAGAATAAGTTGGCAAAATGTGGCATTTGAAGGTATGACACTGATTTCGAGAGCTTGATGGTGAGGGTGGAACTGCTTGAGTGTACATTTATACAAGAGGCGTTGACACATTTGGAATATAATGACACTGGGAACTGATTAAAAAATGAAGATATATATTGGACATACAAATCAATGTTTTAATGTACACCTGTTATATTCAGTCACTACATGTCCGGACTTGCAGTCTGTCTCTGGAGGCTACTTATCTGGGATACTCTGTAAAGAAGGAAAGTACTCTGGGATACTTTGTAAAAGATGCCAGGTTATGCCTAACTGCAAATTAAATAAAAAAAAAAAACATGCATCATAACAGCAATACAAGACAACAGGGAAAGTAAAAAAAAAAAATAATGATATCATAATAGATCATTAAAAACCCAGAACATACAAGACCCTGTGTTGTGGCAAACACAACTAAGTAGACTTACCACAAAAGAAAAAGTCTGCAAAAACTCAGGGGTCCTATAAAGTAGCACATAACATTTAGAAGATTAGTAATAATAGGGCAGCAATGACAGGACAGTAGTAAAAAGCACACACAAAATTACAGAAAAATTCTAAGATATAAAAATGGTTTATGCTGGAGCAAAAATGATCCCCCAAATCAACCTAGGCTAATACCTATAGTCAGAACTCAGAAGTAACAAACAATCCTTTATATGTGTATATTTGAGCCATATTTTAGTTCAAAGCTGTACCATTGTCCTAAATTTCAACTAGCAGTTTTTTTCTATACACAAAGAACACCCATTGTATTCACTCCAAAGTGCATGTCAACAGTTCCTTAATTGTATTTGTTTCTGGTATGTTTTTTTCTTTCTTATGAGTCTTATACAGTATGAATCATAAAAGTGTATTAATCAGTGATAGAAAAAAAATTAATCGTGGCAATAACTTACATTTTTTTTTATACTATTCTGGATTTGAAATCTGCCAGTAAAGTTTTGTCATGTATAAATATGGGCATTAATTCTCGGGATGAAAATATAATTTTGCCTCTTTATAAATCGCTGGTAAGACCACATCTTCAATATATACACCCAAAGTGAGAGCCCACCAAATATACTTCTATGTATCGGAGCAGCACAGGTTCAATATATCTGAAACGATACAGACAAAAACACAATATTTAGTAAAAACAAAGTGAGAGGAATCAAACTCACAAAGCTAGAGCTGTGCCAGGCTCTATATAATCAGCATTAGGCTTTCCTCAGTGCTCCTCAGGAAAGCGTTAAACTGAAACACGTCTGCTGTCTACTGCACTTTGGAATTGGACTCATATGGACTTTGGTGGTGATCTTTTATATCTATACACTGCTTAATTTTATCTTCTTATGATCCATGCCCTTATTCCTTTTTTCATTATTTGTAATAAATGGATATTTTTAACTCACTCAGTATCCTATCGTTTTAGCCTTTATAGGCACCCCACATGCTGATTATATAGAGCCTGGCACGGCTCTAGCTTTGTGAGTTTGATTCCTCTCACTTTGTTTTTACTAATATTTTTTTTTTTGTCTGTATCGTTTCAGATATATTGAACCTGTTACAGTATTAGTAGTAAAACAGATTTCCTGTAACATTATATTATTATATTCTAACATGCCTGTGAGTTCTTTCACATAAATGACCATTGGTGTTTTATTATCCCATCCAACAAATGAGTTTAGCATAGCCATAATGATCTAAATCTAATTTCTGTCTGTTGATTAATCGGTTTGCTGTCAATATATATTAATGCTGTCTGTGTCCCTGCTATAACTCTCTTGACATTATTCATTAACATTTAAAATGTGGTTTATCATTGCAGTATTGTAATTGTCATGTAAATCCTATATGCCACAATAAGAAATGCTTCACTATGCAAAATATGGTTTGTCTTTATATTTGCAGTACTGAAATCGTCATGCATTATTATGTTACAATAAAAACAGATTGACAAAATCAATCCATCGAAAAAAAATAAAAAAAATACACGTATGAAATATCTTGGGTTTGTATTGGTTAGATAAAACCCAGTTGACTGGATTCCTATGGTTGAGATTCAGTGTAGCATGAAATGACCACCTGTGTTGAAGCTTATTCAAAGCGGTGACCTTTCCACATGCATTGTGTCCCAGTCATATGATAATCACAGATCAGAATTTATGATGCAAGTTTAAAAGTGTCCAAATACTGCATGACGCCATAGTACAGATAAATATGTTGCTAGAATTTTATTACAATCCACTGAATGCGACTTTTCAGTGTGTACGTCTTTAATCACAGTGCATTAAGATACATATTTCTGAAAACTACAAATTATTAAAAAGAAAAACTGAAATAACAAATTAATCTTAAACCTTTGCTATGACAAAGTAAAATAAAAACACTGGCATTCAGATGCCGCCTATGGGCATTCCTAAATTCCTTTCCCAGGACCTCAGGAGGTATACAATTTGCTAATATGACAATTCCCCACTATTGTGTAATATACAGCAGGCCAGGGTGACATGCCCCCTTTTATTAATAGGTCAGCCCAATAACATCATAGGCCACAAACACACATGTGCCCGTGCCTGAGTTTTAAAACTGTTACAGTCAAAGTTAATTCAAAGTAAATTTCAAATTTAAGGCCGAAGTAACTGGAAGCAAAACTGACTATTTTCATTTTTTTCAATTTTGAACGTACATTTGAAACTCACTTTGAATTTTTAGTTGACTGAATAATCCTAGATTAAATAATTAAATAAAATAATCTAAAATAGAAAGGGTCAAATACATAGCATATTAGTATTTCTAAGGAATCTGCACATAGATTTTGGAATGCAGATACAGATGCCGAAATACATTCAGAATACAAACATTATGACTGCAAGGTTTATTCACCAAAGTGAGAATTCAAAGTGAATTACCACTTTGAGGCCAGAATAGCTGAACTGGATGTATAGCTGACTTAGATGATTTTCCAGTTTGACTTTTTTTACTTTAAATTTGGAATTCACATTGAATCCTCATTTTAGTAAATACACCTGTTTACGTTTAATTGTATTTATTTGTGTCTGTATATTGCAGGCTGCACATGATGTGCCCTGTTCTATTCCCTGATCCCTCCCTACCTTCTCTGCTCCTCTCCTGTTATTCAGTTGCACAGAGCAGGGATTAGACAGACCTCCTTTACAGTTCTTTTACATGAGTTGAAGAGATTTGTTACTCCTTTTGGTGAAGACCATTGCAAAAATGGGGAGAGCGCCTATGTTTTCTTAGCAATGCAAAATAAAAGCAAACCCAGTTATACACGTGGGTGCTAGTGGAGGGCTTAAAGAGACACTATAGTCACCTGAACAACTTTAGCTTAATGAAGCAGTTTTGGTGTCTAGAACATGCCCCTGCAGCATCACTGCTCAATCATCTGTCATTTAGGAGTTAAATCCCTTTGTTTATGAACCCTAGTCACACCTCCCTGCATGTGACTTGCACAGCCTTCCATAAACACTTCCTGTAAAGAGAGCCCTATTTAGGCTTTCTTTATTGCAAGTTCTGTTTAATTAAGATTTTCTTATCCACTGCTATGTTAATAGCTTGCTAGACCCTGCAAGAGCCTCCTGTATGTGATTAAAGTTCAATTTAGAGATTGAGATACACTTATTTAAGGTAAAGTGAAACCAGTTGTTTTTTTTTTCATGTAGGCTCTGTCAATCATAGCCAGGGGAGGTGTGGCTAGGGCTGAAACTAAGTGATTTAACTCCTAAATGACAGTGAATTGAGCAGTGAAATTGCAGGGGAATGATCTATACACTAAAACTGCTTTATTTAGCTAAAGTAATTTAGGTGACTATAGTGTTCCGTATTTTCCCCCCTCTTTGTTTATAGTAAATTTAAACCAGTATGTATTGCATCATAATGCAATTCCATTTATAAACCCCTGTCCAACTGTAATGTGTTATATATTTATATATATATATATATATATATATATATATATATATAATTTTTTTTGTCTCAATTCTAAATAGAGCACTAGAAGTGAACAATAAGTTATAAATGTGTTGTAGTAGAGTTAACATACACCCTATGTAACTTTTCACAAAAGTATTTTCAAACGAGGCAAGAAAGATGTTACGCTAGATTTTATTATAAAAGATAGTCATATCTCTAGTAACTAAATTATAATTTTCTCATAGATATTAATGAGAGCTGCTTTTCAATTACCAGTGGTAAAGGAACACCATAGCATTAGGAATACAAAACTGTATTCCAAATGCTATAGTATGCCTCTGACCCTAACTTTAGGTATGTTCCCCACAAAAATGAAAGGGCCAAAACACCAGATCGCTCTCCTCCTCCCTCGATCACACGCTGATGGAGGACCCAATGTGCATACTCCGCAAGTGGCACACACACATTACACCATCCCAACCCCATAGGAAGGCATTGAATCCATGCTTTCCTATGGGGACTTTGTAGACACTGGGCATCCTTATGCAAAGCATAAGGACATCCAACGTTGTTTCACAGAGTTAAATTCTGTGAGAAGGCGGGAAGCACCTCTAGTGGCTGTCTGAAATGCTTTAACTTTGAAGGTTTGGGGACAAGGGCACTTCACCCAGACCACGTCAATGAGATGAAGTGGTTTGGGAGCCTATAATGTCCATTTAAGTATACTTCTTGGAGTAGAATTCAGCTAGAAGAGTACGTCTAGATATGCATGATAGCCAGTTAATTAGAAACACTTTTAAATTTACTGAAAGAAAGGTGGTGCAGATTGCCTATTCTGCATCCCCACAGTCAATAAGTGGCAATAACATTTGTTGTCCCAATTTGTTCCTTGCCACAGGGTTTAATATTTGTTACTGATATATAATGGTGATTTTATATTAATAAATAATAAAATATGTTTTTAAGTCAATGCTAGGTTATTGATAAAATATCTACACTGGTTTCTGTACTTTTATAATAATTGACAGGGCATTGCGTAAACCTTTTGCTATTGAGATAACAATGTGTTATGCTTTCAATTATTTTTGTTCCCTTGTTGTTATATTTTATAGACATGTCATAGCAAGATCTGTGCTATTATTTTGCCTTTGACAGCTGTGTTTACAGACTTGTAGTGTCTAACTATAAAATGAGCTGTTTATATTTCCTACCATAGGTATTTATTATAGTTTTTGTCAAGTGATTTTGGCCGGGAGTCGACTTTCGATTTAGAATCAATACATTTTTCTGACTTTTGACTGGAATCACGTGACAATTAATTTGTATGATTATTATAATCCAAAATTCATAAAAAATGTTATGCCTGCAATGCTGTTGAAGAAATTGTTAGCAACTTAAAACCAAGTGTAATCATCATCTTTCATGTGTATTTTTTTTTGTTGTTGAAATTTTCCGTAACGTTAACATTATATAATTAAGCAAAAATATTACATCATATGATAAGCTTATCTCAAAATATGTAATCAGGGCCATAATTAGGTTGGAGCTGTAATGATTCTTGAAACCTTTGTTATGCATAGCAATATTTTTTTACCTTAATATGTACAGTTCTGAATTGCTGGTAGTATTGTCTATATACAAAAGCAAATCACAACTGCACACTTTACTTTTTTTATTGTTAATGTATGTAATTTGCTTTAACCCTATAGTGACCAGACCGCTTTTCAATTTTCTTACCGTTTGGGACCAGGCCTGTTTTTAAATTTCTGCAGTGTTTGTGTTTAGCTGTAATTTTCCTCTTACTCATTTACTGTACCAACACATATTATATACCGTTTTTCTTATTTTCATCATATCATATAAGTTACTATAAATTGTTTTATAAAATATGATGAAAACATTTAAAAATACACACTTTTTCTAACTTTGACCCCCAAAATCTGTTACGCATCTACAACTGCCAAAAAACACCCATTCTAAATAGTTTCAAAATTTTGTCCTGAGTTTAGATATACCCAATGTTAACATGTTCTTAGCTTTTTTTGGAAAGTTATAGGGCTATAAGTACAAGTAGTACTTTGCTATTTCCAAACCATTTTTTTTTTTTTTTTTTAAATGAATGCAAGTTACATTGTAACACCGATATCTGTCAGGAATCCCTGAATAACCCTTCACATTAGGGATGCGCCAAAACCGAAAATTCAGGATGTCCTTGGCCGAAAACCGAAACTGAGAATTACTTATACCCCCAAATTATCTAACAAGTTTTTTTCCTATACTTTTATTAATATTTGATTTTAATGATTTTAATTAATCTAATATGAAAAACTTCCCTTCTCTTTTAGTGCTCTCCCCCGCTTAATGTTCCTCTCTCCCCTCCCTCTTTTTTTTTGTGTTCTTTCCTCCCTCCTCCCCAGTCCCATAGTGTTCTTTCCCCAGTCCCATAGTGTTCCACCCCCTCCCCAGTCCCACAGTGTTCCACCCTCCCAGTCCCATAGTGTCCCCCCAGTCCCATAGTGTCCCCCAGTCCCATAGTGTCCCCCCAGTCCCATAGTGTGTCCCCCCAGTCCTAGTGTCCCCCAGTCCCATAGTGTCCCCCAGTCCCATAGTGTTCCCTCCCCAGTCCCATAGTGTTCCCCCCAGTCCCATAGTGTTCCCTCCCAGTCCCATAGTGTTCCCTCCCCCCCTCCCCAGTCCCATGTGTTCCCCCGCCCCAGTCCATAGTGTTCCCCCCTCCCTGTCCCATGTGTGTCCCATAGTGTTCCCCTTCCCTGTCCCATAGTGTTCCCCCTTCCCTGTCCATAGTGTTCCCCTTCCTGTCCCATGTGTGTTCCCCTGTCCCATAGCCCCCCTTCCCTGTCCCATAGTGTTCCCCCCCTCCCCTGTCCCATAGTATTCTTTCACCCCCTCTCCTGTCCCATAGTGTTCTTTCCCCCCCTGTCCCAAGTGCAGTATTCTTGACTTTTCATGTTATCATTACTAACTTTCATTGTGATATATAATCATCTGAATTGTTAATGCAAGCATCTCTGTTAAAGGACCACTCTAGGCACCCAGACCACTTCAGCTTAATGAAGTGGTCTGGGTGCCAGGTCCTTCTAGGGTTAACCCATATTTTTTTTTATAAACATAGCAGTTTCAGAGAAACTACTATGTTTATGAATGGGTTAAGCCTTCCCCCTAATCCTCTAGTGGCTGTCTCATTGACAGCCACTAGAGGCGCTTGCGTGCTTCTCACTGTGATTTTCACGGGCTGAATGCGCGCGCAGCTCTTGTCGCGCGTGCGCATTCAGCCCAGGAGGAGGAACGGAGGAGGAGAGAATGAGGAGAGCTCTCCGCCCAGCGCTGGAAAAAGGTACGTTTTAACCCCTTTCCCCTTTTCAGAGCCGGGCGGGAGGGGGACCCCGAGGGTGGGGGCACCCTCAGGGCACTATAGTGCCAGGAAAACGAGTATGTTTTCCTGGCACTATAGTGGTCCTTTAAACTATGCACTACAAAATTACTTTTTTTTTAATTTTTTTTTTTTTTTTTAATTTTGACAAATTTAAAAAGAGATTATAATAATTGGTGATTTATTTGACAGACATATCAATTTAAGAATACATGTACTGAAAACTTTAAGGGTTACTGCCAAAGAATACGTGTTCAGCAACATTTCCTGAGTTCAGTGATTCCAACTTTGAGTTTTCACAGCTGGTCACGCATGTTATCATCCGTGCAAAATGCAAAACCACGCTCCTGTCAAAGTGACACCTGGAGCCATGGCCCCCCCCAACCCTCCCGGGCTATAAACAGGCCGGTGTAGGCCAGTTCATTTTTTTGTTTTAATAGGAAGCATAATAATACAGGGAAAATCCAAAGCCTATTCCTCGCTGCAATATTCCTTTGCATACAAATATATATACAAAAAGGACATACCCCCTATGGTTATCATTCACTTTGGCAAAGGGATTTAGTCCACTAAGGTCCTTAGAACGAATAGGTTGCAATCTGTAAAGTGAACCAGTCATGCATATTTGAACTTTGCCTAAATTGTCCCCAAGTATATCTTATACCACAGAGATACATGATATATTCAGTGTAACACTTTGATATATACTCACCTAACCTTTTCAGCGCCGACATGCTTCATGGTGTTTACTCTTCTGTAACACCAACCTCCGGTCCACACTTTGCTCCTCCAGCAATCTTCTGTAATATGTCATGCTTGGGGACACTTTCCACAGCAGGGTGCACTTCCTCTATGATGCCAAAATGCTGGCTTAGTTGGCAGCATGCCTACATATTTAGACCAATGCCAACTTTGGCACATCTTTCATCAAAGTTTGAAATATGGATGTGGACAAATAGGGACACTGGGACACAAACTGGACAGTTTAACCTTAACCACTCCCACATGCACATTGTAATCCCTCCTCTCTATCCTGGAGATAATTGGGAAGTAATCCAATTATCTCCAAGGACAGAGGCAAAACTCCATTAGCCACATTTTAGTAAAAAGACAAAATTACACAGTGTTACAATTACTACATAAAACATATACATTCAACATATCCCCAGATAGCTTAGATCTGAGCGCACATTATTACCTAATGACGCTCAAATCACATACATACAGTTCAATCGCCATGGAGCCAAAGTCTTTCACATAGTCTTTCGTTACACGAATGGGCTCCATGGCATAGCTATCTGGGGAAACACTGCTCCCATAGGGAAAGTACCGAATGGACGGTGTTCGTATGAATTGCAGGAGAAGGGAGGTCGGCGGCTCAGCAGTGTTCGTGCAAATAAGTGTCCGTTTTGAGTTCCATAGATTTGGAGCTTAACACCACTGGCCGTTCGGGAGTTAAAGATGGCCGCTACCATGTGTTCGGTTATACGAACAGTGGCCACCCAACGTTCACCAATTAAGCTGCGGTTAACCGCAGCTTCTGGGAGGTAAATCACTGGCACACTCCTTGCCCAGGTGGTCCCCCCATTCGTGTGTTGGTTCGGTAGATTTAATCTACCGAATGCCCAGGCAGAAAGGCACGAACAAGTCTTTCTAAAGGGGAAAAGAACAGTGTTTAACATGGGGCCATAGTCCAGAGGGAGCAGGCAAGCAACCAGGCTTCTCCAGTGCCCAGTGGCGAGGTTGGTTCCGCCACAACCTCGATTTGAGAAAGCCACTTTGGTGAAAGGCATTGTGGATGTTTTAACTGTTTGTTGTACATTGTATTTTAATAAAGGTATTTTGGCCTCTTTCCACTGTGAGTGTGCCATTTTACTTTTTTATTATTTTCTACCTGGCATCCGATTTTAAGTTCCAGTGAGGACTACTCCAAAAGAATCCACAGTGGGGATTATACCACTTACGCCTACACACTTAGTCTGCCCAATTAAATGTGAGTACCAATTCATTATTTTATACTCATGGTACCTTTTAAACTGTGAGAACTATTGCTGTCTCTTTTATATCTTTTATGCTCTTCATATCGATGATACATCTGCCTACCTACACCATTCTGGGATTTTCTGCACCATTAGTTCTCTCTTTCTGTTGCATATATGGCTGCCAAGAATACTCTGATCTGACCCCATTCCAGAGGAAATACCCTGACCCTTTGAGGTTTTATCTTTCAGCAAGTTTTTACATTTGGATTAACACTTGGACGTATATTTGAACTATCTTTGCTAATTATATAATTTCTGGTGCTACCTTTATCCCTCCTGTTTGACTTATCCCTGTTGTTTATAAGACTTAGAGAGAGCCTTATGTATTAAGGTGTGTTGCCTACTCTAATATATATACTACTCTAATACTCTAATTAATATATATATATATAATGTGTATTAGCGCTGATCCTTTTTTATCTTTTTGACTACCGATCCCCATGCCTGGTAAATAAAGGGTTAAAACCCCTTTATTTGCTTTCGTTATCCCAGTGCCGATGTCTCTCGGTGCTGGGTCGAAGCTCCGCCCCTCCTCCGTTCCTTGACAAGCAGGGTCTAATGCGCATGCGCGGCAAATGCAATTGAATCAATGCTTTCCTATGGGGGAAAATCTGATGCTGGAGGTCCTCATGCAGAGCCTGAGGACGTCCAGCATCAGATAAGGGACCAAAAGTCTGTTACGATTCCGGAAGCGCACCCAGTGGCTGTCTGACAGACAGCCACTGAGGGCAGACTTAGTGCTGCAAAGTAAACATTTCAGTTCTCTGGGACTGCAATGTTTAACATTGCAGCATTAAGTGCAAAAGGGACACCGCACCCAGACCACTTCAATGAGCTGAAGTGGTCTGGGTGCCTACAATGTCCCTTTAAAGGGACACTGTAGGCATCCAGACCACTTCAGCTCATTGAAGTGGTCTGGGTGCAGTGTCCCAGTTCCCTTAACCCTGCAAGTGTAATTATTGCAGTTTCTCAGAAAATGCAATAATTACCTTGAGGGGTTAACTCCACCTCTAGTCTACCAGAGGGACTTATGGGTGCATGAGGACATTCTAAATCTGCTAAATCTCAATAAGGAAGAATTGATACAAAGTCCAATAATAATAAAATATAGAAAAAAAACTATTTTAAAATCATTTGGGGAAAAAAGTCATTTTCGGTTTCAGCCCAGAATTTTCATTTAGGTGCATCCCTAATATCTTCCCTCTCTAAAGATATATCCTTCTCCACTTCCTACTGACACAAAGGGTGGTCTTGATCACAAAATTGTCAAGACAAGTAAACATATGTGAAGAACATCGAAAAAATGATGATCTCACTCTCCATTCTGAAGAGGCTATACATTCCTTGTTTCCTTTTGTTGATGTATCTGTTTAGATTACCTTTAAACAATGTTGTATGTGTAATCGTATATTTTATACAATTTATTATGTGTATGCGTTGGAGTGCGTTTGATTCTATGTTGCTTTGGTAAAATTTTGAAAGTCTGGAACGTTCACAGAATAAATCTTACCAGCTCAAGGACACATTGCTGAAAGAAGTTAGCAACAGGAAATGGGAATTATGATTAGAATGCAACTAATAGTTTAAAATAATGCTCTCACATAAAACAAAGAGTTAATCAAACTCTGATCTGCAAGCCAAAGGTGTATAATAACACTCAAGTATATCAAAGATCCCTCATAATATCACCAGGGTAAGACGAGGAATCTAATCTAGATACATATATTGGGGTTATTCACTAAGGACTAACTTTATAATACAAAATATGTTTCAAATAAATGAATCTCTACCGAATGTACAATTCTCATATTTACTAAAGGCAAATCCAGTTTGGTTAAATTAACCAAATTTCAACCAACTGAGTATATCTAATGCTGTACCATTTAGTGGCTTTAAACTCTGTAATTCTCTCATGCAAATATTATATATAAAATATATAGCATTCACACTATTAGGTGCTGCAGTACAGTCAGTCTGTCAGGACCTTACACAATATTGGATGCTGCAGTACAGTCTGTCAGGGCCTCACAAAATATTGGATGCTGCAGAACAGTCTGTCAGGGCCTCACACAATATTGGATGCTGCAGTACAGTCTGCCAGGGCCTCACACAATATTGGATGCTGCAGGCAGGACAGGCTGAGAGGGCCTCACACAGTGTTGATGCTGCAGGACAGGCTTTTTTACTCAATTTTGCCATTTTGGATTTTATTTGGGAAAATTTGAATTTAGTGAATAACCCTGAAACACATCATTTTTTAATTAAAATCATATTTTATAACCAAAACTTTAATGTTTTCATTGTTGGTTATAATGTACTCCTACGAGTTAGTTATCTAAAAGATTCTAATTACAGATGTTCAGTTGTATTGACTTATATTCATATTGGTCACTATCTGACAGCAAATTCAGTTCTGAATTGTATAAATTTAACTGAATCAAGTTTGCAGGCAGCTAGTGGCTAATTGTGATGGATTATTAAAAATTATGAACATTCAGTTACATATTTCTATCAATTGCTACAGGATTTTAGCCATTTAAATAGGGTAATAGTAACAACCCCTGGATGTTGGGCTAAGGTAACATCCCCGGGATGTACTTGAAAACCAGAGTAATATGAATGTACCTTACCTGGTTAAATACGTTGTTGTTGTTGTTGTTGTTGTTATTATTATTTGCATCTAGATAGGTTGAAATCCAGACTACATAGAAGTTATTAAAATCCTGAATTTGATGAATCTTGGGAACAATGTCTGGATTTTTTGTGTCCAGATCTCCTGGATGGAACAAGTGTTATTTTTTATAATCCAGACTCGTTTTTCAGTGAATAAACTCCTAATGACTTCTTATAAAACATATGCTCCCCTCCCCCTTATTTCCATTCCTTTGCAACAAGTCTACATACAAATAAAAAGTATATGTCTATTACTTTATTTGGATCAGTAAAAAAAAAAAAAATTGCTGTGCAGAGCCCCAAACAAAAATACTCCAAATAAACTGTTTTCTTAAACCAGTCCCTTGACAATTGATGTTCACAGCAGTGAACCAGACCCTGTAAATTTAAAGGGACCTTCAAGGCACCAAAACAGCTGCATTGAAGTCCCTGGCACTGGTTTACCTTTAGGAGTTAAACCAGCGGTTTTCAAACTGTGTGCCGCGGAATATTTCCCTGGTGCTATGTACCTCCTGGCACATAAGGTAAGCTAACTGGAGGGTGGATGGAGATATAAAAAAAATCACGTTTGTGTGCGTGTGTGAGTGTTTGTATGTGTGTGAGTATGTTTGAGTGTGTGCATGTGTATGAATGTGTGTCAGGGAGTGCGTGTGTGTGTGTGTGTGTGTGTGTGTGTGTATATACACACACTTCTCAAAAAAATAAAGGGAACACAAAAATAACACATCCTAGATCTGAATGAATTAAATATTCTTCTGAAATACTTTGTTCTTTACATAGTTGAATATGCTGACAACAAAATCGCACAAAAATTAAAAAATGGAAATCAAATTTTTCAACCCATGGAGGTCTGGATTTGGAGTCACACTCAAAATGAAAGTGGAAAAACACACTACAGGCTGATCCAACTTTGATGTAATGTCCTTAAAACAAGTCAAAATGAGCCTCAGGTCTCCATGTGCCTGTATGACCTCCCTACAAGGCCTGTGCATGCTCCTGATGAGGTGGCGGATGGTCTCCTAGTGCAACGTTGGTGGATGGAGCGAGACATGATGTGCTCAATTGGATTCAGGTCTGGGGAACTGGCGGGCCAGTCCATAGCATCAATGCCTTCTTCTTGTAGGAACTGCTGACACACTCCAGCCACATGAGGTCCAGCATTGTCTTGCATTAGGAGGAACACAGGGCCAACCGCACCAGCATATGGTCTCACAAGGGGTCTGAGGATCTCATCTCGGTACCTAATGGCAGTCAAGCTACCTCTGGCGAGCACATGGAGGGCTGTGAGGCCCCCCAAAGAAATGCCACCCCACACCATTACTGACGTACTGCCAAACCGGTCATGCTGGAGGATGTTGCAGGCAGCAGAACGGCGTCTCCAGACTCTGTCACGTGCTCAGTGTGAACCTGCTTTCATCTGTGAAGAGCACAGGGCACCAGTGGCGAATTTGCCAATCTTGGTGTTCTCTGGCAAATGCCAAACGTCCTGCACGGTGTTGGGCTGTAAGCACAACCCCCACCTGTGGACGTTGGGCCCTCATGGAATCTGTTTCTGACCGTCTGAGCAGACACATGCACATTTGTGGCCTGCTGGAGATCATTTTGCAGGGCTCTTGCAGTGCTCCTCGTGCTTCTCCTGTTCCTACTTGCACAAAGGCAGAGCTAGCGGTCCTGCTGCCGGGTTGTTGCCCTCCTACGCCTCCTCCACATCTCCTGATGTACTGGCCTGTCTCTTCGTAGCGCCTCCATGCTCTGGACACTACGCTGACAGACACAGCAAACCTTCTTGCCACAGCTTGCATTGATGTGCCATCCTGGATGAGCTGCACTACCTGAGCCACTTGTGTGGGTTGTAGACTCGGTCTCATGCTACCACTAGAGTGAAAGCACCGCCAGCATTCAAAAGTGACCAAAACATGAGCCAGGAAGCATAGGAACTGAGAAGTGGTCTGTGGTCACCACCTGCAGAACCACTCCTTTATTGGGGGTGTCTTGCTAATTGCCTATAATTTCCACCTGTTGTCTATCCCATTTGCACAACAGCATGTGAAATTGATTGTCACTCAGTGTTGCTTCCTGAGTGGACAGTTTGATTTCACAGAAGTGTGATTGACTTGGAGTTACATTGTTGTTTGTGTTCCCTTTATTTTTTTGAGCAGTGTATATATATGTCAGTGTGCTTCTGTGTCTGTGTATGTGCAAAAAAAATATACCAACACACCCCTTCACTCAAACACAAATACTTCACACAAAAGTACATCCACATTTAAAAGTGAACATTACATTCAGACTCACCCCTGCAATCAACCGCAAACACACCCCTGTATTAAAACACAATAAATGTATACAAGCACCCCTTCAAACACCAACACTGTACATTACGCTATAGCGCCAGTAAATGCGGCAGCGCTGTACAGATATACAACCTAGAAACTTTGACTTGGGGTGCCTTGGAAAAATACTGAAATTGTAAGGGCGCCTTGAACCTTAAAAGCTTGGGAACTACTGAGTTAAACTATTCACAAATGTTTTTTAACTCCAAAGTCTCTTCCTCAATGAAGTTGTTATGGTGCCCGGAGAGCTAAATATGCTTATTTATTCAAGTTCACTTATTCCAAACACTTGCAGAGGGTTAAGAAATAGCTCTGCCACGTTTATTTTCTACATAGGTATGGTCCTAGTTTCTTACATTGCATCATACCAAACAGTACTTACTATTTATTATTTATGTCTTACAGTAAGAGAAACTAACTGGGGTTTAGTCATCATGAATACATTCCAATGCTTATAAAAGGTTAAAGGTCTGGAAACAGTGACTGAAATGATTTAATAGATTACAAGTGTTTTAGTCAACTTCTCTATTCCCATAAGACACATTAGCAGAGGCTACCATGCAGACAGGCTGTGCTCAGATAATGAAACAGAAATTGTAATAATCATGGCTGGCAGCCAAAGACAATTGACTGTCATTAAATAAACGTCCGTCTTAGATGAAACGTTCCACAGTTCAAACTGCAACTCTCATCATTTCTAGCATCCAAACAGCAACAAGCTGCCCATCGTTTCTTCCAAGCACTCTAAATCGTTTCAAATAACTATCAATCTGCTATATTATCGTTCTACTGTATTACTAGAATATTTTGTGTTTCTATCTCTATTGCATGAAACAAAAGTTAATAAAATAGTTCATTAAGTTACAGGTTTGCTTGAGTCTAATTAAGTGGAGACTTGTCAAGGATCTTGTTGATTGTTAATAATTCTCCATCATAGTGTTGGTTAGACTGGGGAAGGATTGCAAACCTGAGAACTCTGTTAATAATGATATTCGGTTGCCCTCTGCCATGGCGATGATATAATGAGGGAGTAAAATTGGCTGCTTACAATGACAGATCTATTTGTGTTTTCTCTTAGTCTGATTGAACATTCAGAATGTAGCACAGTGTGCTGGGACAATGTTACAGCCTGTTATTTTGCCTAACTGAGCTATCACTTGGTACTTATATGAAATATATGCCAGCAGACACTAGAGCATTTGTTTGAAACACTTTTGACTATCCCACCAAGTGTCCCAAGGCAAAAATGTGCTCTTCTTGCTATTATGTCCACCCAACATTGCGACATGGACAGGAATCTCATTTACTTACTAATAGTGATGTACCGAACGGTTCCTGGCGAACATAGCATGTTCGCGTTCGCCACGGTGGGCGAACATATGCGCGGTTCGACCCGCCCCCTATTCGTCATCATTGAGTAAACTTTGACCCTGTACCTCACAGTCAGCAGACACATTCCAGCCAATTAGCAGCAGACCCTCCCACCTCCTGGAAGGCATCCATTTTAGATTCATTCTCAAGCTGCATGCTTGGTGAGAGGAGGGAAAGTGTAGCTGCT
>OW240912.1:330631893-330646204 GCA_933207985.1 Pelobates cultripes | reverse complement strand
AAACCTGATGGCACAAATACATGAGTATGGGGTGGACTCATTCTATAAGTTAAATGTCACCAAGACACAAGCCCTGGGGATAGGATTGAACGAAGACCTAGTTGGCAGACTGAAAACGGCATTTCCACTGGACTGGAGGAACGACTGCTTGACATTTCTGGGACTTAAACTTCCCAAAAACACAGCACATCTCTTTAAACTAAACTATGAACGCTTACATGCAGAAATCATAGACACCATGCGAAAGTGGAAAGGAAAATTTCTTTCATGGACAGGCCGCATAGCAGCGGTAAAAATGACACTCATACCCAAAATCCAATATATCTTTCGCACACTACAAATAAAAAAAAGGTACGAGTAGCAGCAGGAACGTTGCAACAAACAGTGTGCAAAGGTGGGTTGGGCCTACCAAATCTAAAGGCATCCTGCAGGGCAGCATACCTACACAACATAGCTCAAATTAACCTCCCAGCCCACGCCCCACAATGGGTAGCAATAGAATCCCACTGGGCACCCCAACACGACCTCCGAGCAGTATTATGGCTACAGAAATGCCCAAGACACATACGAGAAGCTCTATTACCTAGCACACAGAAGTGTCTAACCCTCAGCTACCTATGGCCACGCCAATACAAACAATAGGCATGGAGATCCCCACATTCAACTGGGACACCTGGAGGAGAAGGGGAATACACCACAAATACCAAGTAATTGACAGAGGTAAACTGAAAACACTACCAGCCATTCAGACAGAGTATGCATTACCCACCAAGACCACATTCTCTTACATACAGCTCAAGTCATATGTGTCAGACAAATTAAAAAAACAGCCAGGAATAGATGACGAAAAAAACATGACGACCTTTGAATGACAATGTGTAGGAACTGCGCCACTCAAGAAGGCAATGTCCTGGGGGTACCAGAAGCTAGTCTCAACACAAACACACACACTAGAGCAGATCAAAAAAGATTGGTACAGGGAAATAGGCCAGACATTCTCAAACGAAGAGTGGGACAGGGCATATTTGGCCCATCGAGGGCTCACTGCGTGCGCCACCCACCTAGAATTGCAGCGTAAAATCATGTACCGATGGTACTTGGTACCAGCAAAGCTACACAAAACATGGCCTCAAACCAGCAGCCTGTGCTGGAGGTGCGGGAGGGCGGTAGGCACGATGCTCCACATCTGGTGGTCCTGTGATAAAATAAGCACATTTTGGGAAGCGGTGACCCAACTGCTTCAAAAAATATTGCCTAACATAAGGTTGGATAAGCCACAGGAGTGTCTCCTGTTTATGTTACCAGGCGGCATCCCAAAACATATTAGAGTCATTATATCCCACACTTTAATATCGGCAAACTTACTGATATCTAGGTTATGGAAAAAAAAACCACAACACCATCAATAGACGAGCTGATAAGGCAAGTAGATGGCAACGGCACAATTTGGTACCCACCCGAGCTTACGAGTAGCCCACAGGACGTGGGGAACAATCACAACACCCACTAATACACAACGGGACACAGACCCAAATTCATCCCCCCCCACCCACCAAGCGAGCGAACAAACCACGTAATAAATGACACGTGGAGGAGGATCGAGCATCAACCCATAAACAACGGAGTGATGTATACACTGGTATAATCATAACCAATCAGAGAAGCACATGTACCCTCGAGAGACAATGCGGATAAGTATATAGCTATTTAAGTAACAAAGCGCTTCCACCAAGCACACTCTGATACACACAATCACGCTAAACTAAGACAATGTGTAAAACTGTCAATCAGACCAAGGATGTTACAACCCAAAGCATTACTAATTTGTAATAAGGATATAAAATCAACCAATGTACCCTGAATTCCTCCTTTTCTCTTCTGTAACCCCCCCCCTACAATGTTTTGTGAAATGTGAATGAACAAAAACAAATAAACTTCAAGTTTAAAAAAAAGATTATTATTATGTTTTATATGTTTTAATAAAACAGTAAAATGCCTTTATAAACCTTTTTCAAATGCCTATAAAACCATACTGCTCATTAAAAACTCTTCAAACCTGGCACAATGGTTTCTTAGATCCTTGTAACATAAATGTCATAGGGCTCAAGGCAATTTCATGGCTAATGCAAAGTCATGTTGTAACATAGATTCTGACTGGTTCAAGAGAAGTTGATTTGTCACATGGTTCAGTGGCCATATTGGATTGTTCAAAATCCTTAAAACAACTTCTTGAACCTTGGAATAATGGTTATGACCTATGGTGAGCTAAACAAATATGCCATAGGTCACATAAGTTGGCAGCACTAATTATATAGCAATATAACCATTTATGCTACAAATAGAGAAAAAGATCAAGATAGGATCAGCGCTAGTAATACCACTAGGAAAGTATTTAATAGTGTAAAGGCAGCACACCTAAAAGGGTTAATACCCTTCTATCCCCTGCAATAAATTAGAAACATAAAAACAAGAAAGAAAGGGCGCGCCTATTTATGTTGTATGTATCACAAGGAGTACACACTATAAAATTGTGATAAGAAAGAAAATAAAAGATAAATAATATAATTTATGGAAATATAAAATATATATAATATAAGGAAAGAATAAAATATGTATAATATATAGAAAATATTATAAATATATAAGACAATATAAAAAAATATGAAAAAATATAAATAATATATAAAAATATAAAAGAATATAAAAAATATAAAAAATTACAAGTCCAAGGTAAAAGTCCACAGTGAATGGAGATGATTCTTGTATATGGATAGGAGTTCTTCCCAATGGAAACTTGAGTTTTCAGTCAGCCATATTTGGAGAAAAATGGAGAGAATAGTGGAATATGGTTAATAGAGAGTATGAAATGTACATGTCAAGCTGCCACTATAAACCATGGTTGCATGGAATACCCAAAAGTCAGTTCCTCCGTCTTCGGAGGAACTGTTCTCTTACTCAGGATTTTGAAACTCAATCTTATACATTATTAAATAAATTCTCACAGAAAAGCTATCCTACAAGCAATTTGAATGAAACTATGAAAAGCGTGAGGGAAAAGAACAGAATGGATCTTTTAGATTATAAAGATGATAAAGTCTCTAAAAACGCCCCATCATTGCCAATAATCTTCGACTTCAATAACCAAAAAAATGTTATGAAGAATATTATTAATAAACATTGGCATATATTAAAACAGGATGAGACTTTAGCTGGTATTATCCCCGATAAACCAAATGTTATATTCAGAGGGGCTCTCAGCTTTAAATCCATCCTTACAAAAAATTATACTAAACTAAATAAAGCAATTCTCCCCCCGGCCCCTCCCCCCTCTCTACGAAACCGAAAGGTTTCTTTAGATGTAATAAATGCACAGTATGTAAACATACCGATAATACAGTTAGATCAAACTACCGCATTTAAATCATTTATTTCACAAAAAACATACCTCATAAAAGATTTTTTTAAATATTTTTATATATTATTTATATTTTTTCATATTTTTTTATATTTTCTTATATATTTATAATATTTTCTATATATTATACATATTTTATTCTTTCCTTATATTATATATATATTTTATATTTCCATAAATTATATTATTTATCTTTTATTTTCTTTCTTATCACAATTTTATAGTGTGTACTCCTTGTGATACATACAACATAAATAGGCGCGCCCTTTCTTTCTTGTTTTTATGTTTCTAATTTATGCTACAAATGTACAAATTACTGTCAAAGTCATGTTGAGACCTAGATTCAGATGTGTTCAAGAGAAGTTGATTGGGCATATAATTTTGCAGCCATATTAGATTTTGCTAAACTGTTTAAACAACTTCTTCTCTGAAACTGAATTTTAGAACAATGTGAAATTTAGCACACATGTCCACAGCAATGTCCTCTACCTTTTTGCAATGCTACATGGTATGAAATTCAAGATGGCCACAACTAGCCAATGACATTTAAGATGACCTCCAATTGCAAAAATGTGTGTCTTTTTCACTATTGAATTATTACACAACTTGTTAAATAAGTGCCATAGGTCATATAGGGGTCCAGGGTCACAAAGGTCAGTGGCCATTTTGCATTTAAAAAAAATGAATACAATTTAAAAATGCAGTCTACCATGAATGCAAATTACTTCTCTATGTGCAAGCTCTATGCACTTGCTATATGCATGCTCTTATGCTTGGCCACTGTAAAAGTAAAACAGTCATGTAGTTTGCCAGCCATTATGAAATATTAAAAAATATTGCATTTATCAATTGTAGCAGACTCCATTCCCTTATGTTCAGTTGTCTGTACCCCCTTGTTCGTCTCCCGAATGAGTGGTGTGTGGTCCTTTGTTATGCCCCAGCGAACACCGACCTCCCCTGGCTGTTAACCACAAATTAATAACTTGACACCATTTTGTCTCCTGAACGCAGGCAGCGGTACCTGGTCGTCGAACGCCTGGAACTGTTTTCAGCCTAGCGTCTCCACGGATCCAAGCAAAGATGGTACTGATGCCCGCCCCACTTCCCGACCAACTAGATGAACGGCGTTCAGGAAATAGGATCTACTGAACAGGGGGAGCATTCGCTCCATAGCAGCCAGGGTGAGCGTTCGGAGGTGTTCACACAGTAACCCCCAAAACCCAGCTGGTCAAAACTTTGTTCGAACATAACTTTTGTTCTACTGAACTGATCTGAGTGCTTTTTGGATATGTTGTGCGCTCAGATCAGGGGTATTTGGGAAAATGATTTTTATGGGGTTCCTGTATTATTATTTTCATGTATTTTTTGGGTATGTTAAAAATATATGTAGTTTCTATATTTGAGAAATAATTGAGTTATCCCAATTTGATCCCATCAGAAGCGAGTGTCCCCAGAACAGAGACTGGGCACAATGGTTCCATCCCTGACCCCTCCCCCCAGGAGCCAGAGCCCCACTACAAACAGACAGAGGCCCCCACACATTATTCTGCTTCAGAACGACCAGAGGAGAACAGGGAATTCCTGCATGAAGCAGACCCAGTTCAAGCGGGACCGACAACCGACAGCATCACAGTCAGACCTTGCACTTACAGGGCAAGATGGTTTAAGGGCTCCAAGACACGGGAGCCACTCTCACCTTAGTAAAGCGGCACTTGGTCCCTGAATCGGCATGAACCGGAAATTCAGTGGCTGTTCGTGTAGCTGTGGGAGCCGTCTACCGATTACCAACTGCCTGGGTACATTTGCATTGGGGAGCAAGGTCTGGAATGGTGGAAGTTGGGTTGATGAAAGAGTTGCTTGTGGAAGTTTTATTGGGGAATGATCTGGGCAAGCTCATGTCCGTTTTTGAGCCCCAAGCGCAGCTGGAGGAACTATACCCAGTGGTCACAAGACAGCAGGCCCGCACCATGGACCATAGCTCACACCAGGAGGCTCAGGAATGTTTCCCACTGAGTTTGGGAAAGAAGTGGCCACTGACCCTACATGGACCGGGTCACCTCCAGTCAGGCTGGGTTAGAGGGAGAGAGGTATGTATGGGACAACTGACTTCTTTATCCAGAGTCAGAGAGGGTAGCGACTGGGTCAGAACCGATCCCCACCAGGCAGCTAGTGGTTCCTCAGAGGTACAGGCAGGAACTGCTCCAGATAGCTCATGACATTCCACTATTCAGGCATTTAGGGGTTAGGTATCTCCCAAATGTGCAATACTTGCCAGAGAGTATATAAGAGGGGAGATCGCCGCAATTACTGAGGCCCATTACTGAGGAACCTCTCCCCATTACTGAGGAACCATTTATCAGGGTAGCTGTGAACCTAGATGGGCCCTTAGCTAAGCCTAGCCCCTCCCGTGATGGTGGTCTATGCAACCAGATACCCAGAGGTGGTGGCACTGACCAACATTCATGTAGAGACGGTCGCGGAAGCCTTGATGCAAATCTTCTCCCGCATGGCATTTCCCCAGGCGATAGTGGTGGATCAGGCAGGATGGGACTCCCATAGTTCCATATGTACTTGACTTCTGTGACCGTCTGGAGGAAGCTTTCAGGTAGGAGAGAAAGTATTAGTTTTAAAACCTGTCTGTAATGACAAGCTACAAGCAGCCTGGCATGGCCCATACCAGATGGTAGTGCAGAAACGCGACACCACCTATGTGATCGGCCCTTGCTCTTGTCCGGGAGGTTCCATGTGAACATGCTAAAGTCCTACCATTAAAGAGCAGAGGAAGTGGGGGCAATCTGTGCCCCTGTCTCCAAAGACTCTGATAACCTTCCCTTACCCAACCTCCTATGAGACGGGAGTCAGACAGTCGAGTTAGAGGAGGTCGAATTGGCTGAGCCCTCAGGAACGTACCCAGTTACTGCAATTATTAGAGTAGAAGAAAGCCACCTTCTCCAACGTGCCCGGGTACACCCCTTTGGCCACTCATTAGGTAGAGACACCAGGTCAACTCCCATTACGCCAACCCCAAAACTGAATCCCTGAATTGGTACGGGAGAATATGCGGAAGGTGATCCAGGAGATGCTCAAACTGGGGGTTATTAAGTCCTCCAAAAGCTCCAGTAGTCCTAGTGCTGAAACAGGATGGTACGACCCATTTTTGTGTAGACTACCGGAGGTTAAATGATAAGACTGTGTCAGATGCCTATCCCGTACCTAGGATTGATGAGTTGCTAGAAAGGATGGCTATGGGCAAGAACCTTACTATAATTGATCTTTGTAAGGGGTACTAGCAGATCTCCCCATCCACCAAAGCCATCCCTAAGTTGGCCTTTGTCACCCAGTTCGGCCTGTACCAATTTCGGGTAATGCCGTTCAGGATGAAAAACGTTTCAACTACGTTACAGAGGGTGGTGGACCAGCTCCTAGATGGGTTCTTAGACTATGCTTGTGCATATCTGGATGATATCCCCATCTTCAGTAATACCTGGGAGGAGCACTTGGCCCATATAGGTGCGGTCCTAGATAGGATTAGGGAAGCAGGCATAATGCTTAAGCCCAGTAAATGTAATATAGGCATGGCGAGGTGTAGTACCTCGGTCACCGAGTGGGATGTGGGTAGCAGAAGCCAGAGCCCGCTAAGATTGAGGAAGTGGCCGAGTGGCCTTCCCCCCGGATGAAGACTCAGGTTTTTTTATAAGAAAAGTGAGTCATACCATGAAAAAACTAAAGTTTTAGATTTTAGAAAAACAGACTTTTCTAAAATTATAATATGCGTAAAGGAGCAGTTTAAATGGAGCTCAGCATAAATGGAATTATTTAAAAGTTGCACTACTGAAAGCAACAGAAAATGCCATCAGGCTTGTCAGAAAGAGCAGAAAAATTAAGAAACCACTGTGGTACTCCGCAGAAGTGGCCAATATAGTAAAAAACTAAAAGTTAGCATTTAGTAATTATATTAAAAAAAAACAGAGCAATGAAGACAAACAGATCTATAAAATTAGGCAGAAAGAGGCAAAGCAAGTTACAAGAGCCTCGAAAGCACACACAGAAGAGAGAATAGCACAGTCAGTAAAAAAAAGGGGATAAACATTTTTAGATACATAAATGAGAAAAGGAAAGAAAACAAGGATTAGCTAGATTAAAAACAAAATAAGGAAGATATGTAGAAGAGGATAAAGATATAGCTGACATTCTCAATTAATATTTTTGTTCAGTATTTACAGCTGAAAATTAAGGAGAGGGACTTCAGTTAAGAAAACTAACACATTAGTCATTTGTTACATGTGAGTTTACAGAGGAAGAGGTTCTATTTCAACTGTCAAAAGGAAAGACAAATAGGTTGATGGGGCCTGGAATACACCCAAAGTTATTAAAAGAACTTAGTGGTGTACTAACAAAACCAATTACGAATCTATTTAACCAATCGTTGTTAACAAGAGTAGTCCCAGAAGACTGGAAATTAGTGAATGTTGTACCCATTCACAAGAAAGGTGGTAGGGAGGAGTCAGGCAACTATAGGCCAGTAAGCCTTACTTCAGTAGTGGGGAAAGTGATGGAAACTATGTTAAAGGATAGGATTGTTGAACATCTAAAATCACAGGGATTTCAAGATCAGAGACAACATGGGTTTACTTCAGGGAGATCATGCCAAACTAATCTTATTGATTTTTTTGATTGGGTAACTAAGATCAGGGTGGAGCAGTAGACATTGCTTACCTAGATTTTTAGTAAGGCTTTTCGCACTGTTCCACATAGAAGGCGCATTAATAAACTGCAGTCTTTAAGTTTGGAATCCAATATTGTTGAATGTGTTAGGCAGTGGCTGAATGACAGGCAACAATGGATTGTAGCCAATGGAGTATATTTGAAGCAAGGTCTAGTTACCAGTGGGGTACCTCAGGGTTCTGTACTTGGACCCATTCTCTTTAATATTTTTATTAGTGATATTGCAGAAGGTCTTGATGGTAAGGTATGTCTTTTTGCTGATGATACAAAAATATGTAACAGGGTTGATGTTCCAGGAGGGATAAGCCAAATGGCAAATGATTTAGGTAAATTAGAAAAATGGTCAGAGCTGTGGCAACTGACATTTAATGTGGATAAGTGCAAGATAATGCATCGTGGGTGTAAAATCCCAAGGGCAGAGTATAGATTATTTGATACCCTATTAACCTCAACATCTGAGGAGAGGGATTTAGGGGTGACTATTTCTGATGACTTAAATATAGGCAACAATGTAATAGAGCAACAGGAAATGCTAGCAAAATGCTTGGTTGTATATGGAGAGGTTTTAGCAGTAGAAAGAAAGACGTGTTCATGCCATTGTACAGAACACTGGTGAGACCTCACTTGGAGTATTGTACGCAGTACTGGAGACAGCATCTTCAGAAGGATATTGATACTTTGGAAAGAGTTCAGAGAAGGGCTACTAAACTGGTTCATGGATTGCAGAATAAAATGTACCAGGAAAGTTAAAGGATCTTAACATGTATAGCTTGGATGAAAGACGAGACAGGATGGATATGATAGAAACATTTAAATACATAAAGGTAATCAACTCAGTAAAGGAGAGACTATATTTAAAATAAGAAAAACTAGAGGGTAGTGGACGCATGGAATAGCCTTCCAGCTGAAGAGGTAGAGGAAAACACAGTAAGGGTGTTTAATCATGCATGGGATAGGCATAAGGCTATCCTAGACTTACAATATTAGGCCAGGGACTAATGAATGTATTTAGAAAATTGGGCAGATTAGATGGGCCGAATGGTTCTTATCTGCCATCACATTCAATGTTTCTATGTTAGCCTTCAGGGCCGCCATCAGGGGGTGACAACCGTGACTGTTGTCACGGGCCCGGCGGCCCTGGGGGGCCCGGACTGCTCTGGCAGTCCTGGGCCCCACTTTCTTTCTCTGCACACATAGATAGCGAATATCGCTATCTATGTGTGCAGCCGCGGGCCCCCCGGCTCCCTGTTACCGCAGAAGGGGGCCCAGGCAGCACACAGCTTCTCCTCCTCTCTTCTCATAACTCTCGCGAGACCCGCGGAGCGTTGCCATGGTAACCGGGTCTCGCGAGAGTTATGAGAGAGAGGAGAAGCTGTGTGCTGCCTGGGCCCCCTCTGCGGTAACAGGGAGCCGGGGGGCCCCCCACCGGACCACCAGGGATGGAATCTCCCCCCTCCATGGACACAGGTAAGCAGGGAGGGGGGAGAAACATTTAATTAAATTAATAAAAAAATTTATGTTAAAATGCCCCTTCCTCCCCCCACCCCAGCTCACACACTAACAAAACACACTGCATAAAATAACACACACATACACTGCATACACTAACACACACATACACTGCATACACTAACACACACATACACTACATACACTAACACACACATACACTGCATACAATAACACACACATACACTGCATACACTAACACACACATACACTACATACACTAACACACACATACACTGCATACACTAACATATACACTGCATACACTAACACACACACTGCATACACTAACACACACATACACTGCATACAATAACACACACATACACTGCATACACTAACACACACATACACTACATACACTAACACACACATACACTGCATACACTAACACACACATACTGCATTCACTAACACAACACACACACTGCATACAATAACACATACACTGCATACACTAACACACACATACACTGCATACACTAACACACACATACTGCATTCACTAACACAACACACACTGCATACAATAACACACATACACTGCATACACTAACACACACATACACTGCATTCACTAACACAACACACACACTGCATACACTAACACACACACTGCATACAATAACACAACACACACACTGCATACAATAACACACACATACACTGCATTCACTAACACAACACACACACACTGCATACACTAACACAACACATACACTAACACAACACACACACTGCATACACTAACACACACACTGCATACACTAACACACACACACTGCATACACTAACACAACACACTGCATACACTAACACAACACACTGCATACACTAACACACACACACTGCATACACTAACACACACACTGCATACACTAACGCAACACACACTGCATCCGCTACACTAACACACACACTGCATCCGCTACACTAACACACACTCTGCATCCGCTACACTAACACACACTCTGCATCCGCTACACACTAACACACTCTTTGCATTCACTACACATTAACACTGCATTCACTACACTAACACACACTCTGCATCCGCTACATACTAACACACTCTCTGCATTCACAACAAATTTACACACACTATGCATTCACTGCACTAACACACACACTACATTCATTACACTGACGCACTCTGCATTCACTACACACTAACATACACTCTGCATTCATTACACACTAACACACACTCTGCATTCACTAAACTATGCACACACACTCTGCATTCACTACACTAACATACACTCTGCATTAACTGTACACACAGCATCCACTACACAAACATCCTGTATTCACAGTACACACACTACATCCACCACAAATTGAAACACTCTGCATTCACTATTCACAGACACTGCGTCTAATACACACACTACAGACACTGCATCCACTAAACACATTTCATCTAGTACATACAAACACTACATCCACTACACAAACACACACTACATCACTGTACACACTACATCCACTACTCAAAAACACTCTGCGTTCACTATACACACTGCATCCGCTACACAAACACACACTCTGCATTCATTGCACAAACAGTATCTAATACACACAAACACTACATCCATTACACACATTCTAATTCACTTCCACTATACACACACCACATTCAGACCTGCATCATTGTGAGCTGACTAGGTAGGGCGTGGGCGGGCCCGCGAGGAGGGGGGGGGGGGCCAGACCTTGTGCTTTGTCATGGGCCCCAAATTTTCTGATGGCGGCCCCTGCATGATGATGCAGAGGAATTAGAAGAAGGTGTTTCAAAGAGCATGGGCCAACTTAGTTCATATAAAACAGCTGGATCATCATCTGCTAATGCCAGAAGTAGCTCCCCAGTGAAATTATTATTAACACCGCCATTTCCCTTCTCATATCAATAGTCAACCAAGTGCTAGTGCAGGGGCTATTTTTGTGACAGCTCCCAAAGATGCAAATGCATACACATCTTCATTAGCCACAAGGCCAAAGGTTAGTTACATAGTTACATATGCTGAAAAGAAACATGTGTCCATCAAGTTTAGGCTTCCTCACATTTGTTTTTTGCTGTTGATCCAAAAGAAGGCAAAAAAAAAACAACAACCCAGTTTGAAGCACTTCAAATTTTGCAATAAACTAGGAATTTTTTTCCTCTTTACCCAAAATGGCATTGCACATTGTTGCATAGTTTGTTGTCTGTAACAATTCCCAAGTCATTCTCGTGTGATGCTATCCCTAATTGGCTTCCATTAATGGTATAAGTTGCTTGTGCATTCTTTATGCCGAAGTGAATAACTTTGCATTATTCCACATTACGTTTCATCTGCCATTTGAGTGCCTGGTCCCCTAGTCTATCTAAATTCCTCTGCAGCAAAGTAATATTTTGCTCACATTGTATTACTTTACAGAGTTTTGTGTCCTCTGCAAACACTAAATCATGACTTTCAATGCTTTTTTCAAAATCATTCATAAACATGTTAAATAGAAGGGGTTCCAGAACAGAACCCTGAGGGCCACCTCTGTCTAGCTTGAAAATGTACCATTAATGACAACTCTCTGTACTGTACTTTAAAGCCAAGTTCTAACCAAGAACAAGGATTTTCATCTAGACCGATATCTTTGAGTTTGAACACTAATCTTTTGTGTGGAACTGAATCAAACACCTTGGCAAAATCCAAATAGATCACATCCACTGCAACACCCTGATCTATACTTCTACTTACTTCTTCGTAGAATACAATCAAGTTAGTCTGACATGATCTGTGCTTCATAAAACCATGCTGCTTTTGCTGATAACTATCTTCTTCTCAAGGAATTCTTGAATATTATTCCTTAATACCCTTTCAAATACTTTCCCAGCCACATAAGTTAAGCTCAGATGTTTTTAATTTCCAGGATTTGGAACCCTTTTTGAATATAGGAACCACATTAATAAAAGATTAAAAACAGATGTTCACTTATTTCCACACTTAGTTCCTTAAGTACTCATGGATGAATACCATCAGACCCTGGAGCTTTGTTAATATTAACTTTCTTTAGTTGCTGCAGCACCTTGTCTTGAGTTTGCCAATGACAATTTTTCTGCAAGTTTTTTGCAGCAATCATTTGCATATATATTGCCATAGATTCTTCCTTAATGTATACAGAGAAAAAATAGTTATTTAAAATTTCTACCTTTTCCTGATCCTCATTAACTAACACCCCCATTCCTGGTTTTTAGTGTACCTACACTTTCATTTATTTTTATTTTTTTAGAATTTATGTACTTAAAACATGCTTTGGGGTTGGATTTGCTCTCTTTGGCTATAATATTTTTTTTGAAGTTTAGGGAATCTAATTGCCTTTTTGCACACATTATTGGCTTCCTTATATCTTTTATAGGATGCATCTGATTTGTCCGATTTAAAGGCTTTGAATGCCCTTTTCTTATTTAAAAAAAATATATATATTTTATTGTTTTATAAAAAAAGGGTGGGGGGGGGGGGCGTACAAAAAGAAGAGACGGTAGGGTTGAACTGTTTCATGTATCCACCCTAATTGTAAAGCATTTTCGCATTTTCATTATTTCAACTTTAGGTTAGCGACACACAATTTGCATGACATTTGTAACAGCAATTCTGTCCACCTGAAACCTTTATGGGAACAGGACTGAGGAACTGGGCTTGGTAGGTCATCCTGGTTAATTTGAATCAACCTGCAAAGGAGGGTGATCCTGTACTTTGTATTCTGTGCAATATGGCTAGTGGATCATAATGTTGATTGGTAATATCAATATATAATAGGCACCTCAATACATTCTTAATAGTACGTACGTGGGGGTGGGAGGTGGGTACAGAAAAGAAAATTGGAGGGGAGGGTAAAACATAAACCTTAGACTATGCATTGTTCATATTGTTTTTTATTTATTTGAAACTACAAAGACAACATGCAAGGCCACAACAGCATTACAGGAGTATACATTGACAATGAAAGACATATAGATAGAATGCATACACACATATACATCGCTATACTAGCACTTTTTTAAATAAGGTAACACTAAATAGCCATGTCTAAGAGCTAGAGGAGCCCAACATATTCACTCAGCAGTATAACGGTAGACATGGTGAGTATAAGGCAATCATAGGCATTGAGTAGTCATAAAGCATAATTTACATGAGCCTATTTGTTTTCCACTGAATCAATCAGCTCCAGAGTGCTGCTGCATTAAACAGAATAAGATTAAGTAAAGAAAAAGGTAAAACGAGAAAAAGAAATTGCATAGCTCTAAATGTGAACTAGAGACTTTTTGTATTACCAAAATAATAAATAACCCAATATACACAATGTCCTAGATAATGTAATGATAAAAGTCATAAGTGGAATAATCGGTTAAAACTGGAGATCTCTCTTTGGATATTCGCAATACAGTTGGCTTATTAAATAAATGTAATACAATATAGTGCTCTCTACTTTGAATAGTGGTACTAGAAAAAAATTTGCAATGTAACCTACTTACATTTTTAGGAGCATCATCTGCTCTATAAAATCAGCATGGTGGTATGATCCCGCCCAAGGATATATGTAGGCAGATTTGGAAGAAAGTGCCAGTGCATGGAGAGGTTCTTGTGGAGGTATTAGATAGATGCAGGATCAAGAAAAAATAAATAAAAAAAA
>OW240912.1:330607323-330631793 GCA_933207985.1 Pelobates cultripes | reverse complement strand
ACACACACACACAGCACCCCACACACACACACACACACAACACCCCCACACACACACAGCACCCCTCGCATACACACAGCACCACTAACATACAACACTCAAGCACACACGCACCCCCCACACAAGCACCCCCCCACACACAGCACCCCCCACCTCAATGCTGGGAGGGCACTGGGCGGGCGGCTGGCGGCTGGCGAGGGAGCTCTTCCCCTGAGCGGTCTGCTCAGCTCCCTCGCGCGCCGCAGAGTGAGGCTGGGATCCGGAAGATGACGTCATCTTCCGGCTCCCAGCCTCACTTTACGGCGCGCGAGGGAGCTGAGCAGACCGCTCAGGGGAAGAGCTCCCTCGCCTGCCCAGCCCAGCCGGCAACCACTGGACCACCAGGGAGGTAATGAACCCCTCCCCCCCAGCACTCCCAAAGGTAAGGAAGTTGGGGGGGGGGGGTAAATAAAAAAAAAAAATGTGAGTGAGTGAGTGTGTGTCTGTTAATGTGTGTGTGTTTTGTTAGTGTGTGTGTGTCTGACTGTGTGAGTGTGTGTCTGTTAGTGTGTGTCTGACTGTGTCTGTTAGTGTGTATGTGTGTGTCTGTGTGTGTGTGTCTGCTAGTGTGTGTGTGTGTCTGCTAGTGTGTGTGTCAGTGAGTGTGTGTCTGTTAATGTGTGTGTGTGTGTTTGTTAGTGTGTGTGTGTCTGCTAGTGAGTGAGTGTGTGTCTGTTAGTGTGTGTGACTGTGTTTGTCTGTTAGTGTGTATGTGTGTGTCTGACTGTGTGTCAGTGAGTGTGTGTGTGTCTGACTGTGTTTGTCTGTTAGTGTGTATGTGTGTGTCTGACTGTGTGTCAGTGAGTGTGTGTGTCTGACTGTGTGAGTGTGTTTGCCTGTGAGTGTGTGTGTCAGTGAGTGTGTGTCTGTTAGTGAGTGTGTCTGTTAGTGTGTGTGTGTTTCTGTTAGCGAGTGTATGCGTATCTGTCAGTGAATGTATGTGTGTGTGTGTGTGTATTTAGAAGGCGGGTTAGGGAGGAGGGTTGGCGCGGGGGGGAGGGGGGGGCAGCACAAAACCAGGATACACCACTGGTATGTATGTATTGCATTTGTTGGAGATACTAATAAATATAAGCTTAATTTTATCTATTTATATCATTATTTAAAATTTGTATCATTGTACTCTCTGTGTTCTTTTAAAACAAAAGTTATTAGTTCGGACAACAGTACGAGTAGTTTTTTCTAAACTTAAACCTCAGTATTTGGGTTTAATTGCCGTGTTGGCACTTTAAGGAGAAAAAAAGTTGGCATGTATTGCGGTTTGGGCACTCGGGCTCAAAAAGGTTCGCCATCACTGGATTAGAGGCTTGGGAATTGAAATGTCAGATGAAATTTAACATAGATAAATGCAAAGTTTGCTCTTCAGGGTAAAGAATACACAAACAATTTATACCCTAAATGGTAGTGAATTTATAAGGATTTGGGAATTGTTATAGACAGCAATTAGGTAACAATGTGCAATGTCATTCAGCAGTTGCTAAGACCAGTAATGTATGTATCGTCATGCATGAAAAAGGGTAGTGATTCTTGGGAAGGAAATATAATTTTGCCTCTTTATAAATCAATGGTAAGAGCACACCATGAATATGCTGTGCAATTTTGGGCACCTGTTCTAAAGAAGGATATTATGGCACTAAGAAAAGTGCATGGGCAGCCTACACAATTAATAAAAGGAATGAAGCATTTTAGTTATGAAGAAAGGTTAACAAATGTAAATCTCTTTAATTTAGAAAACCTCAGAGGGGATATGATAGCATTATACGAATGTATCCAGGGTCAATAAAATTCATTGTCTGGCAATCTATCCATAATCGGAACACAAGGTCACACATTTAGACTGACAGAAAGGAGATTTATTCTTTCCGTAAGAACAATAAAAATGTGAAATTCTCTGCCTGAAGTGGTGTTTTCATCAGAGTCTGTACAAATGTTTAAACAGCAACTGGATGAATATTTGCATAAACATAATATACAGGGATATAATTTTTAATATGTAGGGTAACAGCTTCCTGATCCAAGAAGAGATCTAATTGCAATTCTGGGGCCAAAAATATTTTATTCCCAGTTAGTTGCAAAATAAGAAAGCACTTCAAACTGTTTTTTTCTGCCTTACTTTGGATCAACAGCAAAAACAGATGAGAGAGGCTGAACTTGATAGCCACAAGTCTCTTTTCATCCTATGTAACTAGCCATGTAAACTGCATTGGCTTTTATTTGTTGTCAGATTGCTAGAGTAAACAATTAAACCCATAAAGCAATTCAGCCGAGAAGCTTGCTCTGTGAACGAAATAAATTGACTTTATTTCACTTTGCACATGACAGTCCATTGAATAGATTATACGATTTATATATATATATATATATATATATATATTGCACATACTTAGCAGTATATGATCTTCTGACATGTTAATAGCAAAAAATATTTGCTTTATATTAGATTAGTCCTAGTTCATTGGGCTTCTGCATCTGTAAATGACAGAGGATCTGTGTAATTGAAGATTATGTTAGCTTCAGTGTACTGATAATCTTAATTTTAATAAGGACAGGAGGCGAGTATTTTGCATAATCTTTCTTTACTAACTCCATAGCAGCAAAGAAAAGAGTGACAAGGCGGAGAACCAATCACAATGCAGTATAGGGTACAAGAGGCGTGACATTTGACATCATTTCCTCTTTAAAACTGCGACATCACAAGGTCATAATGCAGAATAATAATAGAACAACTTGAAAAACTCCATAGAATAAGATAATGGAAAAACTAATATGAATAACTTGAACATGAACAGGTAAAATGCAGACGAAGGCATCCTGCTTTGAAACGATGATCCTCCATGACTTGATGATAAGGTTCCATGATGTGATGATGATGAAACCTTGCATGGAGTCTTTAATATTTCTTTGTGGTTTCTGATTAAGCTGAAACGAGAGTATAAAGGGTATTAGATTCCAAAAAATGATTGTGCAAAACAATAAATGTCTATCCCTTAATTTAACTTAATAACATCTAGTATTAATAATAACAAAATGTCCTCCCGTCTAACGGTGTTAACTAAATATTGAGTATATGTATAAAATCTTTGAATGTACGTAAGTAAGGCATTAATACAAATGCGACCATAAGTTAGGTATTTATACAAGAATATGAGAAAACAAAAAGCCGTAGATACATATGAAATGAATAGGGAGGGAAAATACTTGCCTCCTGTCATTATTAAAATTAAGATTATCAGTACACTGAAGCTAACATAATCTTCAATTTTATCACATGACAGGAGGCTTCGTATTTTGCAATTTTAACGCTGGGATTATCAAGAGGACGGAAGTAAAATGTCCTAAAAGTGGATTCTCTGGTCCAGTCTGCCGCCCGTAAGATGTCTGAAAGAGAAGCACCTGCTGCATAAGCGGAAGAGGGCGCGACCCCGTGGACGGAATGTGCTCCAAAAGTTTGGTCAATACCAGCAAGGGATAGTAGCCATCTAGCCCATCTGGCTAATGTATTGGCCGAAGCTGGACCGTAAGGGCAGACGTATGAGATGAGAAGTTGACGATTGGAAGATTGCCGCAACATCGCGGCGGCTTCCACGTAGTGACGGAGAGTAGAGACCATGCAGAGTTGTGGGTCTGAAGGGAAGAAGGGGTAGAACACTGAGGAATAGTTGGACTTTGTGCGTAGTGAGACCTGAAAGGTTACCCCCGTTGGGCAAAAGGTAAATGCGTCGGCATCGAAGGCTCGTACGTCGGATACCCATCGAAAGGAAGCCAGACAGAGCAAGAAGGTGAATTTCACGGTAAATTGTCGGAGTGACAAATCTTTGTAGGGAGGCCAATCCCGTAAGAATTGTAAGACAATGCCGACGTCCCAAAGGCTTGAATATTTGGGTTCCAGGGGACGTCGAAGGCGCATGCCGCGGAGGAGTCTGCAGACGAGCGGGTCCTGACCGACAGGTGTCCCGTGGGTCGGAGTATGGGCCGCTGAGATGGCTGAATGTACTATGCTGATAGACCGATAAGACTTTCCGGCTGTGAATAGAGAGGTTAAGAAATTCATGATTGAGGAAATAGGTGCAGTAAAGGGATTGAGATCCTGTCCCAAACACCAACTTTTCCAGGAGTGCCATGCTGATAAGTAGCACCTCCTCGTTCCTGGGGCCCATGAGTCCCATAGGAGATCCTTAGTTTCCTGCGATAGGTCCTCGGTTCACCAAGAGAGTCCAGGCCACCAGGGGAAGGCGTTCCTCCATGACCAGCGGATGAGGTAGTCCCAACGGGTTCTTGAGGATGGTCGGAGCCTCTAGTAGGAGAAGGGGGTCCATTATTGACAGTTCCAGAAAGCCCGGGAACCATGGTTGACTCTGCCAAAGTTGAGTGATGAGGGTTATCTTCACCCTCTGTATGCGGATCTGGTGAAGGACCCTCGTTATCATTGAGAAAGGTGGGAATGCGTAAGCTCCGCCTTGTGGCCATTGTTGTAGAAAAGCATCTGTTGCTAGGCTCTCCGGGTCTGGGAGCCAGCTGAAGAAGTTCTTCGTTTGTTAGTTGTTGCGGGACGCGAATAGATCTAGGATGAAAGGGCCGCTCTGTGCGTCTAGTGTTGTGAAAACATGAGGGTCTAGTTGCCAATCGCTGGCGTCTCACCAGTGGCGTGAGTACCAGTCCACCGTCATGTTGGATTGTCCCAGTAGATATTCTGCCAGCAGCGTGATGTTGCGTGGTAGGCAGTAGTCGAAGATCTCTTTTCGTGAGTTCCACTAGTGCTTGGGAACGTGTGCCTCCGAGGCAGTTGATGTATCTTACAGCTGAGACGTCCATTCGGAGCATGATGCAGAGGTTGGTTCCTTTGCCAGGCTGCGAATGGCGAATGATCCGGCCAAGAGTTCCAGGCAGTTGATGTGCATCGAGAGCTCCTGGGAGGTCCATACCCCTCCTGTGGAGGAGGTTAAGTCCGTTGCTCCCCAGCCTGATCGGCTGGCATCTGATTCCAGCACGAAGTCTGGCTGGCTTCTGAATATGGCCCTGCTGTTCCAAGCCTGCATGCAGTTCAGGCACCAGTGCAGTTCCTCCCGAACCTCATCCGACATAGGGACCGGTTGGTCGTATGTAGGTTTTCTGTGAAGGAATTTGGTCTTGAGGCATTGCATGACTCTGTAATGCAGGGGTCCAGGAAAAATGGCCTGGATGGATGAGGAGAGAAGGCCTACGATCAGTGCCAGTAGTCTCTAGAGTATGGATGTCAATCGCAGTACTTTCCGGATTTCTCTGCGAATGGCTGCAATCTTTGCGGCCGGGAGGCGCAGAGTGCATGATGTGGAGTCTATTTCGTATCCGAGAAATAGAATTGATTGAGCCAGGGTCATCGAGGACTTGGGGCGACTGATAATGAAACCTAGAGACTCAAGTAGATGTATCATGTAGGTTGTGTGCCTTCTCAGAGTCCCTGTATCGTTGAAGATCAGGATGTCGTCGAGGTAAATGATGCATCTTATGCTGTGGGCTCTGAGTTTCGCCACTACTGGCTTCATTATCTTGGTGAAGGGTGTCCCGTGCCAGAAGAAGCGGAGGTAGGGGCGACTCCTTTTGTGTACCGGGATGGTAAGGTACACATCTGAGTTCTAGACGAGTAAACCAGTCGTTGTCTCGAAGCAAATCCAGGAGAAGGTGGATACCCTCCATTTTGAAATGTCGGTAGACCACGTGAGAATTGAGCTCCCTGAGATTGATAACAGGGCGAAATTCGCCGGTTTTCTTCCTGACCAGGAAGATGTTACTGTAGAATCCGGTTGAATCCGGGGCCGGCTGATTGGCACCTTTGGATTGTAGTTCTCGTAATTCCGAGTCTATTAGACGGGCGTCCGCCTGTGTAACCTGGATCGGACGTGGAGGGGCCCGTTGGAACCGGGTCGTCTTGAACTCTATTTGATAGCCCCGCACTGTTTGGAGGATCCATGTGTCTGAGGATAGGTCTGCCCAGTTCTGGAACAAAAGAGAAACACGACCTGCGATATGACAGGAGGTTAGAGGCAGGGAAGAATGTTCACTTACCACTGGAGAATCTTGCCCGGGAGCATCCTCGGCCGCTGTGTCCACGATCTGATCCCCGGAATTGGTGGAATCGATGTAGAGTAGACAAGCCTGCCAAAAACACCACAGGTGTTAGGGCCGCGGAAAACTTTCCGCATCGATGTTTGCGCCTTGTTAAGGGACGTAAAAATATTGACCCTTTTTTTTCAACTCTTTAAGGAAGGCCTCTCCGAATAGTTTGCCCTGTGCCAAAGGGCCTAATTCTTTATCCCTAAGTTCGACAAGTTTGTCGTCGATACGGTAAAGTGCTGCTCGGCGCCTCTCCGAAGAGAAGGCTACATTGGTGTTCCCTTTGTGCCCATTCTCGGGTATCTCATGCCCACTCACGCACCATATCTGGGGTAAAATCGTCAGCCCTCTCATAGGCGTCATCCGCCATGTCCATAATTCTTGTTAGTGGCCCAGTGGCGTCTAGCAGCTTGTCCTGGGCTCCCTTAAAACCACGTTCTATGCCCTTGCGCGGGTCCTGACCACCTCGGGACATGAAACTGGTCATGAGTGGGTCGAATTTGGGGGTGTGTGCCACCTTGTCGGGCAGAACTGGGCGAGGGCATTCTGATTTCATCCGTTTCTGCACTTCCTTGTCCAGAGATTTTCTGAGCCAGAAGTGCAGAAATCTGGCTAAATGTTCGGGAGGGGACCACTCCTCTGAGCGGGGATGACGGATGGTTCTAGGGTCAAACATTTGGAGGCCCGAACTGTCAAGGAAAATCTCTGTACCCTCTTGTGGGTTACCCATAGATGTGGTCATGGAGTCCTGGGGCTCACCCAGGATCTGCTCCCTTATTAGATAAGGGTCAGAGTTGGCTGCGGAGTCCCTGTCGGAGTCCTCCTGTTCGGAGACCACCACCTGCCATTCATCCAGCACAGCCAGTGCATGTGTGGGTTCCGCTTCTTCCTCACCTGAGGAAATCTGAGTGGGTTCGTGGACCGTACGGGTCGTGGTTGTTCTGCGTTTAGCTGGTGCTTTTCCTTTTGATTTGCGCGGCGTAGCGGCCTCACCTTTCCAGTGGCGTTTAGGCCGATGGGAGCGTTCCCTTAAAGAGTCAGAGTCTTCGGAGTCTGCGCGAACTATGCGTGAAGGCACTTGGGCACGTTAACTGGAGAGGCCTGGGAACCAGGGGTGGTAATGTATAGGTAATGATTTACCTGGAGCTTATAGGACCGGTAGGTTGTAGGAAGGTGATGAGAGGGCTTGTCACTGGGGCTCACCCAGGTAACCGGAGTTTTGCCTAAACAGGTCCGTTCAGCAACACATGAATGGGGGCTCACCCTGGGCAGAATAAGGGATAGCCCAACTGGCTTAACCAACCCCAAGTGCTAGACACTAACATGATTTGGTCCCACTGATTGAAAACAGGCAGGGTATAGTAACAAGTTTGCTTTGACTCAGAGCTGTAGAGATTGGCAGTTTGTCTGGTAGCAATAACCCTTTAAAATGGCCGTCGGACTAATAGTACCTCCCCTAATCTGAGCGGCAAATCAAGGATTTGCACGAATGCAGGTGTTCGTGAGCACAAACAGCCGAACATGAGCTTTCTGGTAATGCTGTTCGGGTTTTTGTGCGTACGAGCATACGAATGTGAGCACCAAGCGGCGCTCGCATAAAACTGCCGAATGGTGAGCGTTTGATAGAAAGGGAGTGAACGTCCTTCCGCGAACGCACGGCAAGTTTTTAGTGCCGTACGTGAGGCGAAAGGGTGAGCAGGAAGCGGGAAAGTTCCGCAACCGCAATGCATAATGAAGAATCACGCAGCAATAGTAATGGCGCTCGGAATTGGAATAAGCAGCTCGGGAGTCCCAAAATCCTTTTGGGGACTGGGAAATACCCCAGAAGCCAGGGGTGAGGGGGGGAAGGGGAGGGAAGGGAGGTCCCTGAGGGGAGGGTGAACAGACCCCAAAGGAGAGGGGTAGCCCCCACCACTGTAGAGGTAATCAATAGAAAACAAAGAATATGTATGATAATATCACAGTTAGGTAAACAATGATAGTATGAATATGTATAAATCACAGTTGCAGCAAATATGACAGAGAAAAATTGTGTACTTAGCTCTTGTGATGGAGCAGCAAAGAAAGAGGAAATTATGTCATATGTCACGCCTCTTATACTCTATACTGTGATTGTGATTGGTTCTCAGTCTTCTCACTCTTTTCTTTGCTGCTATGGAGTTAGTAAAGAAAGATTATGCAAAATACGAAGCCTCCTGTCATGTGATAAAATTTGAGATTATTAGATCACTACTCCCAGTGCCTTCTGTGTCAGTAATGAGAAATTATCATGTATTTCAGAATTTCCTGCACATGTGTTCACTGGCTCAGGTAGCAGTTAAAGGGACACTCCAGGCACCCAGACCACTTCTGCCCACTGGAGTCGTCTGGGTGCCATCTCCCACTACCCTTAACCCTGCAGCTGTAAATATTGCAGTTTTCATAAACTGCAATAATTACATTGCAGGGTTAACTCCTCCTCTAGTGGCTGTCTACTAGACAGCCACTAGAGGGCTCTTTGTGGTTTCTAGAACAGGTTTTCTGTGCTAGAGCGTCGCTGGACGTTTGTTTTCCTGGCACTGAGTGTCCCTTTAAATAAATGTTGATAAGACATTTAATATGCATGTGGCTTTTATGTATGTTTGTAGAGACTGTTGTGTGAGAGCCGAAGGGCAAACACTGCAGCAAAGTCTTCATGTACGTTAATTTATGGTTTGTAATTTATCCTGTTGAGGAAGCTCACTCTTCATTTCTATATTACTGTGGATTTAACAAGATCCAAGCAGGCAGACATCCTTACAAATGACCCCCCAGCCAGATGATTAAACAGAGTTCTGTCCCCTGCAGCCATCGTAGGGTGAAGATATGCTGTTACAGTGATATGTTATGAAACATTTGCTAATGTACATTTGTAGTACTGGCATCTTCAGCTACTTCAGAGTATTGTATAATTGACATCATTAACTTCCAGCTGCAGGCAGAGCATAGCTGATAAATAAATAGTATATGAAACATATATATAAGCATCTAAATACTAATTTAGAGTAACACTGCAGCTCACTGTAGGGGTTATGGTGCCAGGAATGCCCCAGCACTTCTCCCTGCCCATTGTAAGGAGTCAAACTGTTTTAAAGTGGTTTGACTTCTTACCTGGGTTTCACTGGGCACTGTTCCCTGTCTCCACCACTCCCCAAGGAGAACCAGAAGTTTCTAGCTTAGAGGACTAGCTCATTAGCTGAGAGTGTCAACTGTGTCACCAGACTTAGTTTAGGTAGAGAGATGCTGGCTCTCCATTGGAAGTAGTAGAAGAGGGGAACGGCAACTGGCAGGCCCCAGATGTGAAGTCAAACCTTTTAAAATGATTTGATACCTTACAATGGGGTGTGCCAATGCTCAGTGGTCATGGTTCTTGAAATGTTTCTTTAAATGAAGCTAGAGCTATATCATTCCAGTTCACATAGTTACCAGATATCATTTTAACCCCTTAAGGACCAAATTTCTGGAATAAAAGGGAATCATGACATGTCACACATGTCATATGTCCTTAAGGGGTTAAGTTAAACTAAATTCTGATATTATTTTGTCCAGGGTCTTAAAACTACTGGTTCTTTCTAAGTATACATTTTAATTACTTGCTTTTTTCCTGCTTGTGTCCAAGGGGCCATAAATAATTATCTTAAAAGTGTTAAAGATAATACATGTAGCATGGACACAGCTTGACAGGGATAAACCCCATTAATAACATATGAGACAGGTTTTAGCGCATTACAGGGGAAAAAGATTGAAGTGCTAAGCAAGATTCTTCTACATTAAGATTCTCCAGCAGCCCCAGGAATAGGTTTTGTTCTGTCATAGACCCGTGATTGAGGTATGGCTGGTAACCCACAGGACAGAAGATTGCCAAATGTGCCATGTTTTATTACAGAGGTATGACTTTTACACATGGCTGGCCCAAGACACTGTGCTGCCCATGTCCAAGAATACAGTACCACCTACTGAAGTTTTCACGTCCCCTCCGTTGCATCTCCTCACATACCCAGTAATTCTCCCGTGTCCACTGGTTCATCTTCCCACATACCCCAGTGTAACTTCCCATGTCCCACAGTGTAACTACCCACTCATTTACACACTCTCATACAGCCATATGCAATTACACACAGATTCACACACACACATATACACATATATTAATATACTTACTCTGTCTCCTCAAGTCCAGTGTGAGTGAGAGGGAATGGGTTTGTGACATCATAACCTCACTGCCTAACACTATAGATATTTGGGAGTTGGTCAGTGGATATGTGACATCACAACCTCACTGCCTTCCACTATAGATTTCTGGTAGTTGGTCTGTGTATCTGGAGCAGCTACCCACACCTTTACTACTATCCCACCAATAATGAGGAAGGACCCCTGTAGGGGAGGTTCTACTTTTACATGCATCATGGCACAACAAAAAACTGACACCCAACAATTACTCACAGACGCTCCTATGAGATCCTCATGTTTACTTAATTGATTTCTGCCTGTCACGGGAGATGGGACTCCTCGTACTTGTTCGCTTAATTATACTTTGTATCGTCTAATGTTTCGCTGCATTTGAATGGAATTGTTCCCTTCTGTTCGGTTACCGAACAGATTCTGTGGGGTCCCCTTGTTCGCAAATAGGCTTGATTGGAAGATTGTGCTTGTCCCATTCTAAATATGATAAAAATTAGGCTTGAGTATTAATCTCTGGATAGGTATTAATGTCTCTTTTGGATATGATATTGGAACACAAGGTTTGTTCATATCAAATGATTCCTCATCTAAGAGGGAATCAAGACAAATTGCAAATGAGATAGTTAGTTTATACTGAAACCAGACTTCCAGGCCACTTATGTGTGTATTCTCACACCTTACAGAGGAGCTCTGCTGGGGTCCCAGCTTCAAAGAGGAATTTAGATTGTAAGCTCTGACCTCCCATACAATCAAATTAACCCCTTTTGAAATTGACAATACCACCTCTATCAGGCAGCCATTTCACATATGCACGAACATAACTTTCGTTTTAACAACCTGAACTGACTGAACTTTTTGTGGGGTTCCGATGCTGTTGTAATGTATTTTTGTAATATGTAACAATTGTATGTAAGCTTTCCTATTTGAGAGATAATTGGATTAGCTTAATTGAAGCTCAATTATCTCTCAAACACAATGGCTTGTGGGAAGGAAACCCCTGTGACTTTGTATTAGAAACACTATGCTAGGGGCACTGCATAAAAAGCCAAGTGTGGCCTAATAAAGTCAGATTGCTGATTTTACCCAATACGACTGGTTGTGTCCATTATATTGGGGAAACTCTACACAAAGGGAATACTTTCACTATATCCAGCACATCTGGAATTAGGACTAGTGGAGGATTGAAGGAATAACAGCAATAAACTCATGAACACCACTGCCATTGCAGAATAACATAAATTCACGACAGCATGAAGAAGTTATAATTGTCCAATATAAAACTGCACATCTAGTAATCTGTAGTCATGTTGTCCTTTTACTTTTGTAGAGAATCTAAAAAAATATAAACAATTTTCAACAAACATTAAGTAGGCACAGGCACTATAACAAAGAAGTTTCAACTATAAAATAAATAGCCACAGTTTTTCTCAGCAATGTTACTAGAACTATCCCTGTATTTCTGAAGAAAATAAAAAACCTATTGATTTAATGTGATTTAATATTTATAAGGAACTGTGTGTGAATTCAGAAGTGTCAGAAGTAGTAAGGCCTTCCTATGTGTGAATGTAGGAGCAACTTTGTCAGCGTTTGTCACACATATCAGAGGTTGTGTGTGAGAATGTTGGGATGTCTCCTTTCATGTCTCCTCATTCCCTGCTGTTTTTATCTCCTCACCCTCATGTTTCTCCCCCACTTGTGTCTCTGGAAAACATTTGTATTCTTGCGGAACAATGCTTTTCCCACAGATTTGGACTCCCACGTGATTCTGTTTTATTGTGGTGTCCCGTGCAAACAACAGTACCCCATGAATTAGATGTCTCAAGAATTGGATAATTTCTACCAATAAAGACCCCTCTTTGACATGAGTGGCCTCAAACTCCTACAATGTTCCAGACCTGTCTGTGGATTTGCACATGTTTATTTGCTTTTTCTGTTTGACCTTCTGGATAATCCTTTCTTGTTCTAATTTTCTCAAGGGCCCTATAGGTGCCATTGTGTTCTTGATTTACCTTTATTGTTGATGCCTCTGGTTCCAGTAACATAAGTATACAAACCCCTATGTAGATGCATTGTTTGCATGTTTTCCTATGTAGATTTATACTTTTAGCCTTCTTGGGGACAAATTTAAATCCTGATGTTTCACAATAGCTTTTCTCTATCGACATCTCCCAAGGGCTTAGATGTTGTTGTTTTTTTGTTATAACTACCTGCCACTTCTTTAAAAAAAAAAGTACATATTCTACTGTTACTTGTTACCTGAAAGCATGTTATATATGCACTCTGTATCCTTTCCATCTTATTGCTTATGATTTACAGTGTTTGCAGGGCCGCAATCAGAAATTTTGGGGACCCTAACACAGTTCAGGGTCTGGGCCCCTGGGGGCCCGCCTCCAAGTCCGCCCACATGACCCACCTCCAAATCCCGCCCACGGGTATACACACACACAGACACAAACACATGCAATGATACAAAAAGGACACAGATACACACACACAAAGATACACACATACAGACACACACTCAAACAGACATATATACTGGCTCACACGTACTGAAACAGACATACACACATATACAAACATACATAGTGACACACATACTAACATACATAAAGGCACACACACACACACATGCATTAGGACATACAGACAGACACACATACATTTATACTGACATACAGACACACACATACATACATACTGACATACAGACACACACAAACATGCATTCACACAGACATGCATTCATACATACAGACTGACATACAGACACCAAATATACAGAAATACATACTGACATACAGACATACATACACACACACACATACACACACACACACACACACACACACATAGGGCTGTCTTTAATATTGACCGGACCCTGGGCAACCATTTGCTTAGGGCCCCTAGACCCTGCCCCCTGCCAGACATACTAACACACATACAGAGAGACATACACTACAAACATACTGACACACACACACACATACACTGACAGACATCAGTTTTACTTCTTCCCACCCATCCCATATGGCATGGAGCTTGTCTAGTTGGCTAACATTCTACAGTAGAGGACATTTCTTCATATAAATACATTTGCTCAAACTTACTCTTTACCTCATTTGATAGTGTGTTTCCAACAGTTGCACTATACACGATTTAGCCACCTGTAGAATATGGATTATTAAGTATAATTTAATTACTTTTGTATAGAAACATGTTCAAGAGGAAGGACAACTTAATTATTATTTGCATTTCAAGAAAGTTGGAGATTTTTGTAGAGAAACTGGTAGCTCATAATAAATGCAAATCGTGCAGAGCACAAAAGGATCATATGGAGCTAAATGCACAGATAGTGGTCCTGATGATTCTGTTTGTAATGATCGCTATTGATTTGATGAGGTTTGATGAATTGGAAGAAGGCATAAACACCGCTTACTGGCGCCAGACGCTCCCATGAAAGCTCAAGGGTCAATCCTACAGAACATGTCTCACTCAGCCTGGGAATCCATCACACAAATGAAATAGAGAAGTTCCAAGGAAACAAGCCAGGGGCTGTAATCAAAACGAGGGAATAGGAAATGTGAGATTGCCAGACATTGTCTGGACGCATGTTTACTCATATGTTTTTTTTTCATTTTAAAGGGGTAGTGCAACGTTGATTTCTAAATTCAGTGTCAATATACAGCATCTACAGCCTTGATTTAATATTGTTAGATAAGCTTTTCAAATTATTTAAGATTTTTGGGATAAACTTATAAATGATTTATCCAAAACATTAAAATATCAAAATAATATCATCAAACCATATAAAAAAAATAACAAAGTATTATTATTGTTTATGCAACAATATTAAATAGAGAGAGAGATGTGTGCTTGTGTATGAAGTCTATGAGAAGCTGAAATGATTGTCCGATGATTCATAAAGAGAGGGCATTCTCTATGTCACTGTATGTTCCATAGACCATCCCTGTGAGAGGGAGCAGCAAGACACATTCAATTACTAGATTGTATTTGTAATGGCACATGTGTACTGAAACTCGTTTGAGATATTTTGATTAAGCAACAACTGATAGAGAAAGCTATTTTGAGCTTTCGTTTGTTTCATGGTGTGTCTCATACACATTGTATAAAACTAACTAAATATGTGCGTGTAAGATTTAAGTACTCTTTTATCACCTTTATTTTAAAGTGCCCCTATTTTTCCAATTGAAATGTTGGTTGATGTATGATCGATGTATGATCAACACTTTTCACTTTCACAAAGTGGCTTGAAAATGGAAGTAGTCATGGATCAATTATTGAAATTCCTACAAATATCTTGACTCTGTTATAATCATATACATATATGTATATAGTTACATATGGATACTTATAAAACCATGCAAAAAGAATGAGGAGAGAGGATCCCTGAAAAACGGGAAACAAATCCCCTCAGAGCTAGTACCCCCTCTGGAGCAATATAGATATGTTTGCCCACTACCGTGTATTAAACAAAGTGAAAAAATAATAAAGTTTTATTGAAAAATCATTAAAAATCCCATATATAAATTCTATAATACACCAAACTGCTTTAGACTAGGGATGAAGGAGTACAGAAAGGCAATCTAAAATGCACATGTCCAAATAGTGCAACTCGATACTAAGTTGCTAAAGTTTCAGTAGAGAAGTAGTAAAAAAAAGCTACTTCAAAATACAACAAATTAGCAACAGTATCCAAAAAATTAACACATATGAGTATAGAAGAGGCAGGCTGAAAATACATTCCAATTCCTTCAGACCAGTCTACCAGTATTACTACTGACATCTTTCTGTCCTTTTGATTTACCAACTTTACAGAGATATATGGAGCCAATATGGCCAAGATATATTAATTTATACTCGTAGTAAATCATCAGGACTATATATTAATGTTTATATATGGATAGTGAATAGTGAAGAGTCATTTGTTTATTGTAGACTGGTCTGAAGGAATTGGAATGTATTTTCAGCCTGCCTCTTCTATACTCATAAGTGTTAATTTTTGGGATACTGTTGCTAATTTGTTGTATTTTGAAGTAGCTTTTTTTTACTACTTCTCTACTGAAACTTTAGCAACTTAGTATCGAGTTGCACTATTTGGACATGTGCATTTTAGATTGCCTTTCTGTACTCCTTCATCCCTAGTCTAAAGCAGTTTGGTGTATTATAGAATTTATATATGGGATTTTTAATAGTTTTTCATTAAAACTTTATAATTTTTTCACTTTGTTTAATACATGGTAGTGGGCAAACATATCTATATTGCTCCAGAGGGGGTACTAGCTCTGAGGGGATTTGTTTCCTGTTTTTCAGGGATCCTCTCGTCTCATTCTTTTTGCATATTTGTTAAGATAAGGGTTAGGCCCTTTTTAGTACCCCAGTAATCCATTTTCTTTGTATCTTTTTTGCTGGAATTTTTTCAGCTAAAAGTGCATTGTGTTTGTTATTTACTTATAAAACCAAATGTAAAGCAAGTTAACCCCTTCCCGACAGGGCTGCCATCAGAAATGTTGGGGCCCCTGACACAGCTCAAGGTCTGGGCCCCCCGGGCCCCCAGTCCGCCCAAAGTGCTGCCCCCCTCCCACTCCCCCCCCCCAAATCCCATCACAATGGGACATCACAATGCCCCACCCATACGATCTGCCATGTTAACTAACACCAGTGCTGCAGTGCCACCGTGTTTACATTAAAAGGCCTGCAGGGACAGGCTAGAAACCAGAACCACTACATTAAGCTGCAGTGGTTCTGGGGACTATAGTGTCCCTTTAATGTGAGGTAAATTAGAGATTAGTGCCACGAATAATATACTAGATTGCCTACTTACAACCAGATGAGGATGATGATGGGCTCTAGCTGCCGTCTGGCTCCACTGGTCTGGTGTACAACAGGCTCTCTGGAGGCGGTTTGTAACTGTGGTCACAAAAATCACTGTTCTGGGAGAACGGGAAGCAGCTCCATTTTTTTGAGGGCCCTTTACACAGCTCAAGGTCTGGGTCCCAGGGTCCACCTTCATGTTCCACCAATGAGTTTGTTCACAGGGAGTGGAGTGTGTGTGGGGGGATGTCCTGATGTGTGTAAGGAATGCATTGTGTGAATCTGTGTTTGTATGTGTAAGGGCTGCAAGATGAGTTTGTGTATGTATGGGATGCAGTGTGTGCGTCTGTAAGGGATGCATTGAGTGTGTGTAAGGGGTGCATTGTGTGTTGCTGTGTGTAAGGGATGCTGTGATGCTTTTGTGTAATACCTCTTTAATTGGAATGCAACTGCAGAATTTTCTGAGGGCAGGAACAGTAAGTTTCCCCTCCTATTATATTGGAGTGAAATCAGTGGACTGTATCTTTAAATAATAATCAGGAAAATGCCAAGTTAGTTCCAACTTGAATTTTAATAATGAAGTTTTAGCCTTAGCAGCAATCCTTATTTGTCAACAGAGAGTTTAAAGAAATTAAATACTATAATTAATTGATATGACTTGCTTTCCTTGACAAAAGATTTACTTAACTTAGAAGCACTCTGGCACTGGAAGGGTTAATTCACCCAAATGGAGGAAGAGGAAGGAGTCTCTTAACAAACTGCAGTTTAGTAGTGAGAGAAAGGAAGTCCGTTTGTCCAAGCCGAGGTCTGAGAGAGGAGAAGGTAGAAATCAGTTTACAAGCCGAGGTCTGGGAGAGGAGAAGGTAGAAATCCGTTTACAAGCCGAGGTCTGAGAGATGAGAAGGTAGAAATCCGTTTACAAGCTGAGGTCTGAGAAGTGGAGCCGGTAGCATCGAGTAGAGCAGCTGATCTCACTGCCGCACCTGAGTGAATAATCCAGCACTTTGAATCTGGCGCGGTCTTCCTAAGTATCGTGGAAAGACCGCGTCAGAAAAAAGGGGCGGAGCTAAGCGCCGTGAACCCGGAAGTGGGTTCCGGCGGCAGCATGAATGTTAGGTATACCTGACAGTACCCCCTTCTCATGGGGCATCCTCTGGGTGCACTTATTTCGGTTTAGAGGGGTAGCGTTTGTGAAAAGCATCAACTAATCTCTTTGCATGAACATTAGATGAATCTTCCCAGGTATCTTCATCAACTCCATAACCTTTCCATCTGATAAGGTATTGTAAAGAGCCACGGTGGATACGAGAATCCAAAATCTTATGAATTTCATATTCTTCTTCACCTTGGACGATGATAGGTTCAGGAGTTGTTACTATTTCTCTATGGAAAGGATCAGGGATGTGTGGTTTAAGCAAAGAGACATGGAATACTGGATGAAGTTTAAAACTTGGAGGAAGTTTTAATTTAACAACGTTATCATTGATGATTGTAGTTATTTGAAAAGGACCAAGAAAAAGAGAGCTCAATTTCTTTGAAGGACGGTTTGTGGTAATATTTTTTGAAGAGAGCCAGACAAGATCCCCCACTTTATAAGGAGGGGGAATTCTTCTATTATGGTCAAAAAACTTTTTCTGGTAGTTTTGGGCGAGTTGAAGATTCTCCCGTAATTTAAGGAATAGAGAAGACATAAATTCATTTTTTGAAGTAACCGTGGGATTGGATGAAGAATTAGATGGGATGGGAAATGAGGACGGATGAAAACCATAGTTGGAGAAAAAAGGAGTCATTTTCGTACTAGAATGAATGGTATTATTGTAAGAAAATTCAGCCATAGGTAACCAAGTGGTCCAGTCATCTTGCAGGTATGAACAATAACATCGGAGATATTGTTCCAAACATTGATTAACTCTCTCTGTTTGCCCATTAGTTTGGGGATGATAGGCAGAAGAGAGTTTGCGTTGAATTTGAAGAGAGAGACACATCTCTTTCCAGAATTTGGAGGTAAATTGTGTCCCCCTATCAGAAATAATTTCTTCTGGAAGACCATGAAGCTTTACAATATTATCAATAAAGACTTTGGACAATTCTACGGAGGAGGGTAATTTTTTTAAAGAGATGAAATGGGACATTTTAGTGAAGCGGTCCACAACAACAAGAATAGTGGTGAACTGTCGGGATGGAGGAAGGTCAACAAGAAAATCCATAGAAATGGATTGCCAAGGTTTTTCTGGAATAGGTAAGTTAAGTAGTAATCCAAAAGGTTGATTATGTTCAGATTTGGACCTTTGACAGATAGGACAAGTTTTGACATATAATTCAATGGTTCTATCTTGGCGAGGCCACCAATAATATCGTGAAGTTAGTTCAAGAGTTTTCTTTATTCCAGGATGTCCAGCTAGGGGTGAATCATGAACCATTTTGAGTAATTTGTTCCTAAGAATGGGAGGAATATAAATTCTATTTTTAAAGTAAAATATACCATCCTTTTTTGTTAAATTAGGTGTTTTGGGAAGTTCAAGATCCTTTTGATTCAAGTTCCTTAAGTCATCCTGAAGAGAAGAGAGGATCCCTATTATTTTGTTAGGAGGATAAACATCAATAGAAGTTTTAGAAGGAATTCGAGAAAGAGCGTCAGCCTTTTTATTTCTAGTTCCAGGTCTGTATATTAATTGGAAGTTAAACCGGTTAAAAAATAGGTTCCATCTAACTTGTCTAGCCGTAAGGGTTTTATTAGTATAAAGATATTCAAGATTTTTATGGTCTGTATAGACTATGATAGGTTGTTTTGTATCTTCTAATAGATGGCGCCAATTTTCAAAGGCAGCTTTAACACTTAATAATTCCTTTTCACCAATAGGATAATTTTTTTTCAGCAGAGCTCAAGGATCTTGAAAAGAATGCGACTGGATGAAGTGGATCTTGAGGAGTCTTTTGCTGAGAAAGAACTGCTCCGATAGCTGAATCTGATGCATCGACTTCTAGGACATACAAGAATGTTGGATTAGGTAGCTGTAGAATAGGTGCAGTTGTAAATCTTTTTTTTAAACTGTCGAAGGCAGCTTGTGCATCTTTATTCCATTTGAAAGGACGTTTAGTACTGTTAAGGTGGTTAAGTGGATGTGATACCTCTGAGTAGTTTCTAATGAATTTTCTATAGAAGTTTGCAAATCCAAGAAATCGTTGCAATTCTTTTGTAGTAGTAGGAACGGGCCAGTTAATAATACATTCGATTTTAGAGTTATCCATTTTCAGAGAATGAGGTGAAATAATGTATCCAAGAAAGGAGAGTTCAGTAACTTCAAAAAGACATTTCTCTGGTTTAGCGTATAATTTGTGAGTTCTCAATCTAGATAGAACCCATCTTACATGCTTCCTATGTTCATCCAAATTGTTAGAATATATTAGAATATCATCTAAGTAGATAATAACACAAACATCCAAAAGATCTCTAAAGATATCATTTATAAAATGTTGGAATGTTGCAGGGGCATTACAAAGCCCAAAAGGCATCACTAGATATTCGTAGAGACCATATCTAGTCCGGAAGGCGGTCTTCCATTCATCATCCTGTTTTATTCTAATGAGGTTATATGCGCCTCGGAGGTCGAGTTTAGTGAATATAGTTGCAGTTCTTAACCTTTCAATTAATTCATTTATTAGTGGAAGAGGATAACGATTTTTTATGGTTATTTTATTTAAGGCTCTGTAATCTATAATGGGTCGGATGGTTTGGTCCTTATTCCTCACAAAAAATATACTAGAGGCAGCCGGTGAAGTCGAGGGTCTGATGAATCCTTTACGTAAATTTTCATTAAGATATTCTTTTAAGGTCTGCAATTCCTTTTCAGAAAGTGGATAAATGTGTCCATAAGGAATGGGAGCACCAGGTATTAGATCTATTGGGCAATCATGTGCTCGATGAGGTGGAAGTGTTTCCGCTTCTTTTTTACAAAAGACATCTGAAAAGTCAGAGTAGAATGGAGGTATAATTGATTCCTGAGTAGTTTGGAGAATAGGAATATGTTGGAAGCAGGTTTTTTTGCAAAAGTCAGAAGGAAAAGAAATGGAAAAGGGTGACCATTTAATTAAAGGATCATGAGTTTTTAACCAATTAATTCCTAGAATGACGGGATAAAGTGGAGATTTAATAACATCAAATGTAAGGAATTCTGTATGTACGTTATTGGTAATCATTCTTAGAGGAATTGTCTCATCTTTTATGGGTCCTGAGGATATAAATGAACCATCAATAACTCTGATTGGAATAAAATTGGTTTTTCGAACACACGGAATTTTATTCTTTGCAACAAAAGAAAAATCAAGGAAGGTTCCATTAGCACCAGAATCAATAATGGCTTCAGTCACGATTCTTTTTGTATCCCACAGCTTTCGAATGGATTAGTAGGGGACATTCTGGGATTAGATGTTCTTTTGAAGCACAATACATGCACAAATTTAGTTGTCTCCTTCTTATCCTTTCTTCCGAAGTAAGAGGGCTTCTTATTATACCAACTTCAATAGGTTCATTGTGAGGAAGAGATTTTTCAGGAATTTTTGGAGTAGTAAAATGTTTTCTCCAGTTAGAAGTAGTAAGAACTTTTTCTGCCCTTCTTTCTCTTAGACGTATGTCAATACTAATGGAAAGTTGAATCAATGCATTTAGGGTGGGAGGAAGTTCAGTACGAGAGAGTTCATCTTTCACAGCTTCTGATAATCCGAGACGGAATTGATTGCGTAGAGTGATGTCATTCCATTGGGTTTCTGTAGCCCATCTTTTAAATTCTACAATATAATCTTCAACAGGTCTGTTCTTTTGGTGGAGAGTTCTGATGTTTAAATCAGCAGTAGCCTGTTTATAAGGATCTTCATATAATAAAGACATAGCTTCAAAGAATTCATCCAATGAATCTAATATGGGATCATCATTCTCTAAAAAGGAATGAGCCCATGCCATAGGTTCACCTCTTAAAAAAGAAATTACTGAACAAACTTTTGATCTTTCAGTGAGATAAGATCTAGGTTTTAAAGCTATCAGAAGTTTGCAAGAATTCAAAAACTCTCTGTACTTTGTTCTATCTCCATAAGATTTTTCTGGATTACAGACAGCAGGATCACCAGCCGATTGAAGAGCGGCATGAGGAAGATGGCCTTGCATGTCTCTAACATAGGTTAATATTCTCTCATTCGTGATTTGCAGTTCCTGTAACCCTTGAGCAATCGTATCCACTCTATTGGTTAGGGCAGAAACTTGTGAGTTAATATCTGCTGGTTCCATTGAAATGGGCTGGATTATTCTGTGATGCTTTTGTGTAATACCTCTTTAATTGGAACTCAACTGCAGAATTTTCTGAGGGCAGGAACAGTAAGTTTCACCTCCTATTATATTGGAGTGAAATCAGTGGACTGTATCTTTAAATAATAATCAGGAAAATGCCAAGTTAGTTCTAACTTGAATTTTAATAATGAAGTTTTAGCCTTAGCAGCAATCCTTATTTGTCAACAGAGAGTTTAAAGAAATTAAATACTATAATTAATTGATATGACTTGCTTTCCTTGACAAAAGATTTACTTAACTTAGAAGCACTCTGGCACTGGAAGGGTTAATTCACCCAAATGGAGGAAGAGGAAGGAGTCTCTTTTAACAAACTGCAGTTTAGTAGTGAGAGAAAGGAAGTCCGTTTGTCCAAGCCGAGGTCTGAGAGAGGAGAAGGTAGAAATCCGTTTACAAGCCGAGGTCTGGGAGAGGAGAAGGTAGAAATCCGAGAAGTGGAGCCGGTAGCATCGAGTAGAGCAGCTGATCTCACTGCCGCACCTGAGTGAATAATCCAGCACTTTGAATCTGGCGCGGTCTTCCTAAGTATCGTGGAAAGACCGCGTCATAAAAAAGGGGCGGAGCTAAGCGCCGTGAACCCGGAAGTGGGTTCCGGCGGCAGCATGAATGTTAGGTATACCTGACAGATGCATTGCTTGTGTACGTGTGTCTGTGTGTAATGCATTGTGTGTTTTTCTGTGTGCAAGGGGTGCATTGTGTGTGATGGATGTCAATCTCTCCCCCTTCCCCCTTCAATTTCCTTCTCCTCCCCTCTCCCTCCAATTTCCTTCTTCTCCCCCTCCCTCCCTCTCTCCAATTTCCTTCTTCCCCCCTTCAATTTCCTTCTTCTCCCCCTCCCTCTCATTTCTTTCTCCCCCCTCCAATTTCCTTCCTCTCCCCGTCCCTCAAATTTCCTTCCTCTCCCCGTCCCCTCAAATTTCCTTCTCTCCCGTCCCTCAAATTTCCTTCCTCTCTCCCTCCCTCAAATTTCCTTCCCTCCTCACCCTCCCCTCAAATTTAATTCCTCTGCCCTCTCCCTCTCAAATTTCATTTCTTCCCCCCCTCCCTCAAATTTAATTCCTCTCCCCTCCCCCCTCAAATTTAATTCCTTTCCCCCCTCCCCTCAAATTTCCTTCCTCTCCCCTCCCTCAAATTTCCTTCCTTCCCCCCTCCCATAAATTTAATTTCTTCCCCCCCTCCCTCAAATTTCATTTCTTCCCCCCCTCCCATTTCATTCCTCCCTCCCCTTCCTCCCATTTAATTCCTCCCCCCCTCCCATTTAATTTTACCCCGACCGGTGAGCCGAGCCGACGGCCCGGCTAGGGGCTGCACTCTGAGTGCTTCACTCCTCCCAGCTCCCTCCGGCGCCCAGCGTATGCTGATGCGGGCGGAAGATGGCGGGTGCCAGCGGGGCCAGCCTCTGGGGGCCTTGGGGTGACGGGTGCTGGGCCCCGGGAGAAAGAGGCTGGCCAGCCCTGTGGGTACATACCGGGTCGCAGGACCCCCTGCGACCCATTATGTACCCACTGAATGTGGGGCCCGGACGACCTGAGCAGTCCGGGCCCCCCAGGACCGCCGGGCCCATGACAACCGTTGCGGTTGTCATGCCCTGATGGCGGCCCTGCTTCCCGATGTTAGGGCGTGCTATGCTGTCCTACAAAAGGATGGCTCAATGCAGTTAGCACGGCATAGCATGGCCTAAGATCCCTCCAGCCTACCTTCTTACTGTAGATCCTGTTCGCAATCAGGGGACCTGCCTTACAACCCAGGCAGTCCTCCTTCAGGCACAGTTATTATGCAACGTTCTGACCAAATTTTGCGAGAGTGAACTCATGCCATAGGAGCTGCAGGCTAGAGTTTACTCACCACCAGACCACCAGGGTTTGTAATGTCCCTCCTTCCTGAACAAAAGAGAGTGGGCTATAAAGTTTATAATTATATATATATTTTTATTAAATAATAACTGAAAAGGGCATATTTATTCCCCACACACTCAATTTAGTCCTCCCAGTACTTATAAACATTGCACCCTTTACACACACGCACTGCATCCCTCACATACTCACACTGTACCCCTCACATATAAATTACACTCCACACACACATTAAATCCTTACCACACATTTCACCCCTCACACACACACATTGCACACCTCACACACATTGCACCCTCCCACACACTGCACCTCTCACACACAAATTGCACCTACACACACACACACTGCACCCCTCACACACACACACATTGCACTTTCTCATTAATACACATTGCATCCCACACACAAACCCACTGCACCCCTCACACACATACTGCACTTCTCACACACATACTGCACCCCTCACACACCACACCCGTGGCAAACACACTCTGGATTCCCTATGCACACAGTAGATTCCCTGTACACACTACATCACCTAAACACACATACACTACAGCCCCTATACAAGCTATGCCCCCCATACACACACTATCTTACTCTTTACAGCCCATAACTATACATATTGCACAACACAAGTGAAACCGACCTATTTACACGAAACACCACACCATAATCAGCTCACTCTACACACACAATGCCACAAGCAGCAGACAGACAGAAGCACAATACACTTCCCTGGCTCCTTTGTCTCAGCCCCAGGTATACTATTTATGGAGAGACCAGAGACAAGTCATAAGCAAATTTGCTTGTACTGCGCAGAACAAATACAGGGCTATTTTCTTATTTAAGAGTTCTTCAGCTGTGCTCTGCACATGGGCTGCCCTGGTAGAGCATTGAAGCAACAAGCTCACTTTCAGAGGGGCATGCTTGTCTTTGGTGATGACATAACATTCCCTCTTTGGCCCAGCCCCATCTCACTGGGCCGCTGTGATTAAAAATGCTCAGGCTGAATTTTTGGAGAAAGGAGATGTCTGTACATGGATCTGTGGTGTTTCTTGACACTATTGTTTTTAGTAACTAGCAAAGCTAGAGACAGATGTCTAGGTAGCCTA
>OW240912.1:330504370-330607223 GCA_933207985.1 Pelobates cultripes | reverse complement strand
TTGAATCCCTTTTAAAAATTCTTTACCATACAACCTAAGGGATCCGAAATCGTTGACTCTGACGCGCCCATACTTATCAATGGAACGTCGTTGACAACGAATACTATGCACGTGTTCTTATTCAACAGTCACACCCGTTTCCTCTGGCAACAGCACCACGTGGTACAGTTACCAAGTGAAACGTACACAATAACACAATAATCACTCAGGGAATCCCCGTACACACACAGCTGTTACACCAGTCGCTAAATAATCAATATTATGCCCTTTGGCGAAACTATACAGTCACCCACGCTATAATTCTCTATATATGAATTACCCGTCTATAACACACCCCAGTAACATCGTTTTTTACTAGTATCGGTTACAGTACGGTTAGCATAGGTCAAAGCACAATTTAAGGTCACAATACAATTATTAGTGGTTACGGTGTTAAACATGCAATAGACGACAATGATTGGTACTTATATACAGTGTCAGTAAATATACAGGGTTATGGTACCGTGCACTATGATACAGCAACACACTATTAACACTCTCGCTAGACGGCTGAGCTCGCGCCATCTAACAAGATATACACTTTACTAACAATCTTTAACACATTTACAATCCCAACTAAACTATTGGCCAGTACCTTGAATGGACTACCTAAAACTATATACACTCGTTTTGGTTAGCCACACTGCCCAAGCACCACATATAGCGAACTAGAGGGCGAAATTTACAAAATTGCCCTTCTAGTCTATTTACTCTATCAAAAGTCTAGTGGGTTCCAAATTTACACGCCTTCCACTTAGCCAAGATAGGTTGAGAGCTAGCGAACCGAATTTACACAGGCGCCGCTTAGTCTCCCGGTCCCTCCGACCTAGCGAACGTAATATACACCCTAGAACGCTAGTCTAGACAAGACACCGGTGTCCCGCTAGGGCTATTTACACAGGACCCCGCCTGACTAACCAGATCAAACGGTCTTACTAAAGAGCGTTCGATCGAGCGGTGCGCCTTCGCTCCTTCCCTCCGACAGAGGGGGCAGATTCCATACACAGATTTAAACTCCTTTTGGGCCTACCGCACAATCGGTATACCCCTAGTGGGTCTGCCGTCTAAAACAGCAGTTGTCTTACCTCCTCGTTCCTGAACCTGAGTTCACACTCATCGACGGGGACACCCCAGCACTTCTTACGTAGAGGCCGATGATCTCCTGGACAACAGACCAGTGGCGCCGAGACGAAGGGAGGTCCACGCAGAAGTTCAGGGGTGCAGCCGTAGAGAACGTGGGCAAAGATAGACTGTCTCACGCCTCTGCCTCTCAGCTACCGTTGAACGATGAGCTTCCCGGCCAATGCACCAAATGATACCGGAGAAACTGACGGAAGCAAAGTACAGAGGGATGGACACAGGTTTCTTCAGGAAGGAAGAGATTCTTTATTGGATCACCGATCGGGACTCAGAGGGACTAATGTCACCAAAAATACAGCAAGTTCTGAGCCCTGAACAATAGTGCAGGCTTCCTATATAGGCACATAACTCCTCCCATATTAAGCTCCACCCGCACATTCTCTTGACCAATCATTACAAATAAGAACTAACTTCCTGCTTGACCACATGGCTTGTCCAGCACAATGGAGGAGGGGAATACTACATCCTGTATTCTTGCACATGCTCCGTACACTACTGATCGTATCTTGCCTCGTGCAACCAACTGATCAATACGTCAGCATATGCACGTACACATGCCATGTGGTAATCTCGGCCTACTAAATTTATTTTTACCGAGATTCCACCACACTATCTATGTGTGCAGCCGCGGGCCCCCCGGCTCCCTGTTACCGCAGAAGGGGGCCCAGGCAGCACACAGCTTCTCCTCCTCTCTTCTCATAACTCTCGCGAGACCCGCTGAGCGTTGCCATGGTAACCGGGTCTCGCGAGAGTTATGAGAAGAGAGGAGGAGAAGCTGTGTGCTGCCTGGGCCCCCTTCTGCGGTAACAGGGAGCCGGGGGGCCCCCCACCGGACCACCAGGGATGGAATCTCCCCCTCCATGGACACAGGTAAGCAGGGAGGGGGGAGAAACATTTAATTAAATTAATAAAAAATTAATGTTAAAATGCCCCTTCCTCCCCCCACCCCAGATCACACACTAACAAAACACACTGCATAAAATAACACACACATACACTGCATACACTAACACACACATACACTGCATACGCATACACTAACACACACACTGCATACACTAACACACACATACACTGCATACACTAACACACACTGCATACACTAACACACACATACACTGCATACACTAACACACACATACACTGCATACACTAACACAACACACACTGCATACACTAACACACACATACACTGCATTCACTAACACAACACACACTGCATACACTAACACACACTGCATACAATAACACAACACACACACTGCATACACTAACACACACACTGCATACAATAACACAACACACACACTGCATACAATAACACAACACACACACTGCATACAATAACACACACATACACTGCATTCACTAACACAACACACACACACTGCATACACTAACACAACACATACACTAACACAACACATACACTAACACAACAGATACACTAACACAACACACACACTGCATACACTAACACACACACTGCATACACTAACACACACACACTGCATACACTAACACAACACACTGCATACACTAACACACACACACACTGCATACACTAACGCAACACACACTGCATCCGCTACACACTAACACACACTCTGCATCCGCTACACTAACACACACTCTGCATCCGCTACACACTAACACACTCTCTGCATTCACTACACTAACACACACTCTGCATCCGCTACATACTAACACACTCTCTGCATTCACAACAAATTTACACACACTATGCATTCACTGCACTAACACACACACTACATTCATTACACTGACGCACTCTGCATTCACTACACACTAACATACACTCTGCATTCATTACACACTAACACACACTCTGCATTCACTAAACTATGCACTCACTCTGGATTCACTATACTGACACACACTCTGCATTCACTACACTAACATACACTCTGCATTAACTGTACACACAGCATCCACTACACAAACATCCTGTATTCACAGTACACACACTACATCCACCACAAATTGAAACACTCTGCATTCACTATTCACAGACACTGCGTCTAATACACACACTACAGACACTGCATCCACTAAACACATTTCATCTAGTACATACAAACACTACATCCACTACACAAACACACTACATCCACTACTCAAAAACACTCTGCGTTCACTATACACACTGCATCTGCTACACAAACACACACTCTGCATTCATTGCACAAACAGTATCTAATACACACAAACACTACATCCATTACACACATTCTAATTCACTTCCACTATACACACACCACATTCAGTCATGCATCATTGTGAGCGGCCTAGGTAGGGCGTGGGCGGGCCCGCGAGGGGGGGTGGGGGGGCCCAGACCTTGTGCTTTGTCATGGGCCCCAAATTTTCTGATGGCGGCCCTGATTGTGTATACTATTTTTGACTGCTAATTAGTCCTGAGTTTTTGTTCTACAAAAGCATTATGGTGGAAGGGTGGAAATTCCCGGCCCAGTTGCTCAGGGTTTTAAGTCCACTATTATTACATCTTTGCGCTATTGAATTTTCTCTACTCTTAACATGAGCTAACATTTATCATTTGTTGAAAAAAATAAATGAAAAATATTCCTTTCCAGTTCTCATGTTTCTCCTTATAGGAACACTTTAGTTTCAGGTTGCTTTAGGATAACATTCCTGTTCCCACACTCTTATTTTAAAAGAGTGTTGATTTCAAGAGGTCACCATTAGAGATGTCGCGAAGATGCCTACTTCCTGGACAGCATCCACGTTGAAGGCAGCTTCAACATGGATGCTGTCCAGGAGGTGGGAGGGTCTGGGAGGGAGAGTCTGCCGGAGATTGGCCGGGATGTGTCAGCTGACCGGAGTTCGCCACGAACTGTTCGCGACATCTCTAGTCACCATATTTATAAAACACCTTTGTTGCATGTTCCAGTTTTAAACCAGACAACCAGGAGCGTTTCCTGTCTCGCATTCCTTGAATTACAGATAGAAACATAGAAACATAGAATGTGACGGCAGATAAGAACCATTCGGCCCATCTAGTCTGCCCAATTTTCTAAATAAATCAAAGTGGAAGTAAGGTAGATTGGACAAGATTGACAAGTTGAACATACTAACACTAAACTCCGTGATCTTGCAAGCACATGCTTAAATATTTGTGCATATCTTCTAAATGCTTGATTTTTCTGTTTAATGGGGTTTTCTTTAAAAGCAAAACATTAAGTCCTTCATTATTATATATGTTACAGTACGAACTGTTCGCCTGAAATCGATCTGTCTATGCTTTAGGAGTCTTTTGAATTAAAATCTATACTAACATTCGCTGATATTAATCTGAACCATCTCATAATTGCTATCTCCAAGGTTTGGATCCTTTGGATATTAAGTGTAAAACTATAACCAATCTGATCAACAATCTATACGACTGACATCAAACCTAATAATGGTTCATTCCATATGAGTTGCACAAATATCAGTATGTTACTTGCAATGTCAGCATTACTTGAACATTAAAATTGCTCCAGGCTTTCAACACGAGTCCTAATTGTGTCTTACTTCATGTTCTGTGAAACATGTTATACCAGTAAAGATCTTATCTAACTTGTTCTGACCCAGAGGAGCATAACCCAAGCTTTCTGTTTGTTATTCTCTGGCCACTGATTTATTAAAGGGATACTTTAGTGCCAGGAATACAAAGCTGTATTCCTGGAACTATAGCGCCCTGTGCCTCCTTACTTGATCCCAGCACTGATATCCGCCTCCTCCAACATCGCTCGAAGAGGTGGACCTAAGGTGAATGCACTGCGAGTGCCACACGCCATTAAGCTCTCCCCATAGGTAACCATTGAATCAATGCTTTCGCAAGGTTGAAATAGATGTTACTGGATGTACTCATGAAGAGTGTGAGGACGTCCAGCGTCAGTTAGCGAACCAAACGTCTGTTAACATTTAAGAAGGACGTTTAGTGACTGGCTGGTCGACAGCCACTAGAGGCTATCTTAGTGATGCAATATAAACATTGCAGTTTCTCTAAAACCGAAATGTTTACACTGCAGCACTAAGGGCAATAGGGATACTGCACCCACACCACTTTCAATGAGCTGAGGTGGCCTCGGTGCCTATAGTGTCCCTTTACTGGTTGCAAGTGTTGTGTTATAAACATGGGTTGCCTTATGCCTTTGCTAAATAGGACATTGCTATATTTACTGCTTACTAACTACATAACTCTAGTTGTCACATCACACAGCCACACTACAAATATTTCGTATGGGTTTGATAAACAATAAGTTGACATCTGACTAGCAATACAAAGGCCCAAATAGTAAATTGTGGGGGGGAAAAAAATCCCCATTATATTTTTTAAATGTGAAGACTGAAAGCCTTAAGTGAACCAAAGATATATAAACCTATCTTGCAGCAGGTACAGTGCCAGGCAATCTATATGACTTGAATGAACATACTTGGCTTTCGGGAATGCATTAGATGTATGACATGAATGACATTTACATGGTTTATAACCTTAAGCATAGGTGGAAACCATGTGTATAATACAGTTACAATTATCTAACTAGATGAGAGCTCCACTTAGTGTGTGTTAGGTGGAGGTGTCTCACCTGACGTTATTATACCATTCCAGCTCCTATTTCTTCTAGGTTATCCCTACAGGGTGTAACCCTTTGAGTGTTGGAGTATCAAGAAGAAGCTTATTCCAATGCAAATTGCAAGAACTTGAACATATACGAAAGTATAATATATACACCCTGTTCCAAATTATTATGCAAATTCTATTTAAGTGTCACAAAGATTAAATATTTTGTTTTTTAGTTTAACTTATGGATGGCATTGTGTCTTAGGGCTCTTTTGATCACTGAAAACAATCTTGGACACCTGTGATAATTAGATTGCCAGGTGAGCCCAATTTAAGGAAAAACTACTAAAGGAGGGTATTCCACATTATTAAGCAGAGAACCATTTTCATGCAATATGGGGAAGAAAAGGGATCTCTCTGCTGCCGAAAAGAGTGAAATAGTTCAATGCCTTGAACTAGGTATGAAAACATATATTTCATGAAAACTTAAGCGTGATCATCGCACTATTAAGAGATTTGTGGTTGATTCAGAGCACAGACGGGTTTGTGTAGATAAAGGCACATTGAAGAAGATTTCTGCCAGATCCATGCATCGGATCAAGAGAGCAGCTGCTAAAATACCATTACATAGCAGCAAACAGATATTTGAAGCTGCTGGTGCCTCTGGATGGAGTAGTGGATGGTTGGTGGATGGCCACCCTGTTCCAACAAGGCTGCGACGTCAGCAAGGTGGTGGTGGAGTCATGTTTTTGGCCGGAATCATGGGAAGAGAGCTGGTCGGCCCCTTTAGGGTCCCCGAAGATGTAAAGATGACCTCTGCAAAGTATGTGGAGTTTCTGACTGACCACTTTCTTCCCTGGTACAGAAGGAAGAACTGTGCTTTCCATAATAAAATCATCTTCATGCATGACAATGCATCATCTCATGCTGCAAAGAATACCTCTGCAATCTATGGCTGCCATGGGGATAAAAGGAGAGAAAGTCATGGTGTGGCCTCCATCCTCCCCTGACCTCAATCCTATTGAGAACCTTTGGAACATCCTCAAGCAAAAGATCTATGAGGGTGGGAGGCTGTACACAAACAGCAGCTCTGGGAGACTATTCTGACATCTTGCAAACAAATCCAAGCAGAAACTGTCCAAAAACTCACAAGTTCAATGGATGCAAGACTTGTGAAGCTGCTATCAAATAAGGGGTACTCTGTTAAAATGTAACATGACCTGTTAAAATGTTTAAAAAGTTAAAATGTGGTTATAAGTTTGATTGAAATAGCTTTTTTGATTTCAGTAAATATGCTGCAAACACAACAAATTACAATTTTCAGTTCTTTACAACCTATAAAGTGTTTTGAAACTTACTGTGCGTAATAATTTGGAACAGTGCATTGTAAGTTTATGTTTAAAAAAAATACTGTTATCATTAGGAGGTTTGTTCAATAAAATTTTAATTGTACTCTTAATAGTTGATAACATGAGAATTATGCTGACTGTTATTTACATCAATTATTTAGGTAAATGAGAAAAATATAATTTGCATGATAATTTGGAACAGGGTGTACATACTGGGACATTGTTTCAATTGAATAAGTTCCAAATACTTTTTATTTTTCCACTTTTATCATTCTACATTTGTGTTCTCTCTAATTTGAGAGTTATTACCACTATGTGCGCTAACTCATTGTTGTAAGGTTTGACTTGGAGCTTTGTGCATTTTGGGGGGAAGTGGAGGACAGCAGCACAGGTTATTAATTATATAATTAATTAAATATGTATTAATTAAAATTAATCTATCATATTTATTTTATCATATCAGATTTATCATATCTATCATAAGGGAAAGCGCCTCAGATTAATACTCAATGTCCAGGACTGCTGAGATTTTTTAAATCTTTAGAAGCACAGAATTGACATTAAGATGCACTCTATTTATATGTTTATCAAGTGAATACACGCATACGCTGCTAATTAATCCTAGAAAGACTTTTTGAACATATGTTGGGATTTATGGGTTTTTCTTTGGCTTTTTTGGGGCTGAAGTATCTTCCTTTAATGTTGTTGTTATTATTAAGGCCCCTACCTGTTGCTATTACGTCTTCCCTCTGCATAGTATAATAGTCCCCACCTGCTGACCACAGGTGGGATGGGGGAGATATAAAGATATGCCCCAGTTATTTTACTTTTTCAAGTAGCCCAACCAGGGATCTGTCCTGCCCTTATTATTTATTTAAAGTGCCCAACCTGATACACAAGGGTGGGGGCACAGAGAGGGCTCTGTCATGGTGAACCAATGGTTGCTTGTTTTAGACATTTAGCAGACTCCCCCTTCACCTCCGGCACAGGGGATGTGCTAGATTTCCCTTATTGTAACATGATGGTCTCATGGACCCACATAGGCTTTTTTAAAAATGTATTTACGTGTTTGTTTGTTTGTTTGTTTAACTGTTTTTAATGTAGTGTCTGACTAGGAAGTGCTGGCCAGCTGCCACATAATTAAGCCTTGCATTACCGAGAGTTATTCAACTATTTGCCCACTGGCTGCTAGTGCTGTCAGTGGGCAAATAGTACTAACAATTATTGTTTGCTTGCGTGACAGCAAATGAATAATAATTTACCTGTTCAGTTTAAAATCTGGACACTGAATGCAACTGGGTGTGTTTGCTGCAGTTTCACTCAGCTGACCGATCTTATTTGGGTTTGGCAAATATGGGAATTACCACTGTGGTCGGAATTTGATCATTTTCACTGGAAATTGTTCATCCCAACAAAATCTGGTATTCAGTAAATAACCCAGACTGACCTCAAAAAGTTTGACTCCAGTAACCACATACACTCTCAATTCAAGTGAATCAAAACCCATATCCATAAAAAGAGCAAACATGCATATGCGCAGCAAAGCAGAATAAATCAAACTCAAGAAAACCATTCATAATTAAATAGCCTTCATTTAGCCCTCGAGACAGCAATCCAAGTCAGCATAAAGACAAAATTAAGCCATATCATGAACTACTAGTAAAGTAGTAATCATAATGAAATACTAACAAAATAAAATTGGAGTCTGTAAAATCAACAAAAAGTAATTCAAGGGTAAATGGAATGCAATATCAAGGACATCTGATTTCCATCTTGCTTCTTTTGGAGGGTTTGTTATCGTAGAACCTATACCATTTTTAAACAGTATTAAAAACGATGTATGCTTAGAAATAATTAATGTGCTTTTATATTTATCCATATGTTTAAGGTATGCTTCCAAAACAAGTTGCGGATGATCTAAGACAGGGAAAGACTTCACAAGCCCAAAGTTATGTCAGCGCAAGTATATTTTTCAGGTAAGGCTGTGTTGTTGTGCTGCTCAATAAAAAACAACTATATTCACTGCTGTTACAGGATTTAAGCACACAGAAGCTTATTATTAAGCTTATTAATGCTTTACTCCAATGAACCAAAAAATGTATGAAACACAGTATAATGTAGAAACTGCTCTCTGCAAAACAACAGACTATACTTGCTTAGATTGTGTTGTTTTGGAAAATATTGATCAGAAATAGAAGTGTAGAAACTCATCAAGATCTCATCCTAACATATGCTGCTTTTTTATTATTTTTTTTTCAAGTGTAATTGAAAGAAAACCGTAACAGCTATATGTAACACAAAATAGCAAGCTATTTTCTTAGATTTTGTAAAATCAGTACAGTTAGTGACACAAGTGTGCATTCTAAATTGATGTCCAAAACAATATATTAGGTAGATTTTACAAAGCATCAAAATGTAATCATGTACAGATAGAAAAAAAAACAGTAGCACAAAAGCAAAAAAAACAGTGAAATCTAGAATGTGAAATAGTAAAGAATTTGGGAAAAACAAACATGTAAACAAAAATATAACAACTTGGAAAAGTAGATATGGGAGTCTGCTGATATATGAAGGAATCTAAAAAAATCATAAAAAATTGTTAGCGTAATACTTGACTAAAAAAACGCCCTAGTGAGTAAAAGTAATAAACTCACAAACACACGAAAAATTCAGGATCCTCACCCTTCCAAGGGTATTGGGACGAAGGTCTTCTCAGTAAAACATGGCTTGGTGGAAAATGATGTAAGGAAAAGCAAACCACAATAGTGAAGTACAATAAAAACCAAGAAAAATTTATTGTATTGCACTTACAGAAAATTTTAAATAGTAGGCATATCTCCACTAGTAGTGCAACTCTAACGGAATCAGGATCTGATTAAGCTGGCAGGAATCCCTCCAACCTAGTGGAGAAATGGCAATTAAAATAAAAGTACATAAAATAGAGTACCGAGTAAGAATCCAACAGGTTTCGTTTGACTAATGGGACTTCTTTAGGGATATAAACTCTTCTTTTTCAGGTGTCCTTAAATAGGTGGACATTGATGAATATCCATTTTGGCTGTGTTCGGCGTGCGTTCCAACTTGAACCGCAATAGTGTATTCCCTATATGTGAAGATAGAGATACAAAGATGGCGCTAAAAACAAATAAAATATCTCAGATAAAACCAGTGCAGCATACAGGAAAATCACCAAAGTGTATAGTCACTAAAAAACACTTACATATAGAAATGGGAAAGGAATATGGTGATTGCGCACACAGTAGATGATATTTTCGTATTAAGTGGATAATCCCTAGATTCTGTAAGTATAAAAAAAATCATAGAGTAACATATCTTAACACAGATACTAGTAAAAATACTTGGAAAAACTCACAATATTTAGAGCATTTCTGAGTTGGCTCTAAACTATAGTAGTGAGTACATCAATCAGATGTGGATGTAAGGATTCAGGTCCCTCAGAAAGTGTCAGAAGTCTTCTGTGTTGAAAATCAGGAACCAGGTCACCAAAGTAAATAAAAGTGAGTATATTTATTTAAATGTTTATAAAATAAAGTAGAAAAAAAGCACAACGCGTTTCGACCCAATGCAATGGGTCTTCCTCAGGTGCATTGCATTGCATTGGGTCGAAACGCGTTGTGCTTTTTTTTTAAGGGTGCTGTGTGTGTGAGGGTGCTGTGTGTGTGAGGGTGCAGTGTGTGTGTGTATGTGTGAGGGTGCTGTGTGTGTAAGGATGCTGTTAGTGTGTGTGTGTGAGGGTGCTGTTAGTGTGTATGTGTGATGGTGCTGTGTGTGTAAGGGTGCTATGTGTGTGAAGGTGCTGTTAGTGTGTGTGTGTGAGGGTGCTGTGTGTGTGTGTGTGTGTGAGGGTGCTGTTAGTGTGTGTGTGTGTATTTGTGAGGGTGCTGTGTGTGTGTGTGTGTGTGAGGGTGCTGTGTGTGTGAGGGTGCTGTGTGTGTGAGGGTCCTGATATCTCCCCTGCCGGTCTCAATATACATAGGCGTGCCACGGTGGTTAGGGTGTGCCCAGGCACACCTGGCACACCCTGTGCGCTCGCCCATGGCTTGGGCAGAAAATATATGATCATCTCTACAGTTCCTTCTGAGGCGAATGAGTTGGCCTTTAGGTATGTTTGGCAACCAGACAGGATGGTGAGAACTGGTACTGTCTATGGCTGTATTGCAATCTGTAGTTTTAAAATATGTTTTGGTTTTTAGTTGGTTATTATCCATATATACAGTTAGATCTAAGAAATCTATGGATTTATTGTTAAAATGAGATGTAAATTTTAAATTATAATTATTTTTGTTAAGAAGCTCAAAAAAGAAAATTATACTATAAGGTCCACCTTCCCAAATTATGAAAACATTGTCTATGTAACGCCACCATAGGACAAGTCTGCCATCATTATAATCGCCAAACCTAACATTGATGTGTCTCCCAATGAGACATGTATAGGTCGGTGAAACTGGGGGCAAACTTAGTACTAATGGCGACGCCACACATCTGAAGATAGAATTTGTTGTCAAACCAGAAAAAATTCTTGGAAAGTACAATATTAATACAAATAATTAAAAAGTTAATTTGAGCATTGCTGAGACGATCATAGAAGCTGAGAGTATCTTTTATAGTTTCTAAAACCTTTAAAGGGGCAATGTTGGAGTATAAAGCGGGAATATCCGCCGTGGCCAAAATATATGATGATTTCCGTTCTATTCCTTGTAAATCTTTCAAAATATGTTTTGTGTCTTTAATATACAAACTACTCAACAGGACATAGGGTTGTAAAAAGAAGTCCACATATTGAGATAAGTGAATTTTAGGCAAGAAATAGAAAACTGCCACTTTACAGTGGGGATTAAAAATAAAACTGAACTCATTTTTATTGATTATTCCTTCATCTAAACCTGTCTGGAGCAGTTCTCTTAAATCTTGTAAAAATTTAGAATTTGGATTTTGTTCTAAGATCTTATATCTATTGGGGTCATTAAGAATATTATGAGCTTCATTCATATAATTTGATCGGCTCATAGTGACAGTTCCACCTCCACCTCTTTTATTATTAGATCATGGTTGTCTGTTAAATCTTTTAAAGCCTGTCTCTCTTTTTTGGTTAAGTTGCGTTTCAAAATAGCGTCTACAATTTTTTCCAGGTCTTCTTGGACCAATTCATTAAAAATGTCCAAATATTTACTTTTGGATGCCCAGGGGAAAAGATTAGATTTTTGTTTGAAATTAGTATGTACAGTAGAAGTTTCCTGTGTATTATGCACTTCATCATCACCATTTTCATTTTGGTCTGAGTTATCTTTTGTTAAATTGTCAGTATTGCAACTATGTTTTTTATTTTCAAAAAAATTTTTTAACCCCTTAAGGACACATGACATGTGGGACATGTCATGATTCCCTTTTATTAGAAGTTTGATACTTAAGGGGTTAATGGTCCGTTTAAAAAAAAAAAAAAAATTCTGATTATCCAAAAAAAGATTAAACAAATTAGGATCGGAGGAAGGGGCAAACTTAAGTCCTTTTTGCAACAATGAGAGCTGATTTGAGGAGGGAATTTTCTCTGACAAATTGAAAATGCATTCTTGGTCCCTTAATTTTGTCTGTGTGGGATTGCTAGACTTGGAGACATTTTATCCTTTTCTATTTCCTAATGTGATCTTTTCTTTATGGGTGATCTTAGTGGATAAAATCTGAAAAATGTACAGAGCAAACTGACTACAGCCAAACGCATGAGAATACACTTTATACTGTGTTATATAAATACATGGAAAGACCAGAAATACTAAATTTACAGTAGTTGGTTAAATAACGTCTATTGTAATATGTAATACTTTTTAAATATCCCCTTTATCATATGACTAACTTTTATGTTCTTCCATTTATCTTTAATTTCCTCCTTTACTTCATCCTTTCATGGCTTGGGAAACATGTAAGGATGGACTCTCTGAGTAGCCTGTGATCATGGCAGGATTTGCCATAAGGCCCCTGAGGCTGCAGTCTCGGGGTGGCATGTAGGAGAGGGGCAGTTTTAAAAACTGACCATCCAGTTGGAAATAGCAGAGAGGCAGTCAGAGACATGAGTCAAGAGGGGTAGTGAGAAATCAGGAGAGGACAGATAAATTTGTGTGCCATCCACATTGAAATGATACTGGAAGCTGTAAGAGCTGGTGAGTTTACCAAAGGAAGCAGTATAGATGGAGAATAGTAGGGGACCAAGGACAGACCCTTGGGGAACACCAACAGAGAGGGATTGGGAAGAAGAGGCAGAGCCAGAGAAAGAAACACTGAATGAGTGCTGGGAGAGTTTTATTTGTTATTACATACTGAGAAGTGTACCTTTCTTATATTTGTTTAAAGATATTCCATGTAGCCCCCTCTTTTCACTAATGAGTTTATGCCAGTAAATATGTTGTAAAGTTGTCCTAATGTTGTTAAAACTAGCTTTTTTTTAAATTAAGTGTTTTAGTATAACACATGTGCAATTGCTTTTTTGAGTTTTTTTTCAAAAGACACCATATTGTGTTCACTATTTCCCAAGTTCTCCCCTACTTGAATGTTTGTCAAAAGGATAACATATTTTGTTACAACTAGATTCAGACAAGCGTCCTTTCTATTTGGTGCTTGTACCAATTGTGCCATGAAGGTGTCATGTGAAAACCTTATTCCTCTTACTGAACTAATAGTCCTTCTTTCCCAATTTATGTACCCAATGTATGGGTACATAAAATCTCCAATAATTAATGTCACCCAGATGTGCAGTTTTCCAAATTTGCTCTCACAGCTGTTCTTCCTAATCAATGTGAACATTAGGTGGTTTATAACATACCCTAACCAATAATTGAGTTCCCTTCTTTTGTCCCAAACAGGTATCTACCCATAAAGATTCCACATTTTCCTTGTCACATTTCACCTACTTAGTATTTGGCTTTAATTCATGGTTAATTTACAGAAATACCCCTTCACTATTCCTGTTTTTCTATCCTTCCTAAATAATGTGTAACCATTTAAGTTAAATGCCAAAGCATGTGTCTCATTCCACCATGTTATGCATATTATGTTATATCGCTTAGTGTATGATATTGCCTCTAGTTCCCCCATTTTGTTATTTAGACTTCTTGCATTAGTAAGCATACCAATCACTAGTTTAAAATGTCCTCCAACCTTTTGCCATCCAGACCCCCAGCACAGCAAACCTTCTTCAAGTTTAGGTGCAATTCATCACAGCTATAAAGATTGTTCCCAAGCTCAAGATCGGGAAATAGTGGAATAACTCTTCCTGCAGCCGGTTAGAAGGTTTAGATGTCGGGGAAAAAGACCAGCCTCTGACGAAGTGACCTAGCCGAGTCACGAAACGCGTTAGGCTTTACGGCAGGAGCCGTACACACACCCAAACCGAGACTCAGTGGAACGCAGATCGGGCATTTTAGGTGGAACGCTCGCAAAGGGAACTTCATCTTTTTCCCCGACATCTAAACCTTCTAACTGGCCGGAGGAAGAGTTATTCCACTATTTACCGATCTTGCTAATCCCTAAGGACTCTACCACTGCTTGTTAACACTACTAAATTGTGAGTGTATTTTAACTACATTATAATAAATTTGTAAGTTTTAATTGAAAGCACTATGGGTGTCTGTTATCTATTTCAGATCACAGAGAAGATCTTACCACTTTAGATCTGTGTCTGTGATCTAATAGTGATTGTCATCGTTTTTTGAAACAAACAAGAATGGATTTGTCTGCTTAAAATAGCCCTCTACCGTACTGGTTATATTATATCAGCTTTGGTTACATTGTAGCTGCTGTCAATAATTTTGGCAAACTGCATATTGTACCAGCTGTGATACTGTCATCAACAAACTGCCTGCTACTTGGACTCTATTTTTAGAGACTTTGATTGGACATTGTTTATATTTTTAACTTAAGGGGGTGATAAAACTTAATATCACTCAAGGACTTATATTATCATTTTTAATTTTTTCACCTTTCATTCCAACTCACTACTTAGTTAATCATCCCCTTGGAAGCGTTTTCATTTTTCATTCTAGCTTTTATGGATTAATATTCAAATGTGAAAGGAATAAGATTGTAATTCAGATTTTTTTATATATTTTATCTCACATTTGAAGAGTGATAATTCTGTTACCTCGCTCAACGTTCTATATTTATAGTCAGAATGTGCACTATTCATCCTCCTCCAAATTAATTATAGAGTGTTTTGAGGGAATTGGTAGAAGATCTAGTACGTGTAGGACTTAATACCTATAAACATTTACTCATTTCTTTGGCGGCTTCTCTATACTAGTTGAGAACATCTACCTACCACACATTACCGAATAGAGTAGAACCCTATTAGTACCTTTTCACTCCATATTTTCCACTCACAAGGGCAAGATTATTCAGTCCATTTCTAAAATTAGGAAATTCTGTCAGCCATGTTCTCCAATGTTTTAGTGAGAGCTTTGTGTATTCCAGAATTTTTTGCCAGAAAGCTATATGCTATATGCTATATGCAGTATCATTAACGTTTTGTGAATTGAACTATAGATACAACTATATGATCATGGCCCAGGCTTCTCAACTAATTCTATAGTTGAAGCAAAAAAAAAGTCTGCTAAAGAAAGAAAAACACCTGCTTTTCTCATTTGTTAATTTTGTACATTTTAAAAGGAAATTTTTTTATTTGAAATGATTACATATGTATTAAATAAAAAATTGTCTAATAATAATAATCCGTAATTTAGTCATCAATGTTTTTTTTTTGTTTTGCTTTGATTTTTAGTGACATTGTTGGGTTTACCCATTTGTCCAGCACCAGTACACCTTACCAAGTAGTGGATTTCCTCAACAAACTATACACAACATTTGATGAAATCATCGACAACTATGATGTCTATAAAGTGGAAACAATAGGTGATGCCTGTGAGTACAATATATAATGAATATATCAATGACATATAAACAAATGTTTCAGAACTGTACCAGGATTGGCTTGTAGTGGCTGCCACTCAGATGGCCATGGGAAGCAATGATGAGACTGCAGGAACACTCTCTTAAAAACACTACATTATGGTGTAGTGATTCTGGTGCTTAGCATGTCTTTAAATTTACCTGCCAGCCTCACACAGAGACAATTTTAGAGGCAGCCAAAATGTAGAGTGTGACAATGGCCCCCTAAAGGGCATATATTTTGTTTTTATTTAATACTTTATTTTATAAGCCACATAGTTGCAGAGTAAGATTGTGACAACTCCGGGTGAAATTTTTGTGTATTCTCCTACTCCTATATGGAACCTGTATCCATAACCATTCTTCATGGTGAGGCTACGGGATTGAGGCCCATGCAGAACAGCATTGGGAATAGTGCATCACATTGGTGGCCACATTTGATAGTCACTTGTGTTATTGTCCTGAAATCTGCTTCTATCTTTGTTTTCCACTTACCCGTTAGGCAGTGACGGATCCAGAGCCTGATCTCGGGAGGGGCATTTGTAGATTATTTAAAGAAACAATCCATGCACAATAACCACTACAGCTCTGTGTAGTGTTTATGGTGCCAGGACCCCCTCACAGATTAAGTAGTCAAACCGTTTAAGAACAGTTTGACAACTTACCTGGGGTCTGCTTGGATATGGGGCTGTAGTAGGGCATAGGAGCAGTGGTGTGTGTGAGTGGTGCAATGTGTGTGTGTGTGTGTGTGGGGGGCAGTGTGTGAATGTGTATGGTGTGTATGGGGGCAGTGTGTGTTTGAGGGCAATGTATGTCTGTGTGTGTGGGGCAGTGTATGTGTGTGTGGGGCAGTGTAGGTGTGTATTGGGGGGGCACTGTGTGTGGGGGGATCAGTGTATGTGTATGGGGGGGCAGTGTGTGAATGTGTGGTAAGGAGGTTAGGGGGACTTTTTTTATAATTTTTTTTAATAAAAATAAATTAATTTATGTCCCCCCTCACCTTTACTGAGGATCTAGTGTATCTGCCAAGTCTGGTTGCCTGTGCTGTCAGCTTCTGCTTAGCTGTTTGCAGAGTAAGGGAATACCATTATTTCTCAGTAGCCAGGATCTATCCTTGAGCTTTTCACCTCTGTGAAGTTGAGGCAGCTTACTAACTTCCTCACGTGTTGCCTATATCTTGGCTTCCAGTCTTATTCTCTACGGTGGGCATTGTCTCCTTCAGCCCTATCTTGTAGTTAAGAATTTAGAGGATCATTAATGCTGTGGCATATATGAGCTTGTTGGTCTATGTTGGTTGGGATTGTGGACAGTGCCTCATTAACCAATGCTAGAATACTGCCTGGTGATTTGGTGTAATATGAGATAGGTCAGAGTTAACTGAACACTATGGCCTAACTAACCTCCCATGCCCTTTTCACCTGTAGAAAAAAATAGAGAAAAAAGGTTTTAGTTATGTTTTTCATAGACTCACTCTGTAATGCTGCCTACTCCTACACCTGTGACATCATCCTGAAAGAGTCGCTTCTACAATGATTGCCCAATCCAATGCTCCTCGTTAAGCAATAGGAATGAGATGTGCATGCATGGCAAGTGCCGTGCACATATTAATCAAATGCCTCTTATAAGGAAGCATCTAATCCAATGCTTTTATGTGAGCTGCATCTGATAACATGCAATGTTCTCGTGGACGTCAAATGTTACATGACTGAGTGAAATTCAGTCATTGCAATGCATGCTCTTCTAGTGGCTGTCATCTAGAACAGGTAGGGATGACTGACTTGGAAATTGGTCTTGAGTGAATTGGGGGAATTTCTGAATTATTTTTAACGATTTGTTTAAAAAAATTATATGGTACACTTATTACCACTCAGCCCTGATTGCAAAGCTGAATGTCAATATTGTGTGAATTAAATTCCCTGCTTACAGGTAAGCAGTTTCCATCATCTTATTTTTGCACTATATTTGCACTCTGAACGGTTACCTTAGATTTATACACTAATCAGCTACATTAAAACCAGCAGAAGTGAAATAACATATTATATCATGAAAATGGCACCTGTTAAGGGGTGGGATATATAGCAAGTGACCAGTCATTTGTGGAATTTGAGTTGTGTTGGAAGTTACAAAAGCGACAAGCTAAATGATGTTACTTTGACAAGGGTCAGTGCCGGACTGGGGATACAAAGCAGCCCTGGGAAAAAAAATCTATGCCAGCCCCATAAGACATTGCGTCATGTATTGTCGCATGTAATATGTAAGGCGTAATATGTAATGTCTTGCCACCCCAGATGATTGAGATATATATTGTTACAAACTGCCATTTGTAACGGTTATTTTATTTGACAAATTGCCCTGCTTCCTTGTGTTATGGAGAAGCCTAATTGCCAGCCTTCTGCCCCATGACTATGTACCTAGTGTGTATGGCGATTTGACTGTATTTGTGGGATCTGAGCGCTGTTTGGATATATTGAGCGCTCAGATCCAAGCCATCTGGGGATAGGTTGAATGTGGGGGTTCTGTTCAGTTCAATAGGAGTTATGTATTTTTGTGTCTTTTGCTAACATGTGGTTAATGGAGTCTGCCTCTATCTCTGGATAATTGGATTATTTTCCCCATTGTCCAGGATAGAGGCCTCTGTAAAACCGGTTTGGGCCAGAAAACCATGCTGCCAGCCAGGCCCCAAAAGACACTTTTGCTAACTTTTGAACCCCTTGTCTGATTTGTGCCATTTTTTAATATGTTGCTCCCCTTAATGGATTGATTCCAAATATGTAATTTTTATGAAGATTGGATGTGTAGTTTGGAAGTTATAGTACATGTATAAAAACTGTATTTTTACTGTTCTGTTTTAATTATGTTATGTGATTATCTGAGGGATGGGAATTTCCCCGAATGTATATTGTTCTGATTGGTTATACTGCTAATTATGTGGGTGTCTCCCTTGCATGGGCAGAATCTCATAAAAGCAGAGTGTGTGCCATTAAACATGAGATCTTCTTGACCCTCAATACGTAGCCTTGTCTCGTTATTGGAGGGAACTGCTATATCACACTGGGGATTGCTATGCTCTGCATACTCCCCTGAGCTTTTAATCACTTAGCTCTTTTAAGAGCTGTTCCTGTTACGCTCTCCTGGAGGAGAGGTCTTCCCCACACGGTCCTGGAGGACAGAAGCTGATCCAGGGTGGAAGGAAGACGGCGAGACTCCAGTTAAGCTACGGCGGTTGTGGAGTCTGCAGTGGTTGTGGTGTCGGCTGCAGTGTTTGGAGTCCTCAGGAAGCGCTAGGAGCATCCATCAACGGAGGGTACTCGGTCGGAGTACAGGGAGCTCCGTTACATATATATATATATATATATATATATATATATATATAGCTTTTTCTAATATAAAATATTGGTCCTTTCAGAGTAAAACGTTTAATTATACGGTAAGCATACTCACATGCAGACACAGACAATCTCACTGACATTGATACACAGCCTCATAGACAAACAATCTCACTGATATACATAAGCTCATTGACATAAAAACACAAGCTCAATCACTAGCAGGCGCACACACATGCAAGCAAGCTTAATGTACATACAGCTAAATGTAGTGGTTCTGGTGTCTATAGCCTGTCCCTGCAGTCTTTTCAATGTAAACACTGGCTTTTCAGAGAAAAGGCAGGGTTTACATTGCTTCCTAGTGACACCTCTAGTGACAGTCACTCAGACGGTCACTAGAGGTGCTTCCGGTGTCAGTGCTGCACAGTGTGCAGCACCTACATTCAGGGCCTCCACGCTCTGGAGGCTCTGAATGTTCCCCATAGAGATACATTGATTCAATGCATCTCGATGAGGAGAAGCTAATTTTGCAGCCAATCCTATGACAAAGCATTGGATTGGCTGAGATCATCAAGCTTGATGATCTCAGCCATAGAGGCAGGGCCAGTCGAGGAGAGACCACCACGGCGTGGGAAAAAAAAAGGTGAGTAAAAACACTATTTTTAAACACACAGACACACACATACACCATGACAGACATACCATGACACACACACATACCATGACAGAAACACATACACACACACCTTGACAGACACACCATGACACAGACACACACACACACAATGACAGACACACACACACCATGACACAGACACACACACCATGACACAGACAGACACACACACCATGATAGACACACACCTAAACCATCACAGACAGACACACACACACACCATGACACACACACCATGACACAAAAAAGACACACACACCATGACACAGACACACACACACCATGACAGACACACACACCATGACAGACACACACACCATGACAGACAGACACACTATGACAGACACACACACACCATGACACAGACAGACACACACACACCATGACACAGACAGACACACCCACCATGACACAGACGCACCATGACAGACAGACACACACACACACCATGACACAGATGCACCATGACAGACACATACACACCATGACACAGACAAACAGACACACACATCGACACATTATTGCTACCTGACTCTGGGTGACTGGCCAGGGGGTCATGCAGGGCAGACAGCTGGGTGTGCTGGCAGCCGCAGGGGGAGCTGTGATGGCGGCAGCAGGGGGAGATGTGCTGTCTCTGCTCCCCAGCATGCAGCTTAATGAGACTGGGGCCGGAATATGACGGCCCCATTAAGCAGCGCGCGAGGGCAGGGGAGCGGAGACAGCACATCTCCCACTGTGGCCGCCATCGCAGCTCCCCCTGCGGCCACCAGCACACCCAGCTGTCTGCCCGGCCCCAGGTGCCATCGGCCCAGTGGGAAATTTCCCAGTATCCCGGTGGGCCAGTCCGGCACTGACAAGGGTCAAATAGTGCTGGCTTGACAACTAGGTCAGAGCATCTCCATAACTGCACATTTTGTGTGGTGTCCCCAGTATGCAGTGTTTAGTACATACCAAAAGTAGTGCAAGGAAGGACAAATGGTGAACAGGAGTCAAGGTCATGGATGCCCAAGGCTAATTAAAGGATCACTATAGTCAACATATAAAAGCAAGAAAGACAGGTCCTCTAGCCTTCTTTTTTGCTTTTATATTAGTTTGCCATTAAAAATAAATACATTTGAGCCCTTTTTATCATATAAACTTACCTCCGTTCCAGCGTCGAGCTCCTTGGCAGGTCACGCTCCCTTTTTCGTAAAAATGACAAAATAGCAGGGCTCAATCAGATGCTTCTCTTTGTTTAGCGCTTATCTCACTGTCTATGCCTGCCCTCCTCCTACGACAACCCTCCTAAGCCAAAAGTTTGTATGCAAACACTATATATCTAGAGATAAATATTGTTAAACATACACACACACTCTCTCTCACTCACTCTCTCTCAATCTCACTCACTCTCAATCTCTCTCACTCACACTCACTCTCTCTCACTCACACTCCTACTCACTCCAACTCACTCTTTTAATCTCACTCAATCTCTTACTCACACTCTCAAAACACTCTCTCACACTCACTCTCAATTTAAAATAAGTTTACTTACTGTTTGAAGTCAGTAGATCCTCCTGCTCAGTCTCCTGCCTTCAGTGTGATAGCCTGTCAGCCCGAGCCCACGCTGTGTGCAGGAGATCGTTATCTCACACAGTTGGCTCTGATTGCTGACAGGCACAGGAGGCACGTTCACAGTGCCTCCTGATATCACGTTTGATGTATTCATCCAAGTGTGAAGACGTCAAACGTGATGAATGCGAGTTAGGCAGCCCTGAACTCGGAAGTCCCTCTGGTGGCCGTCTGAGTGACTGCCACTGGAGGTGTTGCTAGCTTCCAAGGTAAACACTGTATTTTCTCAGAAAATACAGTGTTTACATGAGAAAGGCTGCAGGGAGCTATTGTTCTCACCTGAACAATCTCATTAAGCTGAAGTTGTTCAGGTGGCTATAGTGTCCTTTTAAGTCCTTTTAATGCACATGGGGAGTGAAGGCAAGTCCATCTGTTCTGATCACACAGAAGAGCTACTGTAACTCAACTTGCTGGAAAACTTAATGTTCGCCATAATAGAAGTGCATTACAGTTTGCTATGTATGGGGCTGCATAGTCCTTTCAGAGTACCCATGATGACCCCTCTCCACTGCCAAAAGTGCCATTAGTGGGAACGTAAAAATCAGAACAGGAACATGGAGCAGTGGAAGATGGCTGCCTGATCTGTTGACTCACAGTTTATTTTAGATCAGGTGGATGGCTGTGTGCATTGTTTACCTCGGAAGAGGTAAATGAAGTCTCATGCAAGCTAAAATGAACATAAGTTGTAGAGGAATTACAGGTATTTTTTAATGTCAGTACTTGTTCAGCTACTTTTTCATGATCTCTCTCCTGTTCAGTTGGTGGACATATTTATATTAACATAACAATACTTTCAGTTACAATATATTTATATATTGAGCCTACAAGAAGCTGAGAGTAGCTGATATAAGAACTACTCCTGATTGCATGAAGTGAAGACTTCATTTTGTATTGCTGTTACCATGCAGACCCCATGAAGGAGCCAATTATACCCTTATTTTCTGATCTATTTCTGCATTCAAATACAAAAAGATAAGTCCTGCGCTCACTTCCATCACTACTGCAATGACTACAGTACACATCAGCCCCAATATATAGTAAAAATTAAAGAAAAGAAAAAGTTACCTGCGCTCTCTCCTTAATCCCTATGTATATTTAGACCAATGGAGGTCATTTAGTTGCTCCAATGGCCATTGGAGGGAATGCCCGCCTGCCAACGTCAAGGCAGACCCCCCTAAAGCGGGTCCTAACACTGACCCTTCAGCCTGCTTCCTTGAGCTTCTGGCAAAGATATCTCTAATGACAGAGGGGTATTTTGTATATACACCCCTATATACTTATTAACCCTTAATAGGGAACACATGGGATGGGCGGCAGCATTGTAACAAGGCTGTGTGATACAAAGTAAATACAAATACAAAAAGATAAGTCCTGCGCTCACTCCCATCACTACTGGGCCGGCATGCATTTCTACATTCACCAAATGAAAATTTGATGTGAATCGCTTGCTGACTTAGACATGCTTTCATATCTTTAGAAGGTGGACTTTCATACTCTGTTACTGCACGTGACTGCCTTCCTGTAGGAATATGCTGGGTGAAACTTCAGGTCTTTTCGCTTACTGCAGTATTTGGTTTAATGGGCTTATATCATCGTGCACATTATCCACATCTACACCAATTTATGACAGTAATGGATTGCAGATCTTGCCCTATATACTTATCTCTCTCTTTTCACTCAAGATTCCACAGAGTCTGATGCATTCAGCATTCCTCCTAGTCTTTAAAAAATTAATTGAACACCTGGGAATCCATAAGTTTCTCCTAAGTTGTAAGATTTATTTACAGGTGGACTATGACTTAGCATTGCTTGGTTGCCGTCTCAATGTGTACAATAGAATTTCAAGATCTCCCATCTGTAGGCACCCAGCAATATTTTTTTTTTGCACTCTTAAAAGTAGGCTTTAATATGACCAGTGAAGTATAAGTAAATCTAATATAGAGATTAAATTAAAAAAGCAAAATAGATTTTAGGTTATTAAAATTGCATTAGTAATTTCTAAAACCACGCAGTCATATACTGTTAATTTTGATGGTTTCACTGTGTTCTTGATGCTTCAAATGATGACAAGAGATTTTTCCATACATTGTTAAAGGATCACTATAGTGTCAGGAAAACATACTCATTTTCCTGGCACTATAGTGCCCTGAGGGTGCCCCCACCCGCCAGGCTCTAGGGGGTGGAAGGGGTTAAACTTACCTCTTTCTCTAGCACCGGGCGGGGAGCTCTCCTCCTCCTCTCCTCCCTCTTCTTCCGTCACCAGCTGAATGCACATGCACGGCAAGAGCCGCGCGCATTCAGCCAGTCCATAGAAAAGCATTATCAATGCTTTCCTATGGATGCTGGCGTCTTCTCACTGTGATTTTCACAGTGAGAAGCGCGGAAGCCCTCTAGCGGCTGTCAATGAGACAGCCACTAGAGGCTGGATTAACCCATAGGTAAACATAGCAGTTTCTCTGAAACTGCTATGTTTACAGAAAAAAGGGTTAATCCTAGCTGGACCTGGCACCCAGACCACTTCATTAAGCTGAAGTGGTCTGGGTGCCTATAGTGGTCCTTTAAATGATTCAGTGTTGCACAACAGCCACAGTAACCCCCTTTTATGCTTACTAATCTTATTGTATTCCTCTATTCTCAATGATATTCCAATTTGTCCTCCTGTTATAACCGTGCTTTTCTCAATGGCATTAGTCTGATTTATCTATCTGGTGAGATATAACAGTGGACAGGTTTATTTGGCAAACATAGATGGAGTATTCAGTTATTTGCTGGGTTATTCAGTTATTTGCTAACTTTAAACTCTCTAAGTCATATTTCTAAAGGCAGGACTGTCACATGTCACTAAGATCTGCATATCCTATGTTTTGCTTAAATATTTCCTCTGGAAGTTAGTTAGACAACATGACAATAGGGTTTCGAAAATACACATTGCATACAGTATAAATTTCATATTATTTTCCATTTTCCCTCATACTTTCTTTTTCCTTTGACTCTCGTCTACATCAATTGCCCAATAAGGGGATTCTAACGTTTATTACCTAGTAAGCCAATCAATTGGGTTCTCCATTCTACCAGTATCCTGTATTCGTTATCAAAGAGATCATGATCAGGATTTCACAAACCATTTTTGTAACAGTAGTTTAAAGGGACACTATAGACACCAAAACAACTCTAGCTTATTAAAGCAGTTTTGGCGTATAAATAATTTCCCTGCAGTGTCACTGCTCAATTCTCTGCCATTTAGGAATTAAATCACTTTGTTTATGTGACTTGCACAGCCTTCCTAAACACTTCCTGTAAAGAGTCAGCTAATGTTTATACTTCTTTCTTTGCAAATTCTATTTAATTTAAAATGTATTATCCCCTGCACTGTTGATAGTTTGCTAGACTCCCCAGAAGCCTCATGTGTATGATTAAAGTTCACTTTAGAGAGCAGGCAATAAGAACTTTTAAAGTAAGTTACATCTAATTAAAAGTGAAACCTTTTTTTTTTTTCATGCATGGTGTGTGAGTCACAGCCAGGGCAGGTGTGGCTATGGCTGCATGGACAAACAAAATGAATTTGACTCCTAAATTGCAGAGAGTTGAGCAGTAAGACTGCAGGTTCATGATCTATACTTTAAAACTGCTTCATTAAGCTAAAGTTGTTTTGGTGACTATAGTGTCCCTTTAATGGAAGTCATAAAACATTTTTTTTAAACTGGGCTAAACTGTGATTTCATTGTTATTCCTGCAATCTCTAGCTTGATAGGCTGATATTATCACGATAACAAAATACATTTTAAAAAATGGCACCTTTGTGGACCTTTGATTAAACTACAGGTTGAAGGTCACAGACAACTAAGTACATTTGCTGACAGGCAATAGATGTGTAATTAGCCTATAATATTCCGTAGGGGGAATGTAGTACGTTAGTGTTTAAATTGACCTTTTAATTATATATGTGTATGTGTATTATTATGAATATGTTTTATATTAGTTCTGGGGTTTATTTGTCCTGTTTAGCCGTGTAACTGATTAACAATGAATTGTTAGTTAACCCCTTAAGGACACATGACGAAAATATTCCGTCATGATTCCCTTTCATTCCAGAAGTTGTGTCCTTAAGGGGTTAAAGGGACACTTTTCAGAGAAAAGGCAGTGTTTACATTGGTGCATAGGAACACCACTAATGGCAGTCACTCATACGGCCACTATTATTATTAGTATTGCCATTTATATAGCGCCAACATATTCCGTAGCGCTTTACATTATTATAAGAGGGAGGATTTAACTATAAATAGGACAATTACAAGAAAACTTACAGGAACAATAGGTTGAAGAGGACACTGCTCAAACGAGCTTACAGTCTAGAAGTGTTTAGTGTGTCAATGCTGCATAGTTACGGAGGCAGGACAAGGTGGAGACAGCCACAGTGAGACAGGCACAATGTAGGAAAAAAGGTGAGTAAAATCAGCATTTCAGAGCGATCTAAGTGGGGCAAGGGACCTAAACAGCTATATGGGTACTATAGAGTAAGGAATACATGTTTGTATTACTGACACTATACGGTTCCTTTAATATTTTCCTGCTCATGCACAAACACCTATATTTTAGGTATTGTTTTTTTTAATTTTTTTTTATTCTTTATTTTTGTGTGCTCGAAGTGGCACAGAGGTTCGTGTTGTCATGACAACATAAGCAAAGAATAAGAACAAAAAAATAGCATATACATGGCATATAACAAAGGCACAGTTTTTATATTACTTTGACATTCAAATAATGATGCTTAATAATAAGGGTTCAGCATTAGTCTTATGGTCAAGCCTAGGTTTTTGAGACTGACAGCATGAGATGGTATAGAGCTAATTTAATTGTAGGTCAGCACCACGTGCAAGTTAGCCCAATATGCTCGTCACTTAGGAAGGGCTAATAACTCGGGTCAGTTTCATGTTTGTGCTGTGGATTTTAAAGATTAACTATTGTCCTGGTCACAGGTGGTGGGGCCGGCCGGCCAGCGGCGCCATTTCACTAACGGGGGTAATGCGCTCTATGGTTTCAACAGCGTTTGTGTTATTCCTTCTTCTTATTCCCTATTTCTGTTATCTATATTCTTCCTGCTCTCGCTCCCACCCCACCACCCACCCTCTTCTAATATGTCCTTCATAGTAGGGTGATAAAGCTACTGTTAGCGTCCTAACGCAATCTACGCTTATGGGTGCTATCTGTGTGTGATAGAAGGCCCCCTGAAAAGGCTGGGGCCTAAGAAAGAGAGGGACTAGAAAGTAGACAGCGATAGTAATAGAGCAAGAGAAGGAGAGGGGAGGGAGGGGTAATATTCCAGCTCCGGGTGGGCAGGAGGAGGGGGAAGGCCGGGGAGGCCGAGGAGGGAGGAGGACGGGAAGAGGAGGCTGAGGGAGGGAGCCAGGGCAGGACGAGGAGAGGAGGGGGAGAGCCGCGTCAGCCGTGTCCCCGCCTTTTACCTAGTCTGCGAGGTGGTTCTCCCTCCATAGCCCCCAAGTTCTCTCAAACCGCCTTTGTGTACCCCGTATTAGGTATTGTTTTTAACTGTGAGGTTTTTCCTAAAACCTTGAGCGTTTAACCTTTGTTCATTTTCACTGGCCTGATAATGATGAGAATGATTTTTCAAAGTGTTGCAACGATGTGATTGTGATAAACGAGACATTTTTAACTGTTCTCTGGCATCCATTAACATAAATAACGTAAGTCAGATAATTAAGTAAAATAATTAGCTACAATATAAAGGGAATTTGAACCGGGGCTTTTTACAGCCCAATGTTTGAATAGAACAGCAGATGAGACAGTGTGAAGTTTAATTTCAAATAAGATTAAAAAAACTAAAAGGTGAAAAACAAAAATAAAAAACAAGAGATCTGATGATCTGATCATCAGATGTTTACAATTGTTTCACGTTAGAGCAGTAAATAGAATAAAATTAAAGGGACTATCAGCCAGGATTTAATTGTTTTGATGGCAGATAAAGGCGTGTGCCAAGTGGTTGAAAAAAGTTTAAGGTTCAGTGCTAAAAGAAACCTTTTGCTAGTGAATATATTGGTTTTAATGCATATAGCCCTGTAGCTCCTAGTAGATTGTTGAAAACTAATGACAGGTTTCATTGCAGATAGAACCAGAGTTTTCAGGTTCCATAATTGGAAGAAACTTTTTTAGACCAGTACTAAAGGGAATTATTTAAAAAAGAACATGTAATGCATTTTGAATTAAATGCAAAAATATAGCATGTAATTTACTGGCAAAGCAACATATTGCCTTTTACTTACATTTTGCATTTTACACTAAACATTAGAAAAAACTATTTTGGATGATTTTTAAGTTGATTATAATATGTTTAAAATGCATTATAGGGACACTGTAGGCACTGTAACCATTTTATCTAATTGAATCGGTTAAAATGCCTGGAGTACAAGGCATTGTCCCAGCTTTTGAACCATTTTCAAGTAGTAAAACACTAAATAAGGGTCCCTGACCACCCACAGCTGGCCCCTAATGACTGTGAGTGGCCATTAGCCTAATGGCTAATGTCCTCCCCAAGGTTTTTCTCAATGTCTCTTTGCTTTTGAATTTTTTTTATATTTTTGCTTGTATGACTAAAGTTGTTGAAATAAATCTATGTTAATTTGAATTCCCTTTGTTAATGACTACTTAGCTCCAGTTTTTCTTCTGCAGTAATTCTCTCTTTTTTTCTTTTTTTTTTTATTCAATAATTCACTCCTTTTCAATTATGGTTCCTTCTCCGTGTGAAAATGCTCCAGACAAGATGAAAAGAACTGCTCAGTTTGTGTTAATTATAATTTTGTATTTTTTTTTCCCAGATATGGTTGTTTCTGGTGTTCCCAAAAAAAATGGAATCACACATGCCAGTGAAATTGCAAGCATGGCATTAGATCTAGTTGCTGTCTGCAAGACATTTCGAATTCCACATAAGCCTAACACATTGTTAAGAATCCGAGCTGGGATCCATTCAGGTATAAATAACTAAACTGTATCCAAACCTTTTATTAAATAAGTAGGGCCTGTTTGTTACTTAACATTAGCAAGTTACAAACAGAAGGAGTCTAGAGTCTGCACAGACACCTGACACATGATTTGTAGAAATTAAAGGGGCACTATAAGCAATATAAAAATCAGTGCAGTGGTTATCCTGCCGAGAGTCTATGGGCGCCATCCAAAGATTTTGTCAAACAATTTGAAAGCGGTTTATAAATTATATTTTTTTGGTAGATCGTATTTTCTTTGAGTATTTCAAGAATAAGGAAATGTAAAGAAACATGGAGAGCATGTAAGCTCCAAAATGGAAATACAGCATTTCAAATTCTCCTGGATGTACATTAAGAGATTGTAATTGAATATCGGCGGTTGTAAAAGAAAAACATACCTCAGCATATTTACAAAGTGGACCCTACTACTCTTGTGGAAGCAGTTAATATTTCCCTTATTTGCTGATGCGCCTGGTTTAGGCTGCACATCATGCATTTGGAGTCACCCCCTTCTACACAACTTGAGTTAACCCTCCGTGACATTTATGTACTGGGTCAATGCCTGCTGCCTGGTTGTCTGCCCAATCAGTAGGAGTTGATGCATATGGTTACTGGTATCAGAGAGGGGGCACAAACCGTTCAAATTGAACATTTCTTGTAGCCACGTCTCCCACCACGCTCCTGCACACATTTCAGGGGCACATATACCTATCTCCAGTTCCATGATACTTTAGTATCCCTGTCCTGTGAGGGTCAGGGAAAAATAGGTCGAGACCTCTGGGAGTATCCTATGTTGGAGGGTAGGTGTGCGATACTAGCTGGACAGAAGCTTGTTATTGGTATCTTGAAGTCTGGAGCTGATGTAGCTCTTATGGTTCAGGATAAGGACCTTTTCCCACTGTGCATCCGTGAATGTTGTACCCAGCATTTCCTCCCATTGCCTATTAAAGGTTGTCTTTGTGTTTTTATTCCCCCCCCACCAGTAGATGTTGGTAAAGTAGAGAGACCGTTTTCTCCTGTGGTGTGCCCTTTTCGCAGGTGTCTTCAAACCACGTGAGATTATGATGTAGCTCTGTTCTGTTGTTCATCTGCCCATAGTAGTGCCGCAACTGGGTGTGGCAAAATGTATGAAGAGGCGTTGGGGCTGTTTCCAACATAATGTCTTGTAGGCTCTTCATGTCTGTACTGCCTAAGGTCTTCCGTATGAGGATGTTAGGTCCTCTATCAATGTAAGCCCAAGCGTTAGGGGATATGTGTTATATTGTAGCAGTATCAGGGTACTCGGCACAGGGGAGATGTGTTGCGACCGTGGACGGATCTCCAAGTCCTGAGGGTGTTTGCGACAGGCGAAGTATCCTTGTTCCTGTCCAGGGTTTCAGGCTTCCCCAGCCACGTAGACATTTACGATCCTCCCCAGTCCAAGGCTGGCCATTGCTGATGAGGGCGTGCGGCGTGCCTGTCAAAAATCCGATGCAGAGTCTTGATGGTATTTTTTAAAATCTGGAAGGGCCAGGCCCCCCGCCCCCACTGCCTAGGTATGCATGGCAAGTTGTATCGAAGGTGCGATCTTTCCCCTTTCCAGACATATCAGATCACTGCAGTTTTCAGGGTGGAGAAGAACAATTTGGGTAGAGACAATGGCACTACTTGAAATAAGTAAAGCAGCCTTGGTAGAATATTCATCTTAAGGACCACTATACGACCCAGCCATGATATGTGTGGGTAGGCCCAGCTTCTGAGGTCTCCCAAGATTTTCCGTAGGAGGGGTTCAAAGTTAGAGTTTTATAATTCAGCCGGGTTCTCTGTCATCCATGTACCCAGGTATTTAATTTTTTCGTCGCACCAGCGGAAATAGAAGTGAGGTCTTAGGGTAGTAAGTTCCTCCTACGGAAAAGAGACATTGAGCACTTCGCACTTCATGAGGTTCAGCTTGAGGCCCAATATTTCTCCATAGTCATCAAATTCCCTCATCAAGCAGGGCAGCGTGATGCGCGGGTTTGTTATAAAGAAGAGGAGGTCATCCACGTATGCAGCTACCTTATGTTCCATGTTCTCCCATTGGTATCCCCTTATGTCTCGGGTTTGTCTGACCGCCATGAGAAATGGCACAAGCGAGATCGAGAAAAGCAAGAGGGACAGGGGGCATCCTTGTCTTGGGCCATTAAGTATCAGGAAGCCACTTGTCAGGGCTCTGTTGACCCTCAAATAAAATAAGGGTGTGTGTGAGCGCTCCAAAATAACCCTAAACACGTACCAATTACGGGAGAGTAATATGACTCTTATGTATACTAAATATATTCCATCAGATAAAGCTGTGTGTAAACCAACCGATGTCCATTGACCGTTATCTCTCAGAGGTAATCAAGTGAAAGACAAAATCAATTTAAAAAGTGTAAATTCAATCCAATGAGTAAATACACGATTTGTAAACTAAAAAGAATTGAATATAACAATAGGAACAATAAAGAATTCTATATAAACAACTCCAAGAATGAATTAATCAGGGTAAACAATTCATAAAGCCGTCTGAACTACTATGAGAGTGTACAAAATACATTTATTGATTTATAAAATAAGTGTACTAAACATCGGATACATATTAAAACAATACACATCAATCACTGATACATAAGTGTCGGTCTAATTATGGCCTCTATAGTTCAGGAAGATACACAAGTCTGGATAAAAAGGTCTCAGTGTAAACTCCAGCAGGGTGGCCCTCCCTCTGGAGCAATCTCCGAAAAAAACGGATGCTGTAATTGATCCACAAAACTGTATACCATGCAATCTAATGTGAAGACTGATAGAAAAATCAATATAAAGGGGATCACCGACCAGGGGTAGTACTGGAGCTTCTAAACCCGTCCAGCAAGATGGAGATGGCTAAGGGTGCAGAAGGGGAATGCCCAAGTCTGTCTAAAACACTGAGAAAATCCCCAACGACTTATCCTGTTCGCGTGCCAAATGTCGGAGGAAGGGAGCACACTGAGAAAGCCCGACGGGTGATGAATCCCGCTCTCGATATCAGTAAGTGTAAACGATGCCGTAATCTGCTTCCAGGGTAACGTGCTGTAAGAAGGGTGTAGTAGGAAAGCGAGACCCGATAGTCTACGCGTTTCGTCTCCACTTGAGACTTTTTCAAGACTGATCAATATCGGGTGCTTGCTGGGTATATATAGCCACACTCTGAGGGAATCCCTAAGTAACATGTTATGACATCATACTGAAGGTGGGAGGTCCTTCCTTAGAAGGGTCATGTAGGCAGTCAATGCAATAATACATAAAGGGTTAACATTGAACTTGCCTTGTCTCACATATAATGTAATAGAGGACTAAATAACCTGTTCCTAAAAAGGAAATTACTAAACATGCTCCGTTTACTCTCACTCTTGCATTGGGGCAGCTGTATATTGCAGCTATCCAGCTCCTGAGTTTGCCGCCGAATCCAATCACGGCCAACGTGGAGAACATGAAGGCCCAGTTCACTCGATCAAATGCCTTCTCGATGTCCGTGGAGAGCAACAACCTGTGTTTGTCCTTGCGTGCGAGCTGTTGTAACGCGAAGAGATGTAGGGTACTGTCCCTAGCTTCCCTGCCTGGGATAAATCCGGTTTGGTCTGGGTGTATGAGCCATGGCAAGTGCGGCTGCATCCTAGTGGCCAGCAGTTTCGTGAGCAGTTTGACATCCACATTCAGGAGTGAAATTGGTCGGTAGCTTCCGCATGATTGTGGCGGCCAGGGATTCACTGTGGGACCCTCCTCCTTCTGGTAGCGCATTTAATGCCTTAGTTAGCCTCGGGGTTAAGAGATGTGAGAACTGCTTGTAGCATGCATTGAAAGGCCATCTGGCCAGGGCCTTTGCAGTCTTGGCGACCTTTATTGCTGCCAGGATTTCTTCCTCCTCTATTGGCGCATCCAGTAGTTCTGCTGCCTCATTGGAAATCCGATTAGGTTTGTATTTACCTAGATAATTCTGTATGGCATTTGTGTGTTCCTGTGTCAGGAGCCTGCTCTGGTCCCCCGAGGTACTGTATAGCTTGGTGTGAAACACCTGGAATTCTTTTGCAATCTCATTTGGGAATGCTGATACTTTCCAGGGTCTCAACTTGAGCCTGTGGATCTGTGTGTGTTGTCTGGGGCCACGGAGCATTCAGGCCAAATGGACGCCTCTGAAATGTTTGCGTGTCAGAAGATCAGTAAGCGAGCGGCGTGCCTCCAGGAGGTCCGCATATACCGAGTCTAAGAGAGATCTTTTATGTTGGGACTCCAGTTGAGCAATGCGATTCGACAGGTCTTCGTGTTGTTGCGCCGCCTCCTTCTTCTTTCTGGTGGCGATACCTATCAGGCAACCCCTGATAACACTTTTGTGTGTCTCCCACTGCGTGAGAGGGGACATGCCATCGGTGTCATTCTTTTCGAAGTACAGGCTTAGCTCGCCTTCCACTTGATCTTTGACATTTAGATCCAGCAGGTGGGATTCATTTAGCTGCCAGGTCTATTCCGTCGGATTCAATAAGGGAGATTCCAATGTAATTAAGACTGGGCAGTGGTCCAACCAGGTGGAAGCAGCTATTGTCGCCAAGAGTAACCTTGTGAGATGTTCCTGTTGCATGAATAAGTAATCTATCTGCGCATACCGCTCCTGTACCGCCGAATAGTGCATGTAGTCCCTATCCCTCGGGAATGGAGCGAAACCAGTGGCTCAGGGTTTGGCTACCGTGGGCTGAGGAGTGTCGGATCCTGCTAGGAAATGGTCCATCATCCCAGATGTAACAAAATTGGGGGTGGAAAGATCAAGTCCTACACTATGCCAACCGTCCATTCCCCCCCTGCCCGGACCCTTCCCTCTCCCAACATTGAACAAGGAACTCCCCGGGATAGGTGCGGTATGGTTGTAAATTGGGTGCGACCCGATGTCTTATAGCCTGTGCCCTGTCATTGTTGGTAGGCATCAATGTGAAGACGCAAATTCCCCCCACCACCAATGTGTGGGGCACTGCACCCGTCCCCCATCCCAATAAAGTGCTTCCCCCCACCAGGGCCTCAAACTCAGGACATACATAGACACGGGGCCCCCAGTATACCTTAGAAATTGCTTACTTTTCCACGCGTCCAGGATCTGGGTGTCGTCAGGGAGGAGGGCCCGCCAAAGAGTCCTCCCTACTGCGACGCGTTGCTTTCTGCAGATGGGACCTATGGTCCAAGGGCCCCAGAACCCAGTTGGTGATGGTCTGAAGCGGGAGCTGCAGTCGCTGCAGGAATGCAGGCGTGTCTTCTGGCCACCGAACAGAAAGCCATTCATTCTGGTGGCGTACAGACAGGCAGAACGGGAAGCCCCATCTGTAAGGTATTCTGCGTTTTTGTAAAGCAGTGGTCACTGGTCGGAGTGCCCTCCTTGTCAGGATAGTGACAGGGATCCAATACGCAGAGTGCGGACAGGAGGAGGTACGTATACCGGACCTTAGAATGGCCAGACTAACGTATGGACAAAACAAGAATAGTCAAAAGGTAAGCCGAGGTCGAGGGAGCCGGAGGACAGGTAAGCGAGGAACAAGCCGGGTCAAAGGAGAGGAGAGAGCAACAGGACAAAGTACAAGCAAGGTCAAAACCGAAAACACTAAGAGAGAGAACGCGCTGAGTGACTAGCAAGCTAGAACCACGACAGGGCAATGAGCAGTAGTAAAAGTTCCCTTAAATACCCTGTCACCTTAATTGAGACCACGCCCCCAAAAGGTCCGGAATTGCGGTTACCGGCACTTCACGTTAATGATGACGTCATGACGTCGACGCTAGCCGTCGCGTCATAAAAGGGGGAGGAGCTAGCGCGGCCGGCGCGAAAACGGACGGAATTGCCGAAATGTTAGCCCCTATGAAGAGAGGATCTCCTCCTCGGAGGCAACACCAACAGGTAACCTGACAGTACCCCCCCTTTTAGAAACGCCCACCGGGCGGATGGGACCGGGCTTAGAAGGGAAACGAACGTGGAAGGCCCGAAGAAGACGAGGAGCATGCACGTCTTCACAAGGAACCAAAGATCTCTCTTCTGGACCATAACCCTTCCAGTCTATGAGGTATTGTAACTTCCCCCTAGAAATACGAGAATCAAGAATGGACCTAACAATATATTCTTCCTGACCATCCACTCGAACCGAAGATGGAGGAGCAGAGTGGGAAGAAAACCTGTTACAAACAAGAGGTTTCAATAAAGACACATGAAAAGAGTTAGGGATACGTAGAGTAGGAGGCAGGTCCAGCAAATAAGAAACCGGGTTGATCCTCCTCAACACTCTGTAAGGACCTATGTAACGAGGAGCAAACTTCAAGGAAGGGACTTTCAAGCGAATGTGTCTGGTACTCAACCAGACCCTATCACCCGGAGAAAAAACAGGAGCGGGCCGTCTACGCCTATCAGCATGCATCTTAAACACCGCGGAACTACGCGTAAGAATTTGTCGAGTCTGATCCCACAACTTTCTCAGGTTGGCTATATGAACATCAACCGACGGTAAACCCTGGGAAGGAGACACCGACGGAAGAATAGTAGGGTTAAAGCCATAGTTCAAGAAAAAGGGGCTATTACGAGTGGAACCACAAACAAGGTTGTTGTGATCAAACTCCGCCCAAGGAATCAGACCGACCCAATCGTCCTGGTGTTCAGAAACAAAACAACGTAGATATTGCTCAATTTTCTGGTTAGTGCGTTCGGCTGCTCCGTTAGATTGAGGATGATAGGCCGAAGAAAAATTCAGCTTGATGCCCACCTGGGAACAGCAGGATCTCCAAAAACGGGAAATAAACTGGGGACCCCTGTCAGACACAATCTCATTGGGAATACCATGCAAACGAAAAATCTCCCTAGCAAATATCACGGCCAGTTCGGGTGAGGAAGGAAGTTTAGGCAAGGGGATGAAATGAGCCATTTTGGTAAACCTGTCAAGAACCGTGAGGATAACAGTGTGTCTATTGGAAACCAGCAAATCAACAATAAAATCCATAGCCAAACTAGCCCAAGGTTTGTTGGGAATGACTAAGGGCTGCAATAGACCACAAGGAAGATCCCGTGGTAGTTTTATTCCTGACACAGATATCGCAGGCCTTGACAAAGTCTTCCACATCCCTCCGTAAACTAGGCCACCAGAAGTCTTTGGAAATCAAGCAGCAAGTTTTGTGGATGCCGGGGTGACCGGCAAACTTGCTATCGTGAAAACAACGAATAATGTCCACTTGGAATTTGGGAGACACGAATAAGCGGCCCTCAGGAGTACGCTCGGGAGCAAGAGATTGTTCGTTCGTTATATCTACGAGCAATGGAGAGTGTATCTTGACATTGGTGTTGGCGATAATGTTGTTTTCAGGAACAATAGGAGACAAAGTGTCTTCTGTAATGGTGATAGGTTCGTGCTGACGAGACAATGCGTCTGCTTTGGTGTTTTTAGAACCAGGCCTGTAAGTAAGTATGTAATTGAAATGTGTAAGGAACATAGACCAACGTGCTTGCCTGGCAGATAATCTTTTGGCCTCCCCCATGTAAGATAAATTTTTGTGATCAGTCAAGATAGTAACTGGGAGAACAGTGCCCTCTAACAAATGTCTCCATTCCTTTAATGCCATAATAATAGCTAAGAGTTCTCTGTCACCAATATCATATCTCCTTTCAGTGTGTGATAATTTCTTGGAAAAAAAACCGCAAGGGTGCAACGGCTTATCTAAACTTTGTCTTTGGGACAATACTGCGCCTATCCCTGTTTCAGACGCATCAACTTCAAGCAAAAAGGGCAGAGAGGTATCAGGATGAACTAATACAGGTGCTGAAGCAAAAGTCTGTTTGAGCGTTTCGAAAGCAGATAACGCCTCAGTAGACCACGTTTTGGTATCTGCTCCTTGTTTAGTCATATTAGTGATAGGAGCGATAACAGAGGAGTACCCTTTAATGAAACGTCTGTAATAATTAGAAAATCCAATAAATCTTTGTATGGCTTTGAGTCCCTTGGGTAAAGGCCAATCTAAAATCGATTTTAGTTTGATCGGGTCCATCATAAACCCGTCCTTGGAAATTACGTAGCCTAAGAAAGTTACCTGAGACTGATCAAAGCTACATTTCTCCAATTTACAATACAATCCATGTTGTAAAAGTTTCTGTAATACCTTTCTGACTTGTCTGTGATGTGAGTCAATGTCCCTAGAATGTATTAGTATATCATCCAAATATACAATCACACATTCGTGTTGAAATTCTCTAAGGATCTCATTAATCAAGTCTTGGAAGACGGCCGGGGCATTACATAGCCCAAACGGCATTACGGTATACTCATAATGTCCGTAACGGGTATTAAATGCTGTCATCCATTCATCTCCTTGTTTAATTCTCACCAAGTTATATGCTCCTCTCAAGTCAAGTTTGGTAAAAATACTGGAGCCCTTTAGTCTGTCAAAGAGTTCAGTAATCAAAGGAATGGGGTAAGCATTCCTGATGGTAATTTTGTTCAATCCACGATAGTCTATGCAAGGACGTAAGGTACCGTCTTTTTTTTCTACAAAAAAGAACCCCGCCCCCGCCGGAGAAGAAGACTTTCTAATAAATCCTTTGTCTAGATTTTCCTTGATGTATTCCTCTAAAACTAAGTTTTCTTTGGTAGACAGAGGGTATACCGTACCCCTAGGAGGCATAGTACCAGGAAAAAGTTTAATAGTACAGTCATAAGACCGGTGGGGAGGTAAAGTATCCGCCTTACTCTTGTCAAATACAGACTTGAGATCTAGATACTGAGATGGTATCTGAACGTCTGTGGATTGGGAAGAGTTGGTATAAGAGTTTACTGGGCAAACAGAAGTGACTCTCTGCAGACATCTTTCTCTACAACCAGTTCCCCAAGAAACGATTTCTCCACCCTCCCAGTCAATCTGAGGGTTGTGTCTCTTGAGCCAAGAATATCCTAGCACCACTGGGACAGCCGGGGAGGATATTAACAGGAGGGAAATCATCTCCTCGTGGAGGATACCAATAGTAAGTTTAACGGGTTTAGTCTCATGGAATATTACTGGTTCAGATAAAGGTCTACCATCTATGGCCTCAACGGTGGGAGACAATGCTTATTAGTGAAAGTTTGGTCTATAAAGCTTTCTGCTGCTCCAGAGTCTAACAACGCCATCGTAGATATAGTACCACTTTTCCAAGCTAGGGAGACAGGAATCAGAAGCCTATGGTCTTTATCATTATACATAGAGGACAGTATAGAAACACCCAAGGCCCGTCCTCTAGGGGAACTTAGGTGCGAGCGTTTCCCGGGCGATTAGGGCAACTAAGACGTAGGTGACCTCTCCGCCCACAGTATAAACAGAGACCCTCCCTTCTTCTGTACTGTCTCTCGGCCTCAGATAAGCGAGTACTACCTATTTGCATAGGTTCTGGTGGAGTAGGATTATAGGAGTCAGGGTTCTGAAAGGAGGGAGCGAGTCTTACAGGAGGTCTACTAACTTTTTCCCGCGTATTCTGCCTCTGTCTCATGCGTTCATCTATTCTGGAAATGAAAGACACTAAATCTTCTAAATTTTCCAGAAGTTCTCTTGTGGCAATCTCATCTAGAATCTCATCAGACAACCCATTCAAGAATACATCCATAAAAGCTTGTTCGTTCCATTTCACCTCTGCTGCCAGTGATCTAAACTCTAATGCATATTCTACAAGGGTTCTATTCTGTTGTTTAAGGCGTAACAGAGATCTGGCAGCATTAATCTTCCTTCCTGGGGGGTCAAAAGTCCTTCTAAACGCTGTGACAAAAGCAGTATAATTGTAGACTAAAGGACTATCATTCTCCCAAAGGGAATTGGCCCATCTAAGTGCTTTGTCTATTAGCAGTGTTATAATGAAGCCTACATTAGCCCTGTCAGTAGGATAAGCCCGGGGTTGAAGTTCAAAATGTATGCTTATCTGGTTTAAAAAACCTCGACAAGCATCAGGCGAACCCCCATAACGTAACGGGGAAGTGACATGGGAAGATGCGCCTACAGTGGCTACTTCCAAACCAGTACTTAGCGGGTGGCTAGCTGTAGAACGTATTTCTTCTGACTGGGTACTGGGACGTGCTAGCAAAGTTTGTAACGCTAGAGCCATTTGGTCCATTCTATGGTCTATGGCCTCAAATCTGGGGTCAGGAGGACTAGCACCTGCAGGATCCATTTGGCCCTGTCGTAATGTCAGGATAGTGACAGGGATCCAATACGCAGAGTGCGGACAGGAGGAGGTACGTATACCGGACCTTAGAATGGCCGGACTAACGTATGGACAAAACAAGAATAGTCAAAAGGTAAGCCGAGGTCGAGGGAGCCGGAGGACAGGTAAGCGAGGAACAAGCCGGGTCAAAGGAGAGGAGAGAGCAACAGGACAAAGTACAAGCAAGGTCAAAACCAAAAACACCAAGAGAGAGAACGCGTTGAGTGACTAGCAAGCTAGAACCACGACAGGGCAATGAGCAGTAGTAAAAGTTCCCTTAAATACCCTGTCACCTTAATTGAGACCACGCCCCCAAAAGGTCCGGAATTGCGGTTCCCGGCACTTCACGTTAATGATGACGTCATGACGTCGACACTAGCCGTCGCGTCATAAAAGGGGGAGGAGCTAGCGTGGCCGGCGCGAAAACGGCCGGAATTGCCGAAATGTTAGGGGAGGGGAGCCCCTATGAAGAGAGGATCTCCTCCTCGGAGGCAACACCAACAGGTAACCTGACACTCCTAGCTTCCAGGGTAAGTGGTGACAGGTACCTGTGTACCCTGAAAGTCCCAGGTCTGCCTGCTGCGGGCCTTGTGCATGACGGTATCTTTGAGCTTGTATGACATCAGGCAACATATCAGATCCCGTGGAGCTTTTTACAGTCATTACACTGGTTTAAAAACATGCAGGATGTCAGTCTGAGTGGCGTGTCTGAATGCATTTTAGTCACTACTCTCTTTATGTGTTCAGATAGAGAGATGCATATTGCTTTACATTGTATATAATTATAACCCATTTCCTTCACAATGTAAACTCGACATCTCTTATTACAATATGCTTCTTATAAATTACATTTCGTATAATCATTGTACAGAATATGATGTGACATTGCATTTAAATTATTGTTATTACGATAATCGGAACTGTACAGTTTTCATTCTGCAGGCATTAGAGACTGCATGTAATGTATCTGCTGTTTTATCGACAATGACAACGGTGTTAGGGTTCGAGTGTCAAGGCTATATTCCTTCTTACGAAACCAGCAAGAACATAAACAAAGCATTAAGTATACATTCGTATTATGTCAATATAATTCATGGTGATCAAGAAGTACCAGAAAAGTCCAAATATATTTTTAAAGGATCACTATAGTGTCAGGAAAACAAAGCGGTTTTCCTGACAATATAGTGCCCTGAGGGTGCCCCCACTTCAGCCACTTACCTTAATCCAGTGCCAGGCTCCCTCGGCGCTGGTGACATCTCCTCCCCATCCGACGTTAGCTCCCCCGTCCGACGTATGCCCGCAATTTGTTAATGCTTTCCTATGGATGCCCTGCGCGATGGAGGCGAAATTCGCCTCCAGCTTTGCAGATGCGCCTCTAGTGGCTGTCCGGAAGACAGCCACTAGAGGCTGGATTAACCCCAAATGTAAACACAGCAGTTTCTCTGAAACTGCTGTGTTTACATGTGAAGGGTTAAAACCTGAGGGACCAGGCACCCAGACCACTTCATTAAGCGAAAGTGGTCTGGGTGACTATAGTGTCCCTTTAAATTTTCAATAATTACATTTAAATTAATTAAACTATAGTATGATCAACTGAGGAGCAACACAAGAAAACATGCTTAAAATTAAATAGGAAAGAAACATATGTCTAGCATTAAGAATGAATATCGCTTGCTGATGTATTTTAATAGAAATAGAGTGAGACATTTTCTCCTTTCAGTTGTTTCTAAAATGATTTACCAGGAATGATACAATGATGTTTATATGAACTACATGTTTTGATACATGGCAAGTAGAATTGCACATACTGTATAACATTTATTCCAGTCACTAGTTGGAATGACAATTTACAAAGCTCTCAGACAGTTATAAACATGGTATAGCTGATTAAATTATAATAGAGCTGGTTAAATAAGAAGATTATGATTATGGTTACTTTTATCCACTATTATTTTTATATATCTCTCAGGACCAGTAGTTGCTGGGGTTGTTGGAACCAAAATGCCTCGGTACTGTTTGTTTGGAGACACAGTGAACACAGCTTCAAGAATGGAATCGACAAGTGAAGGTAACGTGTGCTTATACTGTTTTGATACACTTCCATTCCTGTACAGCAATTCACTCTAGGATTTCAAAGCAGTTCTATTTTTTTCTAATATCCGTACAGGAACTAAAACTTTTTGTAATTAGGCTACATGTTAGGTTATTTTTTTTTTCAATATACTGTATTTACTCAAATGTAATGCTCACCTTTTTTAGAATACAAAGTTCCCAAAATTTGAATGTGCATTAGATTCGATAGCGCATTACATTCAGGGCAAAATACTAAATTTTTCGGCGTATTGTATTCCGGCAAATTTCATTCTGACAAATTCACACAGGCGAACTCACACATGCGAATTCACACAGTCAAATTTCAAATTGAGGTGCACATTAGATTCAATGGCGCATTGTAAAGCGCTGCAGAATTTGACGGCGCTCTATAAATATCATAATAATAATTAGAGTAAAGTAAATATAGTACTTTTATTTTATAAACCTGTGGTTTGTTTTATCATTGCTCTTTTTTATGAGTATATTTTCGTAGTTGCAATACCAGTATATTAAATTGCTTTACTACTAATTGAAGCTCAGGGTCAGCCAACAATAAAGATGTACATAGCTATGTTTAAGGTGAACACTTCACAGTTTGGGATAAAAGAGCATAGCTTGAGCACTGTTGAGCATAGAAATAAATAGTAAAAAGTAAAAAAGTGCATCTTGCTGCACTTTACTGTAGTACTGAATGATTTATTTGTACTAATTGTACCCAAGCCCCAAACATTATAACTCTACCACTCCATCCTTCCCCTCTCTGCCTCTATCACCTCCTCCTAAAACATGTCTCCAGTTAAAGAGCCCTGTTTGTTTGCCTCTGTTCTGCCTGTATGCCACCCCTCTGCATCTTCTCTACCTCCAATTATTCTACCTCTCAACAGATTTTTTTCATTGTAAAAAATGGCTGCTTTTTCTCTCGAGCCGCTGACAGCAACTATATACTATAGGGCAGTGTTACAGTGTTGTGGGGCCGGAGCTAGTGTTTACATGCTATGCAGCAAAGTTAATAATGTTATGGGTTAGGGCACAGTTACATTGATTTGGCTGACCAATCACAGTATGGTCAATTAGATGTGGAGTTACACCAAAGAAACAGCAAGATGGGAGCTAATTATGGGTTTGAGACCAGCTTGCAGCGGTTTTTCACTAAATTCACAAATGCTTGGTTTAGAAGTTTTTCATAAAATGTTTCAAAGCTCGAGTCAAGGTTTCATTTTCTGTAAAATAACTTTTTGGTGACAGTTGACCTTTAAGATTTGAGAGTGATAGTGCTGGCCTTCATTTTAAAATAACTTGCTGCAATGCCGCCAATAAATAAATGAGGTTCTACTAAATCGACGTGATAGTTGGGTACATATATGCAGAGACCTGCGTAAAAAGAAAGAAGAATATTAACACCACTGGAACACAAACCATGACATCAACACAATAGCTACTACCAAAAGCAAAGATAAATATGAATGTCAAATTCATATAGATAATGTAAATTTTATGTGACTGTTAAAAATGTAACAAGTCACAAGAGATGCTTAGAATTGGAAAGTACAGGATAGGATAAACCGTGCCATGTATATAGTGTTCATTTTTATAATGGACACTGACCTCTACTTGGCATGTGTTTGTCACATGCAGCTTTAAATTGCAATATGTGCATTTCCTTAAGTGGTTCTTTTGTTCCTAAAATATTTTAGGTATATTACGTGTTGTTTCCAACCACAGAGATGATTTCATTTCAAAGATTAGCGTTTCAAGAACTGTGATTGTTTTGGATCTGACATTTAGAGAGATTGGTTTAAAATTCAGTTTTCCTTTTTAATATATGTCCAGTTTAGCCTCTTCAACAGATTAGATGCAATATTTAGTCCCAGTGGGTATATCTGTGACATATGTAAGTAGGTGAAAGAAGGAAGCCACTAGAAAAAAAACCCCCACAATTTCTCTTTTAATCTTTCTTCCATACATGTGTTGACGCCATCTGGCCAGACGTATTTTCTAAGTTTCTGATAGTACAATGTGAAGTGAGAAGTGGCTGGTGACAGTCACGTTGGCAATCCTTAAAACCTTACATGAAACATTCACCCCACCTGTCACAGATAAATGATCCATGCAGCAAGAATTAGTACGCACCATCTTTTTCCTCCTTTGGAATGTCTCAGCTGTTTTATACAGAGCAACACCCGAGAGGCATCTTGAAATGTTAAATGCTGCTTAAATTATCCTTAGAGTGTAATGTGCAAACTGTATTGCCTTAGTTTTTTTTCATTTGTAATTAACTAAATTTATTTTACATATATGTGTTTAAGTGGATGGATCATTAACGGTATGCTTTTCTTATAGCACTAAAAATACAGTGTAGCTCCAGTACTCATGATCTCTTGAAACAAATTGGTGGTTACGTTCTTGTATGTCGTGGGTCACTGCAAGTTAAGGTACATGCAAAATGTGTGCATAGAATAGTACATTTGTATTGTATGTACTTTTTGGATTATGTCTAGTATGTTTTAGTTTAAACAGTGAATATTTGTTTTTCAATATTTATTTAAATTGTAGATATAGATTTATTTTTATTTGGTTAAAAAAAATTATACAACAAAGTGTAGACTGACAGACAAAATTAAACTGGTACAGATGGTTTTCAGAGCACTAAATTTTATTCTAAAGGAGAAATGGGATTTATAAAACAGCAGGTACAGTTTATTGTATATAGGAGATTTATTTAAAAAAAATGTTGAAGAAAGGAAAAAAATAGCAGGAAAAATATGTTCTTTGTAATTAACATGTGGTTAATTTAATAATATGTGGTACTTGTCAAAGAGTAAATAAGGGAATAATATTCAGGTTATTGTAGTCTAGATATATGAAGATTGTAAAAAGATCTGTAGGAAGGAAATTATCCCTTTGTCTGTCCGTCCATCCAGTTTAAAATTGCTAATAGTTTATACCCTAAGGTAAAAAAACATATTAAGATGACAAAAAGTTTATAAATATTTTTGTCATGCCAAAGTAAAATCTGTTTGAACACCAGATTAAGATAGCCAGTCTCTTATTTGGAGTTTGTATAGCTTTATAGCCGCAGGCACAAAGTTATTAAAAACATGTAATGATATAAAACTGACATATCCTTTGCATTTACTAACTTCCGATTTGTCTCTGCAGGGGAAAGGAGATATGGTGACATATTGGCTAGAAGGTAAAACAGCTACAATAACAAAGAAAGCTAGTACGAACTCTTCTGCAGTCATTCAAGAAAAGGAAAGAGAGTCATTCAATCTGATACCAGGTGTGCTCTCCACTGATGCATTATCAACATCATTCTGAAGGACATCTGCTAAGTGCATTAACATCAATCATTTCTATTAATCGTGTGCCTTCTTTGGCACAGCACCCTATCCAGAAGATCTTCAAGGGGTTGCAATGGATTTTTTTCTATGGTTCATAGTCAGAGCCCCAAATATGATGTCCATGGCACCACTTCTATTTGGAGCATCGAGAAGGAACAAGGATAATAAACTGTTCTAAAGCACTAGTTCAAGAACAGCCTTGTACAGTTTCCTTTTACTCACAGAAGCAGCAAAGAGATATGAATGACATTTGGAGAGTAAGATTGCTGAAGATATCAGCATCCCATCAAAGAGACAAATTCAGCTGTCTAACTAAGACATCTTGTTTTTCTAATGTAGCATTCCTCTACACTTCCTTCTCAAATGTCTGTGAAAAGTAGATCTTAGAACAAAAGATAAATACGGCAGTGACAAAGTAATTTGTTTTATACACTTTTTCTTAAATTGTCAGTGTATCTGATGTTGTGCAAGACAGATATTGTCTTAGTTTAATTCTACTGAAGTGTTTTGTAATGTTTTATATGGAGGTTGAAGTATCCCATGCTGATCAAATATTTGCACACCATTCATAAATGTGTATGAATCATTGATATGTCAATACAGCTTCCATATCATTTTCTTTTGTAATACTTAAGAAATCAATAGTATAGCAAAGTGCAAAGATATACTACTTGTTGGATATACTTTCTGTCAATTCTCAATCATTTTTGGTTTAGTAAGTAACTGACCGTTTCAGAAAAAAATGGAGGGCTTGCTTTTTACAGACTGGAGATGCTATAAAAATGTTATTGCTGCTCATATGATGATATAAGCAGAAGGTATAGAAACTAGGGGATTCTATATAGCAAGCAGAGTTTAGAAACTTTGTAGAAAAGGGGGAAATAAAATTGTGTAAAGAAGAAAGGAGAAACATAAGAAATACAGGATACTGTGAAAAACAGAAAATTGAGAAGAGTGATGGAGAAAATTAAGAAAAAGATGAAAAATGAAATGTGGATCAAAATTTGTTTTTTTTTCTTCCATTTACTGTATAACAATAGCTACATTCTCCTGTTTTGGTACTTAAATCATACAGTGCACTTCTTTACTAACTATAGCTTTGCAGTTCCACTCCTTAACCCCTTAAGGGTGGAGGGAATTGTCTGAACCCCAATAAATCCTAACATTTGTGCTATGTATTTGTTCCACTGTAATTTAAAGATGTTCTCTTTAAGTACACCAATACATAATTAATGCTGTTTTTTTTTTTAAAGGACAGAAAGGGTTTTCTTTTAATAACCTATATGTATATGTAGCGAGAGGTACATTGGTATGAAACTACAGAAGGACCGGTGGTCCCAAACGTTCTGGAAGTCCAGCGGTGTTCGTGCCGTCGAGCAGCCGATTTTAGTTCCAGGCTCACGACGACCAAACACTGCTGGGCTAAAAGGGGATCCAAAATGGCCGCTGCCGCGTGGTCGGTATCCGAACGGCGGCCACCCTGCAAATCAATTAGCAGAGGATAGATACATTGTTGCAATCTGTTAATGGGAGCCACACGAACCCCTGTGTGTGGTCTCCCATTCGGTACTTTGTTCGTTTCACGAACAGTGTTGAAAGTCACTGTTTGTTGAAATTACCATAGGAATGCTAGCGGCTTTCGCGCCACTAGCATACGAATGCTCTCTATCACATATTTAATCGAACAACATAAAATACCATATATCAATTCTCCAGGGCAACCCTTATACATAAAAGAATAGTCTTAAGTGGCTAGGTTTGCCACAGTATACCTAACAGAACATTACATATGAATAAACTGTTAAAAATTTGAATATATTGAAAAAAACTTCAACACATCAACTGCAACTAAACAAAAATAATTTGAACTAGATTAATGTTTCACTCTTGAGTGTTAAATGCCTCATATGTTTAGGGTATTAATTTTGGTAGTTAGCACTAACCCTATACCATCCCTCAGTATACCCATATACTTACACTAGTTCTACCATATACCTATTTTAACCTTACACCTAACCTTAATCAGCTATTGTGCCACCTCCCCCCCCACAAACACACAGCCACCTAATATGTATGAACACCTTGACACACAGATGCACTAACTGACACATACACACACATGCTCAGATACACACTGAAACACAGATACAAAGGGAAACACACACTCGGGAATACACTGGCCCATACACTCACACTCAGATACACACTGACACACACACACACTCAGATACCCACTGACACACATATACACACACTGGCACATACACTCAGATACAAATATTGACATACAGATAAGCACTGGCACACACACACACAAATGTTAACCCTGTCATAAGCCTCTTACCTGACATGACCAAGACACACACACACACACACACACCCGATACTACACGGGCTTGGTCGGCTCTTAAAGGGCACAAATCATATACAATGCTCTGAAAATTACATACACAATCTGACATATATTGTATATCAGATTGTGTGATTTCCAGGATATTGTATATGATTTGCAGGTGTCAGGGAGCCACATTCAAAATGTGGGAGTCTCCTGAAACCTCTGGGGAAACTTGGGATTCTTTCTGCTGTTCCCCGCACTTATAATGTGCCTTTTGAGCTTAAATAGGATGGTGGGGAAATAAGTACCAGGAGCCTTTGCCAGTATCCTCTGCAGTACAGTTAGCCTTAATAGCAGAACTACAGGAACAATTATAGAGGGTGTAAAACTTGGTCTCCCAGATCCTCCAGTGGCTGTGTGTGTGTGTGTGTGTCACTAGTAACCTCGCACACAGGAAATGCCTTGCAAAAGACGCAGGGGAAGCTCTGAGTGATGCACACTGTATAACCAGTAATGTAGCTCTAAGATCATCAATCTGACTGGTCTACATAAGAGATAGGAGGGTGAGTACTGTGCAAATAACCCTTCAAATTCCAGCACTCAAAGCCTAAAACTTCAAATAAACACTTTATCTTAATCCTTTGTTGAACTTCTCTTAAAAACGAAACACCTTACACCAGTACAATAAAACACCAGTACAATAAACACAACTCTATTAATAGACTCAATAATCCTAAACAGGGTTTAAAACACAACTTTAACCCCTTAAGGACGCATGACATGTGTGACATGTCATGATTCCCTTTTATTCCAGAAGTTTGGTCCTTAAGGGGTTAAAGGAACACTATAGGGTCAGGAACGCAAACATGTATTCCTGACCCTATAGTGTTAAAACACTATCTAGCCCCCCTCCCTTGTCCTTGCCCTTGCCCTTGCCCAACTAAATATTGTAAAATCTCACCTTTATTCCAATCTCTTGCTGCTGGCTCTGCCCCTGATCTGCCTCCTTGTCTGACATCATCAGAAGTGATGATCTGAGCCAATTGCAATGTTTTCCCATTGGAAAGCATTTGATTGGCTGGGCTTGACAAGGAGGCAGATCAGGGTCAGAACCAGCACAAGCCAAACACAGCTCTGGCCAATCAGCATTTCCTCATAGATATTATTGAATCAATGCACCTTTATGAGGAAAGTGCAGTGTCTCCATGCAGTGGGTGAAGACACTGAATGTCAGTAATGCACAGTGTGGAGCACTGCCCCAGCAAGCACGTTACAAGTTTAGCAGAAATATACACATACATACATACATTTATACATATTAAATCTGTCAAGTATGAATATGTATTTGTTTAGATGTTTTTAGGCCTGCAATATCCAGTTAATTATTTATACTTAATCTGCTCATTATGGGGATGAGGAGCAGGGGTTCCTCAGAATTGTGTGCCTACAGGCGCCTGGTATGTAAATCTGACCTTAATCAGCAGAGGGAATTCTAAGATAGAAGAGTAGAGAAGGGTCTGTGACTGCCATCTACATTCTGTTTTTAGCATGATAGGAATATCTCCCAGTAGAGATGATGTTCTGGCATGCTGCCTCAGCTGATCTCCCTGAGTGATCAGTGCTGGCCAGCTGGTAAACCCCAGCACAGATCCCAAATGCCAGGTAATGCAGACCCTGGGGCTCTCCGTCAGCCTCAAGGCAGCGTAAGAATTACTGCAACTGAGCTCAATTTGTATAGAGCACTTATCTGTCAGTCTGGGGCTACCAAATTGATATATATATATGTATATATATATGTGTGTGTGTCCCTGGTGTGCGCAGGTTTAAATTTTTGCTTAAACCAAATCATTAGGCCATCTCATCATCTACTAATGACATTAAAGCCAAGGCTTTTTAGGATGTAATTGCATGAGCTAATGTTGTTTAGGGATTAATATTTATTTCTGCACATATCAGCATATGGTAACCATTACTTTGAGAGATCATTCTGTATCAATGCTAAGATAATGTTTACTAAGGTGAATGAAAACTAATCACCTACATGTTTGTTTGTTTTTTTACTTGTTTTTAGCTTCTAACATAGAGGTAGCTTGATGGGATTCACCCAAAAATAAAATAATGGTAAGGTTCTTTTATTTTAAGGACCACTCCACACCCATAAAGCTGAAGTGCTTTATGGGTCAGGAATATCTTATAATTATAAATGTTATAAAAGATTTCTATTACAAATTAGCACTTTTATAAATAATTAATGAAACTCCGCCAGCTGCCAATCAAACTGACATGGGTGTTTCTTCCTGCTTCTGTTAGTGCCCCGGAGCAAACAAAAATGGCTAGCACGCTCTACAGGAGCATGCCTGCCTCTCTCTTGCATACCTCAGATCAGACCTCAGACCAGTGTCCACAGACCTCAGATAAATATGTTGCTTGGGCGTGCGCGTGTACAGAGGGAGACTTTCAGAGACTTCTCAGTAAGTAATTGGAAAAAGGGTCCATAAACACTGCAGCTTTTGCAATCTGTTTTAATATACACCCCCAATGAAAAAGCATGCATGTGTGCTTTGGAGAGTTGCCATCTCTCTATCCACATTCTGTCTTGATTCTTCCACGTTATTACAGTTTATATTCTTGGGCAGCATGAAGTTACAAACCAGCATTTTAACATTAGGGGATGGAAAAAAACAGCTAGGTCAGAGTTGCCATGGACAATACTCCCATAGCTTTAGGTTGTACACATGTAAAAACTATCATGAGTTATAATCATATTATAATTGGTAAATGTGCAGGCACTTACACAACTTAGGCGAACGCTATCAGACATAATGAACGTGAATAAAAAGAAAAACATGTAACAGAAATTAAGTTGACACCAAGTTACATGAGAAATTCTTCAAGTAGAAACAAAGAAGCAGCTTTATTAGATGGCAATAGACAGGTAGCTGCTAATGGTTTTCACACACAAAGGAGTCTAATCATCTGTGTTAACATTTATGCTGATTTCAAGGGTGTTGGATAGAAGCCCAGAATTGCTGCACTAGTTGCAAAGTCAGCTAGTTTTTCCCCCCCTCATATATTGTGGCCGTATATCGCCATGGCACTCACACAATATTCGTTTAATTACTTTCTGAGACTGAGAAAATGCAAAGATTTTATAATAAATGGTCTCAAATAAGCTCACAATTACAGACCATCTAATAAAGAGCCACTTAATGCTCAATTCATATTAATGCTGCTAGGGACCGTATGGGTCAGCTGAATCACAAAAGGTAAAAAAAAAAAAAATTAACTCAGAAAAACCTTAGTACTCTAGTACCTTTGTGTCTACCTTAAATTATCATTTTGGACCTGTGCTGTGACCTGAACGTTACTGGTGCAGAGCTCCTACAATGTTCTAAAGCATTCATCCGATTGCCATAGCTTTATTATTGAGCATGGCATGATCTGAAATGCTTCTCGAGTTTTACTGCCAAGTCCAAAAATGTTGCTGCCAAGTTCATTTAAGTGAACAGACTTAACACATAATCCCTACCATTTGGAGTTTACTGAACAGTAAAAAAAAAAAAAGTGGCAACTGACTGTTGATGAAATCAATGTATCTGGTATTGGAGGCCAACAGATCCAAATAGATTAGCATCGAGGTTTTGGTCTTCATTGAGTAAAACCACAAAGAATTTTTAAAATGCCTGAGAGAATACTATGTACACCTTAAAGTGAACCTTGACATCCATAAAATGTGTGTGTGAATAATGGGAAAATTTTCAGGTATTACTGTGTGATATTGATGTCTCCAGGGATTACTTTAAAATATACGTGTAATATTGAGGGGTGCACTGTTAAGACTTTAGGCCTGATATTCATTCCGTAGTTGTTCACTACTATGCCAAAAAGTAAAAGGGATAATACCTTAACAAAGTCTAGGTTTTCCATACAAAATGATGGGAACTTGTCAGTGGATAGAGGTGGACTAGGTGGCACCTACTCTAACATTATCCACCTTCATCTTAATATGGCCTGTAACGGCACCCCAGGCATAAAAGGGGTTAAACGCGGTTTAGATGATATTCCCTTTCCAGATATACAGGCAGCTACTGTGGACCCCAATCCACCAAACCGGAGAAGCATTTGAATGCCGTAAACAGCCGAACCGGAACTGTATAGGAAAAACCATACGAATAGCTTTACACTCCTAGCAGTCAAACTGGAACAGCATACAATAAATCCCCCCCAAGAACGAGACAAGGCTCCGTTTTGAGGGTCAAGCAGGAACAGACAGAGCTGTGGGTTTATTGTTCTTATATACACATTCTTACACATTAGTACCACCCACAGGGTTTTGGAAAACAACCAATAAACACGTACAATACACTCAGACACTCCCACACAAAATCCTCCCTCTGCCTATGATACAATTACCTCACACATGGGTAATGTAATTATCACAGGCAGAGAAATACAGTGTTTCCACATTATTCATAACTTTAAAAGTATGCATCACATTCACATAAACATTTTCAGAATCAGCATACTCCAAATACAAACATATGTCAAAATCATTCCAATTGGTCCATTGGTTCAAAAGATAGATCGAAGTCCTTTGTGACCAAATGAAGCATTGCTTTTTTGCCCAAAACCAGTTCCACAGAGACTTCTATCCTGGAGATAATTGAGAAGTAATCCAATTATCTCCAAGGACGGAGGCAAAACTCCATTAGCCACATGGTAGCAAAATACAATAAAATACACATGGTTACATTTATTACATAAAATACAGACATGCAACATATCCCTTTATTACTGAATGGCGCTCAGACCACACACACACAGTTCAATTGCCATGGAGCCAAAGTCTTTTATTACACGAATAATAAAAGACAGTGCTATTTGGGTTAAATGAGTTCATTCAGTAAATCCGAGAATCTACCAAAAGCCAGGGCAGAAATACATGAATAGAACTTTCTGCATAGGAAAATAAAGTATTTAAATGCCGGTCCATAGTCAAAAGGCAGCAGGCAGGCAACCAGGCTCCTCCAATGCACAGTGGCGAGATTGGTCTCGTCACATGGCCTAATTTCATAAACTTTCCAAATGATTGAATGCTGATAGAATGTTCCAAATTATTTATCTACAAACATTTCTATAGTTAGATCATTTGGAAAGTTTTTCAAACAGTATTTAATCATTTGGAAAGCTTAATTAATAGAGGCATATTTTATAATAGTAAAGGAAGAATATGAATAGTGATGTCCCGAACGGTTCGCCGAACGGTTCGCCACGGACTCATCATTGAGTAAACTTTGACCCTGTACCTCACAGTCAGCAGACACATTCCAGCCAATCAGCAGCAGACCCTCCCTCCCAGACCCTCCCACCTCCTGGACAGCATCCATTTTACATTCACTGTGAAGCTGCATTCTTAGCGAGCTGTTCAGAAGGTGGGAGGGTCTGGGAGGGAGGGTCTGCTGCTTATTGAACCATTCGTGGCGAACTATTAGGGACATCACTAAATATGAAACTAAAGAATGAAACCAATGTGTGCAGTATAATTACTAACTATACAGGGTGACCAGATCCACCATGTTGTCCCATATACGATCTAAGTACTTTTACATGCACATAAACACACATACACCAATATTAAAAGTATATAATATATATATATATATATTAATATTAAAAGACACTTAGAATGACGTTAAATATATATATATATATATATATATATAAAATAAAAAATGAATTGAAAAAAATTTAAATTAAAAATTAAATGTAAAAAAAAATATAAAGCGGTTTAAATTTGTTCTAACTGTATTTTGATATTAATATACATATATATTTAAATCAAAATACATTTAGAATGACGTTATAAATACATTTATGAATTATACATACATACTGCACGACAATCCATTTCGTGCGTTTTCATAAATATGACAAAAAAGAGTTCATAAAGGCAATGAGGAAAGTACAAAGATCATTTTAGATCAAAAAGTAAACAGTATAAACTAAGTGAAGACTGACCATTCAAAGCACTCGCTGGTGCGTAATATATACATAAAAATGTCAGATATGGCTGAAAATTCAAAAGAAATGTCCCAATTGAATAATAAGGGTATATGTTTAGCTCTAAAGCTATAATATGGTGGTATCTGTGAATGATACTTTGTCATATGTATCCTGGAGTGCAAATACCAGAAAGTAATAATTATTATTTTATAACCCCAACTGTACTACTCTAACCAAGGTAAGCAGTGTTATAAAGAGGCATAAACTGAGTAGAAGCACATTCATGTGGAGCCCCACATTTCCTATTTTAATTCAGAACAGTTACTACTACTAGCTTTTTCAAAAGTCATGTCATGAAGTAATTTGTCAAACCCATGAACTGATGTAGAAGACTGTACTTTCAATCCTCTTCACAACTGATGACTATGGGACTACACTGCCTAAAGATGGAGTGTGCAAGGTAGAGACGGGACATAATGATTGATGAGAGTGATGTGACATGCTTGCTGAAAATAGAAAGGGAGAAATTAAATAGTATTGTATAGGTCCATTTTAGGTCTTGACTATCGTTTTGGGTGGGATCAGTTTGACTGGAAATTGGTTAAGGTTCTCTCTGTAATGGTACAAGATGAGCTAAATTCAACTAGAGAACTGAGAGGGAACCACAGAATTAGCTATATCAGTTTTTGTTCCTTATCAGAGTTTTCTTGTACTTTTTTGGGGGTTTGTTTGAAAATTGCCAAGGGTTTTCTTCAGATAAAAGAGTAATCTGGATGTGGACCCATTGATCACTTTGCCTAAAGGGGTATCAGCCATTCCTCACTGACTTGGGCCAACAAGGCCAAATGATCGTTTGAGGTTGCTGTTTTCTCTAATGCGGAGGCAACCGGTCTGCATTTTGGCTCTAGTCCCCCCTTTTCCATGGGTTTTAATTATTGAGATATTGCCTTCCTATGGGGGAGGCATAATGCGCATTGGCACTTGTCGGAGGAGAAGCCTGATGCAGCTCTGAGGGACCTCGTTGCTGGTATCAGGTAAGTGAATAAAAGTGAATAAGAAGGAGGTAATGCAGAGGCAGAGGCACGCTGTCTTGTATTGTTAACACTATAGTGTTCCTATAAAACTATTTTGTTGTGTGCTCGCTGTCCATTAATCTGTATTTTGTAGAAAGTTCTCTTAAGCATGGGATATGATTAAGTCTGAATGTGTGGAAACATTTTAGTATTGGGTATATTACTGTATTAATGCTGCAATATTGTTACATATATCATTACGCCTAAGTATATAATGTTATACCCAATTTATTCCAAAATTATATTAATAATTATTAATTAAATATTTGTGTCTTCCAATATCTGATCAAGTAACCACATTCATTTTAATCATGATAATTATTTCAGTAAAATATAGTACTAAGCTCACATAAAGTATCTCCTGCTGGAGAGACATCACAGGGTTTTTAAAATCCTTGATAAATCAAGCTTATCTTATTCATAAATCAAGCAAAATTTAATATAGCTTGATATAGCACTGAGGTTTTTATATATTTTTAACTATTTTTTGAAAGTATAATTGTATAAAGTAAGTACACAGCTTAAAAGGATAATTGTTAAACATACATTACTTCGGGGGGAAAAATAAGAGATTTTCTTTTTTTTAAAGTTGGAAGTTTATATAATGAAACCTAAGGGGAGACTTTAAGGTGACTGTCTGAGTGTGTAACTTGTCACTGGATAAAACAGTACATTCTGTATTTCAGCTGACCTGCACAGTTATCTTTGAGATGATCAATATAATTACCAATTAAATAAGGGTGGATGTGTATCACTCTAGTAGCCTGCAGGCAGACACCAGAGCAAGGTTAGACTAATGTAAGAAAGCACCCACTAGGAAAAGGATGTTCAGCCCTCCAAAGCCATCAATCAACTGCGATTACATGCCAAAAGCCTTCCACCATACGCTTCCTAACCCAATTTTTGTAATGTTCGAGTGTCTCAACAGCAGTGGCACATTTAATCATTTGGCTTTCAATAAATCAGTCCTGAGCTACAGGAAATTTATCTGCAATATGTTTTTGCTATGTGTGTATCTTTCATCACTTTTATATTCATGGTAATAGAAAGAATAATTTTAGTTGATATAAAAAGAAATGCATATACAATAATTAAAACATATTTGTGTGTTATGGTAATCGGATTGTCTAAACTTGATGTAGTTTATATGTACATTTATGTTCATTTATGCATTTTCTACTGAAGGCCAAACTGTTTATTGGCTGCAAATAAGAATTTTCTTTTTGAACTTCTTTTTTTCTACCTTAAGCATAGAAAATAGCACTTTCCTTCCTCCATACCAATCTGTCTATACCTTCTAAAAGAAAAACATACATAAAAACAACAGTTTTGTCAGTACGTTGTTTGAAGTGATCTATGGGTACACTTAAGTAAATATAAATTTGCTCAAAAGTAAAATGGAAGCTATATTCCCTTTTTATGGGCAGTGTTGCCAGTGATGTGGGTCCAGGCCTGCCTCCCAGCCATATGTCGTATGTCCCAATGTTGGGCAGTATGGATTCACCAAAAAGTATGTTACAGTACCCAGCTGACAATTTCAACTATAAGTTTGCAGAAAATTCCCAATTACAGAAGAGCAGAGGATGGTATTAATTTTTATTTATATATTCTTTGATTTAGACAGAGTTTGTTCTACAGTCAGTATAATTTATAGTACCTTCCACTTGTCCCAAGTTCAGCTGGACAGTCATGATTTTAGGATCCTGTACCATTATCCCGGTTTCATTCCCTGGTGTCCACTTTTAGGGACACCAGAGAACTGTGCTAAAAAAATCGTAGCACGAGCATCTTATTAGATGTGCTCTTGCTACAATTAGGGCACTATCATCATGCAATAAGCATTGAAACTGTGCTCCCAACCAGGGCTGCCATCAGAAATTTTGGGGCCCCTGACAGAGCTCAAGGTCTGGGCCCCCCGGTGCCTGCACCCGAGTCCGTCCGTGTCCCCCCCCCTCCTGAGTCCGCCCACAGGGATGCAGTGTCTGCAGGGCCGGTGCAAGGATTTTTGCCGCCCTAGGCAAAAGTAAAGTTTGCCGCCCCCCCATGTGACATCACAATGCCCCACCCATATGATCTGCCATGTTAACTAACACAGTGCTGCCGTGTTTACAATAAAAGGCCTGCAGGGACAGGCTATAGACACCAGAACCACTACATTAAGCTGCAGTGGTTCTGGGGACTATAGTGTCCCTTTAATGTGAGGTAAATTAGAGATTAGTGCCACGAATAATATACTAGATTGCCTACTTACAACCAGATGAGGATGATGATGGGCTCTAGCTGCCGTCTGGCTCCACTGGTCTGGTGTAGAACAGGCTCTCTGGAGGCGGTTTGTAACTGTGGTCACAAAAATCAATGTTCTGGGAGAACGGGAATCAGCTCCATTTTTTTGAGGGCCCTTTACACAGCTCAAGGTCTGGGTCCCAGGGTCCACCTTTATGTTCCACCAATGAGTTTGTTCACAGGGGTGTGTGTGTGTGGGGGGGGGATGTCCTGATGTGTGTAAGGAATGCATTGTGTGAATCTGTGTTTGTATGTGTAAGAGCTGCAAGGTGAGTTTGTGTATGTATGGGATGCAGTGTGTGCGTCTGTAAGGGATGCACTGAGTGTGTGTAAGGGGTGCATTGTGTGTTGCTGTGTGTAAGGGATGCATTGCTTGTGTATGTGTGTCTGTGTGTAATGCATTGTGTGTTTTTCTGTGTGCAAGGGGTGCATTGTGTGTATGTGTGATGGATGTCAATCTCTCCCCCTCCCCCCGTCAAATTCCTTCTCTCCCTTCCCCCGTCAATTTCCTTCTCCCCCCTCCAATTTCCTTCTTCTCCCCCTTTCTCCAATTTCCTTCTTCTCCCCTCTACAATTTCCTTCTTCTCCCCCTCCCTCTACAATTTCCTTCTTCTCCCGTCCCTCTCATTTCCTTCTCCCCCTCCAATTTCCTTCCTCTCCCCTCCAATTTCCTTCCTCTCCCCTCAAATTTCCTTCTTCTCCCCCGTCCCTCAAATTTCCTTCCTCTCCCCCGTCCCTCAAATTTCCTTCCTCTCCCCCGTCCCTCAAATTTCCTTCCTCTCTCCCTCCCTCAAATTTCCTTCCTCTCCCCCCCTCCCTCAAATTTAATTCCTTTCCCTCCATCCCCTCAAATTTCCTTCCTCTCCCCCTCCCTCCCTCAAATTTAATTCCTTTCCCCCCCTCCCCTCAAATTTCATTTTCTTCCCCCCCCTCCATAAATTTAATTTCTTCCCCCCCTCCCTCAAATTTCATTTCTTCCCCCCCTCCCATTTCATTCCTCCCCCCCTTCCTCCCATTTAATTCCTCCCCCCTCCCATTTAATTTTACCCCCCCGACGGGCGGGCGGGCGAGCGAGCCGGCCGGCGCGCTAGGGAACACTCTCCTCTGAGTGCTTCCTCTCCAGCTCCCTCGCGCGCCGCGTACTGATGCCGGAGCCGGAAGATGACGCCGGGTGCCAGCAGGGCCAGCCTCTGGGGGGCCTTGAGGTGACCGGGTGCTGGGCCCCCCAGGAGAAGAGGCTGGCCCTGTGGGTACATACCGGGTCGCAGGACCCCCTGCGACCCATTATGTACCCACTGAATGTGGGGCCCGGACGACCTGAGCAGTCCGGGCCCCCCAGGACCGCCGGGCCCATGACAACCGTTGCGGTTGTCATGCCCTGATGGCGGCCCTGCTTCCCGATGTTAGGGCGTGCTATGCTGTCCTACAAAAGGATGGCTCAATGCAGTTAGCACGGCATAGCATGGCCTAAGATCCCTCCAGCCTACCTTCTTACTGTAGATCCTGTTCGCAATCAGGGGACCTGCCTTACAACCCAGGCAGTCCTCCTTCAGGCACAGTTATTATGCAACGTTCTGACCAAATTTTGCGAGAGTGAACTCATGCCATAGGAGCTGCAGGCTAGAGTTTACTCACCACCAGACCACCAGGGTTTGTAATGTCCCTCCTTCCTGAACAAAAGAGAGTGGGCTATAAAGTTTATAATTATATATATATTTTTATTAAATAATAACTGAAAAGGGCATATTTATTCCCCACACACTCAATTTAGTCCTCCCAGTACTTATAAACATTGCACCCTTTACACACACGCACTGCATCCCTCACATACTCACACTGTACCCCTCACATATAAATTACACTCCACACACACATTAAATCCTTACCACACATTTCACCCCTCACACACACACATTGCACACCTCACACACATTGCACCCTCCCACACACTGCACCTCTCACACACAAATTGCACCTACACACACACACACTGCACCCCTCACACACACACACATTGCACTTTCTCATTAATACACATTGCATCCCACACACAAACCCACTGCACCCCTCACACACATACTGCACTTCTCACACACATACTGCACCCCTCACACACCACACCCGTGGCAAACACACTCTGGATTCCCTATGCACACAGTAGATTCCCTGTACACACTACATCACCTAAACACACATACACTACAGCCCCTATACAAGCTATGCCCCCCATACACACACTATCTTACTCTTTACAGCCCATAACTATACATATTGCACAACACAAGTGAAACCGACCTATTTACACGAAACACCACACCATAATCAGCTCACTCTACACACACAATGCCACAAGCAGCAGACAGACAGAAGCACAATACACTTCCCTGGCTCCTTTGTCTCAGCCCCAGGTATACTATTTATGGAGAGACCAGAGACAAGTCATAAGCAAATTTGCTTGTACTGCGCAGAACAAATACAGGGCTATTTTCTTATTTAAGAGTTCTTCAGCTGTGCTCTGCACATGGGCTGCCCTGGTAGAGCATTGAAGCAACAAGCTCACTTTCAGAGGGGCATGCTTGTCTTTGGTGATGACATAACATTCCCTCTTTGGCCCAGCCCCATCTCACTGGGCCGCTGTGATTAAAAATGCTCAGGCTGAATTTTTGGAGAAAGGAGATGTCTGTACATGGATCTGTGGTGTTTCTTGACACTATTGTTTTTAGTAACTAGCAAAGCTAGAGACAGATGTCTAGGTAGCCTAATGGCCATGATTTATAGGGCCAAAATTGGAGATTCTATGCATTTAACTAAATTAGTAAATGAAATAACTAAATTAGTAAATGAAATAAATAAATAAATGCTGATTACATGGGTCAGCCAATTGAATTTGTACATGCTACCCTGCCTCCTTGTCCATAATAAAGCGTTCAGTGTAGTGATTGGTGGTTTCTAAAATAAAGTACTTTGGCAAAGTTTCCATCCTTAGATCTTTTATGGATGATTTCTACAATTTAAAAAGGTTAACTTCCTGCATCAACTATGGTACTTTCAAGACAAAGCACTGTTGGCTGTGGTGTGAGAAATAACACTTTTTCACCTCCTTTCCCACATCATAAAGCTTTCAAATCACTCCAGACACCTCCTTCTGAAAGGCTATTCAGCGCTCGTTATTAACTCACTAGGGCCACTGCGTGAGAATAATAGGGAATTCGAGATACAGAGCACTTCATTCAGTGCAAACACAGATTCAGAGGGGAAGAAGGATTTCAAGGAGTTCAGAGCGTATCCAAAGGGTTCCCATCATTGTTTACCAAGAGCAGCCAGTAGATTCTGACTTCACCGTCCTGTATGGTCTTTTTTCCTGACTCAGAATTGGATATTTGTTATACAACCCTCTTCATCACTACAAATTTATATTCGTAAGGGATCACAGCTGTACAACGTACTGAGATTTCAGTAGCTAGCTATGCAGACATTACTAAGTAGCCAAGCAACCAACAAATTACACTTCTCTTCTAGTCCTTTTTTCTCATTAACCTTGCTGTAAAAAAGTTACTAACGATTCAATTTTAGCTCTGTTTAAAAGTCATTTTGACAATGAGATCAAACGAGCATTAAAAAAATACATAATGGTCAGGGAAAATGTTGATTACTGTTAAATGTCTATTTCCCAGCTGACTGGGCTACCATTATTTTCTCCTCCTCCACACATTTTTTAGTCTTTGACTTTTATTAGATGTTTTGGCTATATGTTACGGCTGCTGATATCAGAATAGTTGTTTATTAGTTTTCCCCCAGCCGCTAAGTGATTTTAACAATATATGGTCAGGAAAATATGTTTGAATTCCTGACCCTATAGTGGTTCTTAAAAATCACCAATTAAAAGTTCTGGTGTAAAAGGTAGTATCATAGTTAGAGCCAATAGCTGGCTCTGGGATAATCAGCATATGTGTCTCTATAGGGGAGGAATGAGGAAGAGGTACGTTAGGAGAGGAAATGATGGAGTTGGGTGGGTGCACATTGCAGATACCTAAAGACGTAAGGATGTCATTTTATAGAGAAAATACCAAATTAAACCATTAAATTATCTAAAGTAAGCCATCAATATCCTAAACAATAAATCCCAAGCCTGTCAAGAGGTCTTCATTCTATATAAAAATTGCTAAAGTTATGCTGAGCCTGCTAAATACCACAAATAACATTTAAAGCATGCAGAACATATTTTACTTAGAGCAAAGTGACACTGGTCGTGTTCCATTGGTGGGCAAACTGATGTCACCGTGTGTAAGGCCTCATTCTACACTAAGATCATACCCGCACAGTCTACTAGTTTCATAGTTCCTGCCTCAAGTTCTTGTTTTATTTTCACCAGCTACCCTCAGCAAGTTCCTGCTGGGTTAAGCCCTTAATGCTCTCCAGACCTTGACTGACCTACTGGATTATATTCAAGTGGACTGTGCTACCTTGGTTGATCAGAACAGCAGCCTAGAATGAGCATGTGTGATATCCCTGGAAGTGAATGCAGATGACCATAGGCTGAGATAAGTCAGTGCTTATGACATTCATGACACACACCAGTTGTCATTGGTGGCAGTAGAGTCTTGGGAAACAGAGTCCAATCTCTCTGAAAGCTCCACTATGATGTACAGTTCGTACTAATGAAGGTTTCAGGTATACATGAAATTACACCTCTTCACTCCAGTAGTCTCAGTCTGTAAAACCCATACCTCGCTTGCTCAACATGAGAAGGACCATTAGCACTGAGATCTGTGAACAAAAATGCCCATATGATGGTATTGCCTCCAAGGCAAGTTTCCAGCAGTTTTCGGTACTAAACATGTGTATGAAGGTGGTTGTCGCAGCTGAAAAAACTAGCTGCTCATGTTTTTAGCATGAATGTTCTCACCTTTTATATGACTACTGATAATATTAAGTCCTGCTCTTTACAGCTCTAACGACATTGGCAACACATCTAGCACATCACACTCTATCCTTTGCACCAACAATGATATGGACCAGCCATACGAGCAGTGGTGTATCCTGGTTTTGTGCTGCCCTAGGCAGGACAAAACTCAGGCACCCCCCCCGCGCCACCCCCATCCGTGCAACCGCCACCCAACCTTCCCCCCTGCTCCGCCTTCTAAATACACACACACACATTCACTGACAGATACGCATTCACTAGCTAACAGAAACACACACTCACTAACAGACACACACTCACACACTCACTAACGGACACACACACACTAACAGGCAAACACACACACTAACAGACATCCACACTAACAGACACACACACACTAACACTAACATACATACACTAACATTAACATTAACATACACACTAACACTAACAGACACACACACTAACACTAACAGACACACACACTAACATACACACACTAACATACACACACTAACACACATACACTAACATTAACATACACACTAACACTAACAGACACACACACACTAACACTAACATACATACACTAACATTAACATACACACTAACACTAACACTAACATACACACACACACACACTAACATACACACTAACAGACATCCACACACACACTAGCAGACATACACACACTAACATACACACACTAACAGACACACTAACATACACACACTAACAGACATCCACACACACACACTAACATACACACACTAACACACACACACTAACACTAACAGACATCCACACACACACACTAGTGTTTTTTTTTTTTTTTTTATTTAACCCCCCCCAGCCTCCTTACCTTTGGTAATGCTGGGGGGGGGTTCTTCCTCTCCCTGGGGTCCAGTGGCTGCAGGGCGGGCGGCCGCCGAGGGAGCTCTTCCCCTGAGCGCTCTGCTCAGCTCCCTCGCGCGCCGCCAGCAGAGTGAGGCTGGGAGCCGGGTTGATGACGTCATCAACCCGGCTCCCGGCCTCACTCTGCTGGCGGCGCGCGAGGGAGCTGAGCAGAGCGCTCAGGGGAAGAGCTCCCTCGCCGGCCGCCCGCCCAGCGCTCCAGCCACTGCCGCCCAGCGCCCAGAATGTCTGTTAGCCGCGAGGCTAACAAGACATTTGCCCTGGGCATTTGGGGGGCGGCGATTTTTGCCGCCCCCTGAAAAATGCCGCCCAAGGCAAATGCCTTGTTAGCCTCGCGGCTAATACGCCCCTGCATACGAGTGCACAGCAGATTTCATTACTTTTAAAAGGTGAATATTTTGCAAAGATGCAAGCAATAAAGATAGTTTTATTTATGAAACAAAAATAATAAAATAAAGATTTACAAAACCTACATCTGCTAGAATGTATCCCCCCCCAATAGCTTACCTTGGGCCAGGGAGGGGAAATGCTCAGTATGACATTAGTGTGGCGTGACATGATTGGCGAAGGAAATCTTTAATCTCCCACCACACTTGAAGCTCCTTCTTTGGGCCAGCACTTGTTTTATCTCCTCAGTCAGCATGATGGCCTCAGAAATCAAATCACAGTCGCTTGGGTGACTCACTTGAGCTTGCTTGGTTTTCCAGCTGGCTTATTTTCTTCTCCATGATCTCAGCACTCATGTCTCTCTGAGCTTTCTTCAGCTCCGCAGTACATTATAGAGAAACCACTCCCCCAAAGTCTAATATCTCATGGTAATTGACTCTTAGAAGAAACCACATAACCCTAAAACAAGGTTGCTCCGACTCATGTCCCAGATCCCAATTGTACCAACAACGATACAGCACAGGGGGTAAGGACATGCACATTTTAATAAATGCCATAAATAATTAAAATTAATGTAAAACTAGGGCAGGTCCAGTTCTGGCTGCATTAGGCAGACCCAGCACATCATGTGTGCACACCTATGGGTCCAGAAGCGATCTTATAGATATGAAATATTCACCCGAAACAAAATATCCTCTGATAGTTTGAAATCTTATACATATGTCCTCTAAAAGAATGAGGAATGAGCTGTTTGGTGTGGTAATAAAAAAAATATATTTATTTTACTGCTACAAAATATCTAGGATATAGGCACCAATGACAGGTTGTGTGTTTTGCTCTATTATATAAGTTGTACCATTGTCACAAGAATTGATTGACTGCTTTAAAAGAATAAAATGCCCCATTGATACAAATATATGTGCCCGGTTTAAGCATACATAAGTGGATGGATGGACAGATGGGTTGACAAAGATGTTTCTCCTAAAATCAAGTCAATGAAGTTCTAAGTTTGTAAAACAAGACCAGTGTTTGTTTTGCACAATTATGGTGCAGTAAATATCTCTGGTGTTTCACCTCCAAGTAGACCTCTGCCCTTCCTATAACAACTCATTCAGACAAAAGGATGAATGGTCTTGTTTTGTAAGGAAGAGGGGAATTGGCAGCACACCCTTTAACCAGCCAGTTTCCTTAGAAACAGGATCAACCCTGCTGATGCACTGAAAGGAAAAAAAAGTGTAAGTATAGTGCCTGATGAAATTGTCCTGGGAAAATCCAGGGCAAAGTTCCAATAGGGTGCAAACCAACATTTTGACTTAAGAATTACAGATGAGACATCAACTGTGAAAGACAAATAACATATCCAAGGTCACTTGAAGATTGCCACACCGATCTCTTCACAGAAAGCCCTGTTATTCCTTCTTACTCAACTGATAAAGCTATTATCAGGAGACTTTCTAGCAAAGAAGTAATTTGTTAATTGAACATCATGTAACAGCATAGTTTTACATTAAAGAGGATCATTGCTGGTCCACATCTACTAAGTGCTTGCAAAATGATAACTTTAAAAAAAATATACAGTAAATCAAACTGACAATTATCTTCATAAATTATAACAGTAATTTAAAAATAAACAATTTTTTTTAAAAAGTGAGAGCAGAAAAAAACCTTTTTATTTAATTTTTTTTGTTTTATCATGTTTTATCATATTTCTTTTAATAGGCCATTTGAGCAAGACACTTCCACAAAATAAATATATTAATCTATAAAACAAACTATCTATTGAAACAAATTAATGCAACATCCTAAAAAAGAATAAACAATAAATTAAATTAAAGGAACATTATAGGGTTAGGAATAGACATGTGTACCAATTAAATTTTTGTTTTGTACAAATGAATTCGTACTAAATAAAAATTTCATTTGTCCATTCGTTTTTCGACGAAATTAGGTAAAAAAACAAAAACAATTCAATACCACTGCGCATGCGCTACCAGCTCCCTCCTTATAATAAATATTATTACCTATCCCCCTCGCATTAAAACCCATGGGGGTCACTATGACCCCCATATTAATAAAGGGGAGGTTAAATCCTTCCGCATGCCCCTACTCACAGCATGTCGCGAGTAGGGGCATGCTGTCTAAACAGCAAGCAGCCAGTAGCTGCTCGCTGTCATTTAAAACTACAAGTGAAAGGGCAGCTATTGGGGGACGTAGTGCCACCCCCGTGACCAGAGGGTAGGGGCTATTAATATAAACGGGGGACCTAGAGTCCCCCCCAGACTCCCACCCATGACCGGCGGGTGGGGACCTTAATTAAATAAATAATGGGGGGACCTAATGTCCCCCCAGGTCCCACCCATGAGCGGTGGGTGGGGACCCTAACAGACAATGGGGGGGACCTATTGTCCTCCCCCTCACAGCCCCCACCGATGAGTGGCGGGTGGGGGACCTAAATGACAATAAGGGGGGACCTATTGTCCCCCCTCACTGGTAGGTGGGTACCCTAAGTATCAATGGGTGGAGACCTATTGTCTCCCCCCAGGCCACCACCCATGACCGGCGGATGGGGACCTTAATTAAATAAATAATGGGGGGACCTAATGACCCCCCAATTCCCCACCCATGACCGGTGGGTGGGAACCTTAATTAAATAATGGGGGGGACCTAATGTCCCCCCCACGGCCCCCACCATAAGCGGCGGGTGGGGGCACTAAATGACAATAAGGGGGGGGACCTATTGTCCCCCCCGGCCCACACCCATGACTGGTGGGTGGGTATCCTAAGTATCAATGGGGGAGACCTATTGTCTCCCTCCAGGCCATCACCCATGACCGGCGGGTGGGGACCTTAATTAAATAAATAATGGGGGGACCTAATGATCCCCCAGATTCCCACCCATGACCGGTGGGTGGGGACCTTAATTGAATAAATAATGGGGGGACCTAATGTCCCCCCCAGGTCCCACCCTTGAGTGGTGGGCGTGGACCCTAACAGACAATGGGGGGGAACTATTGTCCTCCTCCCACGGCCCCCACCGATGAGCGGCGGGTGGGGGACCTAAATGACAATAAGGGGGGACCTACTGTCCCCCCCGGCCCCAACCCATAACCGGTGGGTACCCTAAGTATCAATGGGGGGAGACCTATTGTCTCCCCCCAGGCCACCACCCATGACCGACGGGTGGGGACCTTAATTAAATAAATAATGGGGGGAACTAATGTCCCCCCAGATCCCCGCCCATGACCGGTGGGTGGGAACCTTAATTAAATAATGGGTGGGGACCCTAACAGACAATGGGGGGACACCTATTGTCCTCCCCCCATGGCCACCACCATAAGCGGCAGGTGGGGGCCCTAAATGACAATAAGGGGGGGACCTATTGTACCTCCCTGCCCCCACACATGAGCGGCGGGTGGGGGCCCTAAGTATCAATGGGGGGAGACCTGTTGTCTTCCCCCAGCCCCCACCCATGAGCGGCGGGTGGGGGCTAAATATAAAAAATACCCTCCACAAGTCACCTCTAGTTAGCCCCCTCCACAATAAAATTAAACCCTACCTACCCCCTCACTCTAAAAATAGTGAGGGGGAACAAAAAATAAACACCCTGTAAAATAAAATTTCATACTTACCATTCATAATTGTCCCATCGCAACTGTTAAAATAAAAAAAAAAAACAGATCGCAAAAAAAAACGCAGAAAAAAGAAAAACCTGACGCCCCAAAAAATAATTAATCTTCACCCAACGAGGTCACCGCGCAGACTGAGCTCCGCAGGGTGGAGAAAGGCTTATAAAGCCTTCCCATAGCTAAGTCTTTACATTTACCTGTCACAGCACTCTGATTGGTTGGCTTGGAATCCAACCAATCAGAGTGCTCCGAGTCATTTTACACAGCGTGGGAAAGTTCTTTGAAATTTACCACACTTTGTAAAATGACTCAGAACACTCAGATTGGTTGGATTCCAAGCCAACCAATCAGAGTGCTGTGACAGGTAAATGTAAAGACTTAGCTATGTCCCCCCATTTTTGTTATTTGGGGGAACGGCACTAGTGACTGGGCACCAATAGCTGCCCAGTCACTAGTAGTTTTAAATGACAGCGAGCAGCCACTGGCTTTTTTTTTGCGCATGTGCAGTGGTATTTTCGTCAAGCACAGGTTAAGTCACTTAACCTGTGCTTGTAAGAGTCTCCTTGCATCCCTGCACTGGTTAAGTGTCAGGCTGCAGGGAGAACCAGCGATTTTGTTCTCCTCTGTGCTGTGGGGTTTAATTCTATATTAAACGAAACAACTGAAACGAAAAGGTAATGTAAACAAATACAAAAAAGTCAGACATTTCAGACGAAATCGTATTTGTACGAAAACGAATGCACATGTATTGTCAGGAACACAAACATGTATTCCTCACCTTATAGTGTTAAAACCAACACCTAACCACCCTGCCCCCCACCTTTTCCCCCCTAAATATAGCAAAATCTTACTTTTATTCCACTCTGCTGCTGCTGGTTCTATCCCTGATCTGCATACTTGGCTGACATCATCAGAAGTGATTTTCTGAGCCAATAACAATGTTGTCAAAATAGGATTGGCTAATACTGCCAAGGAGGCAGATCAGGGGCAGAGCCAGCACAAGCCAAACACAGCCCTGGCCAATCAGCATCTCTTCATTCAATGATTCAATGCATTTCTATGAGGAAACTTCAATGTCTCCATGCAGAGGGTGGAGACACTAATTTTCAGCACTGCCTGAGAAAGCATCTCTAGTAGCCATCTTAGGGGTAGCCAGTGGAGTTATCTCTAGGCTGTAACATAAACACTGCATTTTCTCTGCTGCTCCACTGCTCTTCTCCCAGACATCGTCAGGAGAGGCCAGCCGACTTCACTGGCTGCAGGCTCCAGGCTCACCTCTCCCTGGCCCAAGGTAAGTACATTTTTTGTTGCTGTTTATTTTTTTATTCAAATGTATTTATTTTTTAAGCAGCCCCTTATAGTCATTTGTAGGCCCCTCAAGAGCCCCTGTGCCCCCCTATAACCTCTGTCCCCCTCTCAGCCCCTGTGTCCCCCCGCAACCCCTGTGTCCCCATATCAGTCCTTGTGTGTGTCCCCTCAGCCTCTGTGCTCCCCTTCAGTCCATGTGTCCCCCCTCTCAGTCCCTGTGTCCCCCTCTCTGTCCCTGTGTCCCCCATCAAGCCTGTGTTCCCCTCTAGAGCCCCTATGTTACTCTGTAGAACCCCTGACCCCTACAATAGCCCCTGTGCCCCCCACCACAGTCTTTGTGTCCACCTATAGCCCCTGCCCCTCTCTCAGCCCCTGTGCACACCTCTACAGCTCCTGTCCCCTCTCAGCCCTTGTGTCCCTCCCCTATCTCCTGTAGCCCACTCTCAGCCCCTGTGCCCCTCCCTTCTCAGTCCCTGTGTCACTCCTCTCAGCCCCTGTGTATCCCCCTTTCAGCCCCTGTATCCCCCCTCAACCCGTGTCCCCCCCTCAACCCCTGTGTCCCTCCTCAGTCCCTGTGTCCCTCCTCAGTCCCTGTGTCGCCCCCTCAGTCCGTGTCCCCCTTCTCAATACCTATGTCCTTCCTATCAAGTCCCTGTGTCCCCCTCTAGAGCCACTGTTTTACCCTTTAGAGCCCCTTTCCCACTACAACAGACTCTGTGTCCCCCTATAGCCCCTGCCCCTCTCTCAGCCCCTGTGCACACCTCTACAGCCCCTGTCCTCCTCTCAGCCCTTGTGTCCCCCCTCTCAGCCCTTGTCCCCCCCTTCTCAGCCCTTGTGTCCCCCCTCTCAGCCCTTGTGTCCCCCCTCTCAGCCCTAACTTGTAATTTACAGCCACTACAACCCACTAACAGTGCCCTTCCCGAGATTAGGTTCTGGGTCCGCCAGTACTTCTGTCTTTGTATTCCTGTGTCTGCATGACTCTCTATGACAGTGTCTGAATGTCTCTCTGTGTCTGAATGTCTATGTTTGTATGACATTGTACCTGTATGTGTATATTGTATGACCATGTTTGTTTGATTGTGTGCCTGTATATCTCTGTGACTGTGTGCATGGATTATTATGTGTGCCTGTTTGGTTATGTGTTGCTATATATCTATGTCTATATGGAAAATTATAGGAATGTGCATGGGCAAAAAATTTGGTTTGGTTCTGTTTGGACTTCCGAAATTCAAGACTTTTAATTTTCCCTACCCTCACCTGTTTTGACACTTTTCAGAAATCCAAAGCACTTTGGGACTTCAGCAATTTGGTTCGGTTCTGCACTACCGAAATTCGTCACTTCGTAAACTCGGCAAGCATCCGAATGTCCGAATTGCAAAAATTTGTCTAGAAAATGACACGCACGTGTCTAGAAAATGACACGCAAATGGCCTTGTGGAGTAAATGGGGGATAAAATACACTAAAGAGGGTAAGAAATTCAAAAGTGGGGTTACGAGACACACAGATGAAGACGCATTGTTTTAAGGGGGGGTGTTAAAAAGCATCTTTGTCTGTGTAACCAAAAATTCTTGCACCAGTCCTGCCTGAAGGGTATAATTATACTCACCCTAACAAATACAATAAGCTGTAGTTGTTCTGGTGACTATAATGACCCGTTAATATTAGAATATGGCCTTGATTTAATATTGTTTAATACTGTTAGAAAAACTTTACAAATTGTTTATTCACAGAAGTCACATTAACCCCTTAAGGACCAAACTTCTGGAATAAAAAGGAATCATGACCTGTCACACGTCATGTGTCCTTAAGGGGTTAAAGTACTTTTGAGTTTTAGTGGATAAATAATTTGGAAAGTTTTTCTAACAGTATTAAAGGGCCACTCCACACCCCAAAAGCACTTCAGCTTGCTAAAGTGCTTTATGGGTGAGGAGTATCCTCATTTAACCCCAGTTTATAAAAGTGCTGATTTCTCATAGATTTCTTTTATAAATTAACTAGGGAACTCCCCCTGGCTGTTTTATTGATTCCTTCCTACTTCCATTAGCTGCCCTGAGTTAAAGGGACACTATAGTCACCAAAAAATAATTTTAGCTTAATAAAACTGTTTTTGTTTATAGATCATGCCCCTTAAGTTTCTTTGCTCAATTCTCTGCCATTAAGGAGTTAAATCACTTTTGTTTCAGTTTATCCAAAAGTAGCCACACCTCCCTGGTTGTGACTGACACAGCTTGAATGAAAACAAAATGGTTTCATTTCCAATCAGATGTTACTTACTTTGTAAATTTGTATCTCCTGCTCTGTAAATTGAACTGTATTTAAATACAGGAGGCTCCTGTTGGCTAATAACAGAGCAGGAGATAAGAAATTCTAAATTAAACAGAATTTGCAATAAAGGAAGTGTAAACATTAGATGACTCTTTAATTGAGCAGTGAGACTGCAGGGGCATGGTCTATACACAAAAACTGCTTCATTAAGCTAAAGTTGTATTGGTGACTATAGTGTCCCTTTAACGGAAGTGGCAGGCACGCTATACTTGAGTGTGCCTACATCCTCCACAGACCTCACAGACCTCAGACCAGCTAGACAGCTTCATCACTGCACATGCGACCGGGTGTGGGTGCGTGCACAGTCCGGTATACGTGCACACAACATTGTGCACATGCGTGTACGAGCTGGTGCACGTGTGCACATAGGAACCAAGTCAGGTTATTTCCTTGTGAAGAGACTGAGGGGAAAAGGGGAAGGGGCTTACAAAGGCTGCAGTCATAAGAACTGCAGCTTTTGTAAGCTATTTTAAGCTATTTTAAACTATATTCCCAATGAATACATACATGAAAATATGCATGTATGTATTCATTGGGGGTATATCTACTATACTGTAGTTTTTTTTGGTGGGGGTTTTGAAGTGTGGAATGGTCCTTTAAATGATTTACAAAGCTTATTGAATCGAGGCCTATGTGTTTCATGTGTTGTTTTGGCAAATATTTATTGAATAATTGCTTGTGAGTAGTATTCATTTTTACTCAGTGAGGCAAAGAAATGCTAACATTATTTGGACTTGCTACTAGATCATTCTCCAAATAGCACATTTTTGTTGTCCCAATAACTAGGTATACACAAAGAGATCATTGTTCATCAATATAATTGATCATGATTGTTATCTTTATGGAGATTAATAATCCGTTAACACATATCTAAATTTTTGTAAGCCAGAGTTTGATGGGTCATTTTTTTTCTTGAAAAGGCTGAAAGAATGCAGGATGATAAGAGGTAATCAAGCATCACATGTTTTGCCAACTAAGGCCTTTATTTGATACTATTGGTTAAACTTTCAAATGATTCAATATTTTTGCACAAATGTTTAGAAACATGTTTCTACATCTTAAACTATAAAAAAAAAAATCACATTTATATAGAAAATATATCGCAAAAATTTAAATATTACAAAATTTCAATAATTTTTATAATATTAAATTATTTTAAATGTGTATCCAAAAATATTAACTCATTTAAAAAGCTTGCCAATATTAAATCAAGGCCTAAAACCTTGATGTAATATTGTTGGATGAGCTTTTTAATTGATTTAATATCCGGTTTCACTATTCCCTGTCCAATGAAATTAGCAAATTTTTGTGATTGAAGTTAGAGAACAGCCTAGAACACCTACCTTCCCTGCCCCTAGAATGCTTACCTTCCATCGCACCAACCTCCCTGCCCCTAGAACACCTACCTTCCCTCCCACCACCCTCCTTGCCCCTAGAATGCCTACCTTCCCTCCCACCACCCTCCTTGCCCCTAGAATGCCTACCTTCTCTCCCACCACCCTTCCTGGGCAAATCTGCCACAACTACCCCACTACCACCACCACCACAATTCTCCCTGGGGGAACCTTACACTGCTCTCGCTACCAGTCTTTACTTGCCCTCACTTTGCTCTCTCTCTCTCACACACACTTGCTTGTTCACACACAAAGTGCTTTCTCTCTGCTCTCACACCCTGCTCACTCTCTGCTCCTAAACTCTCCACAAAGATGGTGTCATGGGAGTCGAATTATATAGTGTGCAGAAGTGTTGCATGCTGGTAGTGCTCCCTGATTGGCTGCACTTTCTGTGCAGTAAAAATATCATTTTGTAAATTGTATATATACTAAACTAACACTACTAATTATTAACTAAACCCAGACCACTTCTTTAAGATTAAGTGGTCTGGGTGCTGCTGTGGTCCACTATGCAATGTAAAACATTGCTGTTTAAGAAAAAAAAACACACAAATGTTTATTCTTCAAAACGAATGACATTCCGAACTGTTGAATGCTGGAAACGAATGACCTGCTGAACTGCTGAATGCCTGAAATGAATTCACGAATGCCGCGTGCCGAATGTCCGAACCAAATGTAATTCGGCAGTTTCAAAATGCTGAACCTAATGCCATTGGTCTAAATTGCCGAAGCAGACAAATTTTTTTTACTTACCCGAATTTCCGAACCAAACCAAATTTTTTGCCCATGCACATCCCTACTATAGTGTCAGGATTACAGTATGATCGAGCACGTAGAATTGTGTAACACAGAGGGCTGATAGGTAACGTATACCGGACCTTAGAATGGCCGGACTAACGTACCAAAGAATAGTCAGGAATAGCCAAGGTCAAGGGATACAGTAAGAGACACAACGATAAGGAAAAGCCAGGAGTCAGGGATACCAGAAAACATGGAAGTCAAAAACAATGCCAAAATCAAATAACCAGAATTACCAGAATAAATAACGCGCTCTCGGACAACCACAAGAGAAACCACAACAGGGCACTGAGCAGGATGAGAACTGGGCCTAAATAACCCTCCTCTAGATCTGATAGGCTGTAACCAGTCTTTGACCCCAAAGTCAGTTACCAGGTTTCAATTTGCATAATTGCTGCTCAGCAATAACCCTTCTGTGGATTAAGTTGCTGCTCGGCACAACTTTTCCTGTGTGGACAGTAAATGTCATTAACCACATTTTTATAAGCGGATGAATACGTGACATTACCCCCCACCTGGAGAAAGCCCACCGGGTTGTCAGGATCAGGCTTAAGAGGAAATTTGGCGTGAAAATAGCTAATCTTACGGCCAGCATGTATATCAGATGCCGGAACCCAAGAACGATCGGCTGGTCCACAACCTTTCCAATCCACCAAGTACTGTAAAGTGCCCCGAGTAAACCTGGAATCAATTATGGAGGAGACCTCATACTCTTCCTGTCCAGAAACAACTAAGGGAGGAGGAGGGACACTTGAGACAGTATATTTATTGCACACAAGAGGTTTGAGTAAGGACACATGAAAGGTAGAGAGTACGCAACAGGATTGATCCTACAAAGGACACGAAAAGGTCCAAGGAACCCAGGAGCAAATTTCATGCTAGGGACTTTGAGCCTGATGTTACGAGAAGATAACCAAACCCTCTCACCCACTTGGTAAACAGGGTTGGCACCTCGACGTGTATCAGCATGATGCTTGAAACGGTCAGCAGCAGTACCCAGAGCAGATTGAACTTTAACCCAGGTATCACAGATGGAAGCCAGACGGTCATCCAAAGCAGGAATAGCCGTATCAGAAAAAACAGCCGGTATGACTGTAGGATGCCGGCCATTATTAACAAAAAATTGACTATGCCCAAAGCAGTCATGGTCAGCATTGTTCCTAGCAAACTCGGCCCATGGTAGCAATTCGGACCAATTGTCTTGAGTGCTATTAATGAAACAACGCAAATATAATTCCAAGGACTGGTTAGCCCTCTCAGCTGTACCATTGGTCTGGGGGTGGTAAGAGGACGAAAAAGACAATTCAATCCCTAATTGTTTATTGAAGGCCCTCCAAAACCAAGACACAAACTGAGAACCTCTGTCAGATACTATATTGTGAGGCATGCCATGCAGACGGGCAATTTCTCGTATAAAGATTAGTACCAGGTCTTGAGATGACAGGAATTTCTTGAGAGGAATAAAATGAGCCATTTTAGAAAAACTGTCCACAACCATGAGAATGGTGGTATAACTGTTAGAACTAGGAAGTTCAACAATGAAGTCCATGGACAAGTGGGACCATGGGACCTCAGGAATAGGAAGAGGTTGTAATAAGGCACAAGGGAGTTTATGAGGCACTTTGGAAACCGCACAAACAGAACAAGCCTGCACATATTCCTTAACATTCCTCCTGAGGGAATCCCACCAGAATGACCTCATGATAGCAGAAGTGGATTTATTAATACCTTGGTGACCAGCAGACACATTGTCGTGAAACACCTTCATGATATTAACCCTCTCCCCCAATGGAACAGTTTGTCCTGAGGTTTACCGCAGGGCGCCTGAGACTGAGCCTCCATGATGGAGACAAGCAGTAGAGAGAACATTGAAAGGACAGTGGACGCAATGATACATTCTGGGGGAATGATATGGGACATTTCTTGCTCTAGTATAGCCTCAGTAGCAAACTGCCTGGACAAGGCGTCAGCCTTGACATTTTTAGAACCAGGTCTGTAAGTGATAAGAAAATTAAAGCGAGAAAGAAATAGAGACCACCTAGCTTGTCTAGAAGATAATCGCTTAGCATCTCCTATGTAAGCCAGGTTTTTGTGATCAGTAATGATCAAAAGATGGTCCTTGGAACCCTCTAAAAGATGTCGCCACTCCTTGAGTGCTAGAATAATGGCCAACAATTCTCTATTGCCAATATCGTAATTGTCGCTCAGCAGGAGACAACTTTCTAGAAAAGTAACCACAAGGCTGTAACAGAGTTCCCTGGCTCTCCCTCTGGGAGAGAACTGCCCCTACTCCTGTCTCTGAAGCATCAACCTCCAATATGAAAGGCTTACTGGTGTCAGGATGTATCAATATGTCGGCGGAGGCAAACCGCTGTTTGAGAGTTTCAAAGGCTTCAATAGCCTCCTTAGACCATATCGTACTACTAGCCCCCTTGCGTGTCATATTGGTGATGGGGGCTATTACTGAAGAAAATCCCTTTATAAATCTTCTGTAGTAATTGGCAAAACCAATGAACCTTTGAATGGCTTTCAAACTAGTTGGTAAAGGCCACTGTAGAACAGACTCTAGTTTTTTTAGGATCCATCTGAAACCCTGAGGCAGAAATATTACATCCTAAAAACTGTACTTCAGACTGTTCAAAGATACATTTTTCCAATTTACAATAAAGTAGTTTTTTTAACAAGGTTTGCAGGACTTGTTTAACGTGATCGTGGTGAGCCTGGAGGTCAGGAGAATAAATAAGGATATCATCCAGATAGACCAAAACAAACGAGTAAATATAATCACTGAGAACATCGTTAATGAAATCTTGGAAAACTGCTGGAGCATTGCACAACCCGAATGGCATCACTAGATAGTCATAGTGTCCACTTCTGGTATTAAATGCAGTCTTCCACTCGTGGTTTTCCTTGATTCTCACTAAATTGTAAGCACTTCTAAGATTAAGCTTAGTAAAGCACCCTTGAGTCTGTCAAATAATTCAGCAATAAGAGGAATGGGGTAGGCGTTTTTAATGGTGATTTTGTTTATGGGTAAGGTTTCATGCATTATTAATGGTTGTGAGAGTGGTCTCCCATCAATAGCTTTAACGGCTAAGGGTGATAGTCTCTCCTTGATAGGTATAGTATTATCCTTGACAAATTGGACATCAATGAAATTTCCAGCAGCCCCTGAGTCCATCAGGGCTTTGCATGAAAAGTGCTTTTTGTCAAGAATAATCGAAATATCAATGAGAAGTCTATATTATTCTTTTCAGAGGACATCTCCATTAAACCTAAGACCTGTCTCCTTAAGGTACTTAGCTGCGGTAGTTTCTTCGGACAAATGGGACAATTTTCTCTCATATGTCCATTACTACTGCAGTATAAACATAAACCTTCATTTCTCCTATATTGTTTCTCGGCCTCTGACAGTCTAGTGACCCCCAACTGCATGGGTTCAGGTTCGGACTGTATAGGAAGGTCAGGAACAACAGGTTCGAAAAGACGAGGTGTTAAAGGCATAGTCATACGTCTGGTCTTATTTCTAGTATTCTCTCTGGTTCTTAGTCTATTATCAATTAGCATAACAAATGTGATGAACTCATTAAGTTTCTTGAGTAGATCTTTAGCAGCAATCTCATCTAGCATAGTTTCAGATAGTCCCTTTTTAAATGCAGAGATTAGCCCACTGCTAGTCCAGTCTACCTCGGAGGCCAGGGTACGAAATTCTATGGCATAATCCGAGATAGACCGGTTCCCTTGTCTGATGTGCATCAGAGCAGTGGAGGCGTCGTCCTCCCTGCCTAAAGGTTCAAACGTAAGTTTAAATTCCGTAAGAAACTCCTAGTAATTGTGTGCCACACTCCTATTACTCTCCTATAATGGTTTGGACCAAGCTAAACTTTACCTTTTAACTGATTCATCAGGTAACCAATTTTAGCTCTGTCTGTGGGAAAAGATCCTGGTGAGGCCTCAAAATGATACTCCATTTGGTTAAGGAATCCCCTGCATTCTTGAATATTACAATCAAAATGCAGGGGAGGAGATAGTAGGTGCCTTGTGTACTATAGGTGGAGGTACATAAGTTGGAGGTGAGGCCGCAGGTTGCAGATGCGCTGTTCGAGTAAGAAGCGTACTGAAGGTCTGGGCAAATTGATCCATGCGGTGATCATTTTCCTCCAGTTTCATTTCGCAAGCAGCTATGTGCTTACACAATTCTACAGGATCTATGGCCCTGTCATAATGTCAGGATTACAGTATGATCCAGCACGTAGAATTGTGTAACACAGAAGACTGATAGGTAACGTATACCGGACCTTAGAATGGCCGGACTAACATACCAGGAATAGCCAAGGTCAAGGGATACAGAAAGAGACACAACGATAAGGAAAAGCCAGGAGTCAGGGATGCCAGAAAACAGTGAAGTCAAAAACAATGCCAAAGTCAAATAACCAGAATTACCAGAATAAATAACGCGCTCTCGGACAACCACAAGGTAAACCACGAAAGGGCACTGAGCAGGATGAGAACTGGGCCTAAATACCCCTCCTCTAGATCTGATAGGCTGTAACCGGCCCCAAAGTCAGTTACCAGGTATCCATTTGCATAATTGCTGCTCAGCATTAACCCTTCTGTGGATTAGGTTGCTGCTCGGCACAACTTTTCCTGTGTGGACAGTAAATGTCATTAACCACATTTTTATAAGCGGATGAATATGTGACATATAGAGCATGTCGCAGGTTGTGCAAGGTGGCAGGGATGCACGTTGTATCTTCCATACACACACAAAACCCAAGAACACTACCTAGAGAAACTAACTCAAACTGCATGTACACATGGACATTCAACTGAGTGTGTGCCTCTGTGTTCCTGTCTGTGTTTTTGTATCTGTGTGTACGTGCATGTGAATTTGTGTGTGTTGGTGCCTTTCTGTGTGTGCTTGTGCATGACTGTGTTTGTATCTGTAAGTACTTATGAGTGTGTTCAGCAAAAGAAGTTATAGGGTGGAGAAGGGATTACCAAATTATTTTGGGGCTCAAGCCCTGGATGTGTTCTAACCTTACAAATCTCCCTGCTTGGCTCCCTCTCTGTTTAGTGACAGTCGTAAAGATCCCTACCTGTCTAGTTTGAACATAAATCCCCAACAATGGAGTGGTTGGTGAGATGGGATCTAGGTTGAATAACCTTCAATTTAATTGGGTTCTGGGGATCCTCGAGACTGTATATTGTTTTATTTATTTAATTAAATTAGTACAACCTTTGTAGAGGGGCTTCTTCCAGGTCTAACTCATGACACTGATAATGTACGTTACAGAGGCATGGTTAGTGTTACTTAAGTAGTAGTTTGTTTTAGAAACAGGGCTTTTTTTAAAAACTCCGGTTAATTAATCATATCAAATATTGTTTCCTATTTGACTTAAAACATAATAAAGCCTATCAGTGATTTTATAAGAGAATATAGTTTGTCTTTAGGGAAAACATCACATTGTATCCCTGAATGTCAATTAAAATAACACATTTCAAGCTATTAACCCTTTGGGTGGCCAGAGAATTGGGGATTAATGGCCAGTGAAGTGAATCAGTTAGCTGGCTTGCATTACAGACATGTTAACAAGGAGATAAACAACAGCTAACTTTCATTTTAGCACAGAGATACAGGCTCCTTATCTCGGCCATCAAGCTGCTCATTCTGGAATGATGCAGGTTCATTTTGGTACACCGTTGGCAATCTGCCTGTCTGCTGGAACTGCAGAAGCTTATTGCTGCGGAATGATTCAGCATTCAACATCTACCCATGAATCCCTGGGATATTTTCTGCAAATCATTTTAACCCTTAATGAAGAAATAGGCTATACTTTACTTTGCAAGGCCCTCTAAAAACACACACTGAAACAAGCCGATTGTGCAAAACAAACGTCTTGATGAAAATAAATTGGGTCAGAAAGTAGACAACAAATTATTCTAACACGTTTAATTTAGATTCTGCAATTCTGCCATTTTCCTATATGTCATACATATTGTTTAATTTCCATCTTCACATTATTTATTACTCACAGTAGACTGTGGACAGCATGGTACAATAAGCAATCAGTATGCTCTGTCACTGTAGGTTAATTGTAAATGTCACAAGATATCTGGTTTTGCCAGACTTTTTAAAGCCACCAGCTGCTGCATATTTGTTTAGAGAAACAATTGGGGTCATATTCCTGGAATCACTAGGCAAATATCATTTATACCCAGCCTTCTTGAAAATTAACAGAATAGGGATAAAAATGGACATGAGTCGGCATGCTCCTTGCTAGCTTTAGCCATTCTAATAAAAGCTCGCCCTAAGCACACTTTTGAGAGAAGCTTAGTACTGGAACAGTTGGGGAAAAGAAACCTCTATTACAACCATTCCCTGAAGTTTACAATTTCACACATAACTTCAGGCTGCAAATATTACAAAGATCCAGCTTCATTGCTAGACTGCTTACAACTAATGCTTATATGGAACACTGTGAACAGGTCACCTAGTCCAGAGGCCAACAACCTATGGCACGTGTGTCATGCACGGCACTCAGGGCTGGCCTTTACGTGGCCAGCCCAGTCTCCACTGGACCCCAGGGAAGTCACCCACATTGCTAGATATACATAGAATAAGCCTCCCTCTCGTACATATGACACAAACACAAACACAGTCCCCACAAGCTACATACATAAACACATCCCCAAAAGCAGCCTCTCACATGCAATACCACAAGCAACTCCACACACACCACCAAACTCACAATGTGACATCATCCACACCCACAATTCCACGAGCAGCCCCATACACAGCCCACATTCATAGGTATCATACACAATACCACAAACTACTCCTGAACATATACAGCCCACATACGCACAAATACAACACTACAAAGCAACTGCAGTGCCCATACATAAAACACAAGCGCAATACGGCAACATACACACCTCAATTTTAAAATAATAGGACCAGCACACCAGGAGACTTCAAGATCTTGTTTTGGCACAGTACTACTAAAAGGTTGCCTACCCCTGCTATAGAGCAATGTGAGAATGGAGAGAATGGCTCAAATTAAATTGAAGAATGCTGTGGACATCGGCCATCTGTATCCTGCCCAAAGAAAAGGGTCTGACATTACTGCCTCAAAAATCAAAAACACACGATTGTGTTGGAATGGCATCCAGAAATGTACTATAATGTACGTAGATCAAGCTATATATCATTCGAGCACAGTAAATATGATTACATGAATAGCTTACAGTAAAGGTTTATGTATCATTATCATATATATTATTGAGAATTGTTCACCAGACTGGGAGTCATCAAAATTGACAAGGAAATTAAATAACATTATGGTTAAATAACTGAACAGGAACAGTCACCGGCTTAGTTATTTTTTCACTAAGGCTATTTTGGTCTAAAATCTGCAAATCTTTGGTCAATTCACCACAATTTCAGATTATGTTGTTAAATTCCAGAGCATCTTTAAAGCTGTACAATAGGAGTATAAAAAACAAAAAAAAAAACAAATACATTAATAATTTGTATAGAGCTTAAGATGCATAATAGTTTAAACTGATGATATGTACCAGTGGTGCCCAAAAGGTAGATCCCCGGATATTTTAAAACTACATGATACATTGCCATTCTTAAGGCATGCATGGGAGTTATACAACATCTGGGAATGAATTTGAAAATTAAAATTAAAATACAGTCTTGTTTTCTTCCTGTTGCACAAAAAAAAAAAAAAACTAAATAGGTTCATTGAGAATCAGATTAATGGCAAAAGAACTGATGTACAATATAGTACTTATAATGTTGGTATTTCTGTTAATTTCTCATTCTGTAAGTGATAGGTAAACATAAATAAAGGACAGACGGGGCAGAGCCAGGCTTCCATGCAGAGCCTGAGTCTTGTGCCTGAGCTCCTAAGAGTTTTACTGATTCTGGGTGATATCCCTCAGTTAACAAACAGCTATGTCCATTCAAGGGCACTATCATTGGGGGAGTCAGGGTATCTCTGCTGACTATCCTGACCCTCAAACGATGTTTACACCCCACCGGAGTCCGTGTCTCTCTGTTGCGGCCCACTGGGGATGGAGCTGGGGAGACCCCTGTTTAGTTCTGCTATACTCCTACCCCCTCCCACCCTGGACCGGCAGGGGATATCCCGGTCTCCACTGGACACACCCGTGTTAATTACTCTACCTACACTGTACTACACTGTACTGAAATCAAGCAACACATAGCCCGTACTGGTTAATTAAAATGGCGACTGCCCTATCGTCCGAAAAACAGAGCCTACACGCGCCACGAAGGCGTCAATGTAACTCAACTGATCTCACTATGCAGCGCTTGGATGCAATATTCCAAAGCTTTTGGCAGAAGGTAGAGGAGCATACCCAAGCTTCTGTGACAGAGTGTGCCTCTTCAGGGTGCACATCGCAAAACAAGCTCCTACTTATGAAGATGTCCGCTAACCCTGAGCTACTCGAGGCCTCCCCACCAAGCATCCACCACCGAAGCGGAGGATCAACTGCAGAAAGCTGCATATACCATCCAAACCCCCTGCTTGACCCAGAGGGAAGATATCCTTGGTACCTGAGAGGGTCCAAGCCTGCAAACAAGGGATGCCAGCCCTCATACAAGCTTGGAGTTGGAGAAAAGCCCCAATTTGCAGTGCCACTGAAGCTCACTACCCGACCTCTCCTGCACACACCTCAACACTGCTGCTGGCAGGAATCGGATGATCCTGGGACTGCAGCTAAATTCTGAGGTCTGCTCAGGCAGCGGCATCAGCTGCATACCCAGGCGCCTTCGACATGCTTTTTTAAAGTTTTCTGCTTTCTGTTTCAAATCATGTTTGTGTTCCCTTAGACTCCTTATCTAGACAAACACTATTCCTTGTGTGGAGTACCCCTGCATTAGCGCTAGTGCGCCCCGGGGTCCAGTGGCCTTACACACTACCTGTAACTCAAATGACCACATGTGCTCATACGATTATCTTAGTGTAAACTTGTGATAGCACCATAGTTTACTGCATAATAACACACTCCTGCTAGTCGTTAAACTGATTGCATGACTGAATTACTAAGCAGGCTATTAAGTGTGGTGCATATAATATGTCCGAGTTTCATTAATATGGTGACCACTCATGTATTTACTTTATTATAAAACAAAAATGTGCTGAGTTATATTTACACTTCATCTGTTTAACAGACCAACCCCTGGCTATTTACTCATTGTATATCGTATAACATATGTTATTCTCATGCACAACAAAAATAAAGAATTAAACAATAATATATATATAAATAAAAATAAAGGACAGACCTCTCAGAGGCATATTTAAAGCTTTTCATTAAGGTGTATTTCTATTCCTAATGTAATAATGTCACAAATATATTTTAACTTTGTAATGGCTGCATCCTTCTCCCTGTGCTAAAATAATGTCTTTAAACTTGATGTGAGACAGTGAGGCAATTCATTATTCCATTATGTTTATCAGGTCATACATTACAAACCCTAAGAGAATTTTTATTCTTCACTTATCTCTTCACTTATTGACTACCAGCAACCGTGCATCTAATCGTCTTTTGTGAACCAGTCCAACATACATCTTGATCACTAAGCATGGTGAAATAAGAAAATGTAAAGAACCCCAAGTCAGTTTGTGTAACTGCACTTTTCCCCATTGGCACTACAGATAATTGCATGCGTGTGATCAGGCACCCTATCTCCCCATCCATGTGCCATCACAATGTGTGCTTTTATAGGCATTGGGGAGCACATCAAATCCTCAAGTGCAATTTATTATAGAAGTGAAGGAGACAGACCTTGGACCCCTATTCAAAGCTGTTCTACAACACTGTTGGGACACATTGCACATTGCCTCTTTCTTTTACATCCCTACCTCTTAGTAGTCATATAAATGGGACTGGATAATTACACACATGCATTAGAATATTTCCCGTCATTTGAATTTTCTATTCTGGATTTACATTCTATGCCTCAAGGGCAGCGCCGGAGCACCACCAATGGCCCCTAATATTTCAAATGTGAATGTTGACACCATCTTCACAAGTTTAACACCTTCACCATCTTTACCACTTCAAAAATAGTTCTGAAAGGAAGTGGATATATGACATGGATACAAAAGAGAAGAAGGGAGGCAGTTCCCCAAATGTGTAAAATATATATTTTTTTACCCTGTGTATGTCGTGTTATCAGATATTCAGAAAAAATGCAAATTAATACTTTGACATATTTTTATCTGGTACATTTGTTCCAATTTGAAATATGAGCTCCGATCATGTCATATGTCATAATTACCCAAAAAATACTCTGGCCAATCTCCGAATAATTTTTGTTAGTGTTAAGACCCATAGGGAGCAGCAGGTTTTAGAGAGTGACATATACAAGTTCCTCCCCTTTAATAAGTACTATGCATTTGGGTTCATTTGCTGCTGTTATCCTCTCCTGCCCTCGGCTTCAAATCAATAGCACTTCCCAATTCTATTGCGGTGACAGATGGCCTCCATATCATTAGTGCAGTCCCAAAGGTAGGTCTCAGAAAGGAGTGTACATATACCACTTAGCTATCATTAATGGAATGATGTAGATATAACATTTTTACCCCATGGAAAATATTTCATTGTACTTTATCCTATCAAAAGAAAAATACACATTTTTATTCTACATGTACAGAGCCTCCGTCAATCAAAATTATACTTTTAATAGCACAAAAACTACATGTTTTTACTATACCTACACAAATATAACAAGCAGCTAACTCTATCTGCAGTTGAAAAGTAATTCTAGAAAGGAATAAAATAAATGTCCTCGACTAACTGTATTTTAAGTAGTCACAGACGCAATTTTGTTTCATTTGTTTAAAAAACAAACCAACAACAATTATATATATATATATAACATTGATTTGCTGTCACATTTAGGAAACTCTCCAATAGTGCATTGTGCTGGTAGAGCAGCTTTTTTTCTGATGTATAAAAAGTGGGCCTTGATTGATTATGAGATCAATGGCTGGAGATAGAATGAATCACAGAATAGGATGGTATTTTCCTTTTAATGGGAAGAAGCAGCTGTCTGCAAATTTCCATTAGCTGGTAATTAGCATTATCTGGCGTGGGACGTTCCCTATGGAGGATGTAATGCATTTATCTCAGATATATTTTTGCTGTCACCTCTCTTTCAACCTTCCCCTCCCTCTCTTATTCTTCATCTGAGCCAGGTCAATGTAAACTCCGGTAATATCTCAGACTTCTAAGAAATGACCTCAGAGCATGTGTCCAATGAGAGCACAGCATTCTGCATGCAATATTATTCTCATTGGTTTAAGAATAGAGTCAGGGTGATCTGGAAAATGGTAGATTAACCCTTTAACTTTTGCAATGGGGCTGCATATACCGCAGCGTAAAGTAATGCCTGGGGTCTCTGGTGGGTTTATGTAAATCTCCTGGGCAAAATAGCGTATTTACAAGAGGGAAAAATCATGGAGTAAGTGACAAGCTAAAACATTATGAGGGTATATTTACAAAGAAATAGTACACTGGAAATTGGAAATACATTAACCATAAGACTCTGTATTGGAGTATAATCCAGATTAGAATATAGTATTAGGTTACTTTGCTTGAGCAGTGGCATAAATTTAGAACTCACTACAATATTAACCCTATCCATCCAACACCACCCATAATCTGTTAAAATCTCTTAAAATCTACACATTTAAATAAAAAAAGTGTGTATTTTTATTGTGTACTGTATACAATCTAGTAGTGTACAGATTTCGTCTGCTGCAATTTATGATGTGTAAATCAAATATCCCTTAAACGTCCCTTGTGTTGTAAATCTAAAATTTCCCTTTACGTTAAAGAACAAGTGTCTCATAAAGTACTGTACCGGCTTGTTTCTGCACGTCAAATTAAATCTTGTTATTCGGTTTAATTATTGCACCAAGGGGTCTGGTACATGCAGTGGCCTCACATTTGAAGGTGGATGTACTCTGTCTGTAGCTGTTGTGGATTCTCTTTACAAGGTTGTTAATAACATATGGTGCTGTAATATGAACCCATCCTGTCTCTCTCGGTTCCTCTCAAGTACCTCCATTTATACAATCCTCCAACCACACACCCTGTCACATGCCACCTACCTAGTTGCATTCATCCAACCCACTAAATCACATAAATTTATCAAGATAATCACACCCACCCACCCAGTCACATGCCTGCCACGCTCCCCCACCCATTACTCATCTCTCTGTTCACATACCTCTACCAACCTAGTTACCTTCACCTAACACCCCACCCAGTCCCATAGTTCACTGCACACAAGAACCTATATTTATCCACCAACCCAGTTAAATGAACCTACCTACCAGCCATTTCCTTCATACATTATCACAAACTCACATACGCATTTTATCTATAGGCCTTTATATGGAAATTATGTAGGCAGTCACATGCACAAATGATGCACAGGCTCTGATGGACACATTATATACAGGTCCTCATACACAAATTACATATGCAGCCATATATACACATTTGCATACCATTGGGCGAAAAAAACCCAAAACTTTCTATCCTACTGTCCCCTAGGGAGGTACACTAGGAGATTTAAATAGTTACTTCAAGCTCCATGACCATGACAGTATTTTGAAGTGGTCATTGCACAAGAAAACAGAATGCGCAGAATTTCAGTAAGAAACACTGCACATATATATATTTAATGTTGGTACCCGCAGTGTATCTCTGCCTATGCAGCTTTCAATAGTCAGCACAGAATGAGTGTTCTGGACTGGCTTGTGCTAATTCTCTGCATAAGGCTTGCACAGTGCTTTATTCATTGGCTGAGACTGCTCAGCTAATTCTCTCAGCCATCCGGCTTCTTCAGCTCTGCCTTTATCATTTCAGGCTTGGTGTCTGGTGTGACCCAGGTATGTGGCAAACCATTGTAAAATGGCTTGTCCTCTTATCAGTGATTGTTGCCAGGGTAGTCCTGACACTATAACCAGTTCAGTGGCATATTTGCAGTGGAATATATAAATATATATATTTGTGGTCAAGGCATAAAGCATTAGAGTTAGTAACATAAAACAAACAGGGGATGGGAAAGGTCAATTGTGGTGTGCCGGAACTGACAATGCAGTAGGCCTGAAATAAAAGAGGAAACAGCAAAAATACAGGGTGCGCTAAATGGAACAAATGAGAGATAATATTTACAAAAAGGACAAAAGAGTCTCTGAAAATACACGGTGGACCTTGGGTAGGTATTCTTTGGTTCTTGATTGAGTCCTCAGTAGTTAATATGAAAAACAAAAGCAAAAACAAAGAGAGACCAATAGTGTAAAACCGTTAGGAGATGGTGTCACAGACAACACAGAAATAGAGAAATGTCAACTCACAATCAATAGATCTATGCCCCGCTCTAAGTAAAACGGCATACAGTGGTATTTGAAACTCCCCACATGTAGGATATAGCTGGACAATAGGTGATTCTTCAATCCTTCTTTCAACGTCTCAAGTACCTGTCAGCATATAAAATACATAAATATAAGGAAAAAAACCCAATGGTGCAATAACGTATGACACCTACAGCTACAAACAAACACTGAGGTCCTAAGAGTGCCAACTTATAATAAAAAGAGCTATAACCAGCTCAGAGTAAAACAGCATACATTGATATTTAAACTCCCCACATGTAGGATATCCTTCTGGTGATGTATGTAATGCAGGATTTATGAAAGAAAGAAGCACAAAAGAGGGCCCATAGTGTTCTCAGTAGATAAAATAGAACTAAAAGGTAAAACAAAATGTATTTACAGTGTATAGAGCAGCCACACTGCTCTATGAACCATGCATGAGTGGAATAATCCCCACCTAAGGATTTCTTTGTAGTACTGGATCTTTTAAAATAATAAAAAATCAGCCAGGATAAAATAGCAAAAATAAAAGTAAGAGGACTGACCATAGAAATATAGGTAGTCTAAAAATACTTTTATTATAACAAGATCATAAAAACACAACGTGTTTCGCCAAAAATAGGCTTTTTCAAGTGTAGACAAATAATCCTGGCTTGTTATATTTTATAGGCAGCAAAAATGGCTTAAAATTTGAAAATTGGCGCCATAATGACGTCATTACCATGTGACCGCGGTCACATGACTATACATAAATACAACAGATACATAGAAAGTAAACAATGATCGTATTTCATATCCTACTACATGGGATGATTCAGATCCCATGTAGAACCTATATTGTATGCTAAAAGTTGACATTTAATATAAGGGGGAAGAGAGGTGAAGAGGGGATATGAAGGTGAAAGGTCGCGAGATCGCAGCCGTGGGTGGGGTCGGCGGTTGCCGAGAGGCAGGAAGGGAAGTGTAGTGCTGATCACGTCCGGAATGCAGGGCGTGATCAGACAGGGGGCGGTCCTAGTGGCCGAAATAGAAGGGGATTGGATGCTGAGTGAAATAGGGTGGAGTTACTTAAAAAGGACTGAGGAAGATATATCTATATAAAATATGAGCGTGGCGGCCATCTTGTTTGAGGGCAAAGTGAGGGAAGGTGATTAGATAGAAGTGTAATTACTTATAAAAAAGTGAATATATAGTTCTTTATAGAAAAAGAACCGGGGCAGCTTTTAAAGTGACAAGTATGCAGATAATAGATTATAACATAGAAACATAGAATGTGACGGCAGATAAGAACCATTTGGCCCATCTAGTCTGCCCAATTTTCTAAATACTTTCATTAGTCCCTAGCCTTATCTTATAGTTAGGATAGCCTTATGCCTATCCCACACATGCTTAACCCCTTAAGGACACAGCTTCAGAAGCTTGACTTACGCTTAATGACACAAGCAATTTTTGCATTTTCTTGCTGTTTGCGTTCAACTGCAATTTGCATCTCTCTCATTTATTGCACCGACACATATTATATACTGTTTTTTAAAGGACAGAAAGGGCTTTAATTTGATATAACATATATATATATATATATGCTTACTTATTATAAAAAAAATACAGAAAAATGCAAAAAAAATGAAAAATATTGTTTTTTTTTACAGTTTTTGCAATAATAATGTGTGCATAATTAGTGCAGGTTAAGGAAAGTAATTAAAAATAAATTTATTTATTTGTTCTGATTTACAGAATATATAATGTGTCTGGGATTTTAAGTTTTTTTTGGTAGTTACAGGTCACAAAGCACAAGGAGTAAAATAAAATTTTAATGTGGAGCGATTTTAGAATTTGGTATGTTTGTCTTGTAAGCTTAATAGCCATAAAAGAAAACAAAATTGCCACACAAAAGTATATATTTATATAAAGTAGACATCACGGGCTATTTACCTAAGGTTGTTTTGACACTTTCTACGTAGCCATATTACCGCCAACCTCTGCTAAATATTGGAGTAAAATTGTGTTCTTTTTGGTTTTTGGCACACAAACTTATAACAAAGAAATTCTTGTGTATATTTTGTAAAGTTGGTGTGTGCTATTCCTGTACAAAGTTTTATTTTGTGTTCAGTTACATCTGCTGAGTAAAATGACACCCCCATTGTATGTCTTTTGCACTATTTCGTGAAGTTACAGTGCCATACAGGATACCTGTCCTTTTCAGTATTCACAGTAGAATGTTGAGAGATGAATTTAATGAGCCTTAGCTTCCATTTGGGGTATTATAACAGTTTGACTGTTCAAAAAACCCCCACAAAGGCCTACCATTTGTAAAAGTAGACACTCCAGGGTATCTTATAAGGTGCATATTGTGCCTTAACATGCCCCCATTTTTTCACCAATATATGCCAAAGTATGTGGTAAAAAAAATTTTGTGCATTTTTTACATACGGATTGCATTTTTGCTGGGCGTTTTGTATATTTCATATGTGCCACTAAGTTCAAACCCCCAAATTATGCTCAGCTAAGTCTTCTGAGTAAAATGACACCCCATATGAATGTCTTTGGCACTATTTCGTGAAGCTACAGTGCCATATAGGAGACCTGTCCTTTACAGTATTCACAGTAGAATTTTGAGAGACGGATTTAATGAGCCTTAGCTTCCATTTGGGGTATTATAACAGTTTGACTGTTCAAAAACCCCCCACAAAGGCCTACCATTTGTAAAAGTAGACACTCCAGGGTATCTCATAAGGTGCATATTGTGCCTTAACATGCCCCCATTTTTTCACCAATATATGCCAAAGTATGTGGTAAAAAAATAATTTTGTGCATTTTTTACATACGGATTGCATTTTTGCTGGGCGTTTTCTATATTTCATATGTGCCACTAAGTTCAAACCTCCCAAATTATGCTCAGCTAAGTCTTTGGAGTAAAAATACACCCCCAATGAATGTCTTTGTCACTATTTTGTGAAGCTACAGTGCCATATAGGAGACCAAGCCATATCCGTTTTTACCAAACTTTGAATTTTGACGCTGGGCCTATGTGCAATTTCCAAGCATCTTCGCAGGTTTTAAATTCAATCTACCCCACAAAGGCCTACCATTTCTTAAAGTAGACACCCCAGGGTGTTTCAAAAGGTATAGTTTGAACCTTAGCGTGGGATCATTTTTCCGCTAGCTTGTACCAGATGTAGTGGTAATAAGCGTTTTTTCTGCCTTTTTGACATACAAAGTGAGTTTGCACAGTATATTTTGCAAACCTTATGTGTGCTACGACTGTATAATACTTCATATGTTGCTCAGCTATGTCGGCTGAGTACAGCAATACCCCCGTATGTACCTTTGCCAGGTATGTGTGGACATCGGAGGGGCACATTTGGGACACAGCCATTCCAGTTTTTTTCAAACTTTGAATTTTTATGCTGTGCCTATGTCCCATTTTAGAGTATTTTACCAGGCTATATAATCCAAATTCCCCATAAAGCCATACCATTTCTTAAAGAAGACATCCCAGGGTATTTCAAAAGGCATATTTTGAACCTTAGTGTGGGATCATTTTTCCGCTAGCTTGTACCAAGTGTAGTGGTAATAAGCATTTTTTCTGCCTTTTTGACATACAAAGTGAGTTTGCGCAGCATATTTTGCAAACCTTATGTGTACTATGACTGTATAATACTTCATATGTTGCTCAGCTATGTCGGCTGAGTACAGCAATACCCCCGTATGTACCTTTGCCAGGTATATGTGGATGTTGAGGGGCGCATTTGAGACGCAGCCATTCAGTTTTTTTCTAACTTTGAAGTTTTTATGCTGTGCCTATGTCCCATTTTAGAGTATTTTACCAGGCTATATAATCCAAATTCCCCATAAAGCCATACCATTTCTTAAAGAAGACATCCCAGGGTATTTCAAAAGGCATATTTTGAACCTTAGTGTGGGATCATTTTTCCGCTAGCTTGTACCAAGTGTAGTGGTAATAAGCATTTTTTCTGCCTTTTTGACATACAAAGTGAGTTTGCGCAGCATATTTTGCAAACCTTATGTGTACTATGACTGTATAATACTTCATATGTTGCTCAGCTATGTCGGCTGAGTACAGCAATACCCCCGTATGTACCTTTGCCAGGTATATGTGGATGTTGAAGGGGCGCATTTGAGACGCAGCCATTCAGTTTTTTTCTAACTTTGAAGTTTTACGCTGTGTCCATGTTCCAATTTGGAATAGTTTAGACGGTTGGTTATTGAAACTTCCCCACAAACACATACTATTTATTAAAGAATACACCCTGGGGTAATTCAAAAGGCATATTTTGAACCTTGGCGTGGGATACTTTTTTCTCTAGTTTGTTCCAGGTGTAGTGGTAATGAGCGTTTTTAAAATGTATTTTTTTACTTTTTATAACTTTTTTACTTTTAAAAACTAGTTTTTAAACTTTTGTTTTGCTTATAAATTTTTTTTAAACTTTCCTAAACTTTCTTAAAACTTTTTTACAGATTTAACATTTTTCTAAGCTATTTTTTTTACTGTTAACCCCTAACTAGCAGTACGCAGCACTAACAGTAAATTCCCCATTTTCCCATAACTCCCACCCACCCCAGCTAGCAAAATATATAGTTATAAAATATTTAAATTAATTAATTAAATAAATTGAACCCCTGAGGGTTAAAAAAAAAAAATAAAAGTTAATCCTCAGGGGTTAAAAAAAATTAGATCACAGTATAATACTGTGATCTCTATTTGATCGCTGTAGGCAGTGATCGACTGGCAGGGAAGGGGTTAATTTTTATTTGGACTAGGTAAAGTGTGTTTTTTTTGTTTTTTTTACTTAAATGTTATTAAAACATTTTTTTAAGCTTAATTTTTAACTTTTTAAAGTTTCTTTTAAAACTTTTTTTTAACGTTAACCCCTAGTTAGCCTAACGTCAAATCCCCCAATTCCCCACTAACTTCCACCTACCCCAGCTATCTAAATATATAATTTAAAAATAATTTAATTAATTAATTTAATTAATTTAACCCCTGAGGGTTAAAAAAAAAAAGAATTAACCCTCAGGGGTTAAAAAAAAAAATCAGATCATAGTAAAATGTAGTCAGTGATCAATTGGCAGGGAAGGGGTTAATTTTTGTATTAAAATGGGTAAGGGGGGGGACACTTTAAATAAACTTTATTTTTTTTAACAGCAGGGGGCAGGATCAGCACTGATCCGGCTCCCTGCACTTCACACAGAACCCGGAAGTGCAGGGAGCCGGTAGGTAAGTATACAGAGCACATGTGCTCGCTCAGACTTGTGGTCAGAGCGAGCACATGTGCTGGGCAGCTTGACCGGGTGCTCCCGGTATGCCTCCAATGCAGAGGCATACCGGGAGCACCATTAACCCCGCGATCGCCGCAATAGCGGCGATCCGGGGTTAATTTTACCGCGTGACGGACGAGGTCCGTCACCCGTCGTTAAGGGTCTCCCCTGCGTGACGGACCTCGTCCGTCACCCGTCCTGAAGGGGTTAAACACCTTTACTGTCTATGAATGACAAGTTCATATGTTAAATAAACATTTAAAAAATAATATACATACAATTACATTAGCTTGTATATTATTAGAATATAGTCAGAAAACAATATAAGACTTAAAATTAAAGAGCTACTTTCTTTTTATTTACTAAAATACTTATCATGGGGTATGTACAAAATTACTTGTGAATTATAAAACATTGGGTATGAAATTGTAGATGGAAATAGGTAACAGGAGAAAACAGGGTTGATGAATAAAATATTAAAATATTTGTTGATATTGATTTAAAAAAAATCATATAATAGTATCAATAGTATATTTACAAAAAATTTAAAAGGTCAAAATCTGCATTTAGGCCTTCAGGGGTAAGTGTCTTAAAATTAAAAACCCATTCCATTTCGGATTTACCCCAAATATTTTTTATATCACCACCTCTCCATGGGATTGTACATATTTGGATTGGGGTGAATTTAAGGACATTTGGTTTTTTTGATGGTGTGTTAAAAAATGCTTTGATACTGTGTGGTTCTCAAAACCATTTCTAATGTTGCGACAATGTTCGGATATCCTAGTTTTTAGATTTCTGGATGTCATGCCACAAGGGCACTCCAGTAGATATATGACATTTTTTGTGCAGCATGTGATAAAATGTTTTATATTATAACTTTTATTAGTAATATTTGATTTAAATTTTGTGATCTTATTTGGGACTGACTTTTGAGTAGTTTTGCAGACAATACATTTTGTATATAATGAAATAATAGAGGGCCTACCTTAAGAAATTATTATAAAAGGAGGAGTGGTGGGTGGGACAAATCTCCAGACCTAAGACTGTAGTGAGTGCAGGACTGGTGCTCTTTAAGAGGGTGAACCAAGCCCCTCCCACAACTTCAGGCCCTGCCTTCCATTTGTGGTCAAGGCATAAAGCCGGAGAGTTAGTAACATAAAACAAACAGGGGATGGGAAAAATCAGTTGTGGTGTGCCGGAACTGACAATGCAGTAGGCCTGAAATAAAAGAGGGCAAAAAAGATGTAACCAGTTTATTCAGCCTACAATACACCATAAGATTATCACACAATCATATTCTTGAATGCTAGGTGTACTTCCTGATCTTGCTGGGGTATGTATCTGGTGTAAGCTGTGGACTTCCACCGGCCCAATATTTAAAAGATAATGTGCGCAGGAATATTCCTCTTTGAGTAGTAGCCGCTCCTATTCGAAATGAGTGACTGGAATATTTGGCCGGATTTAGTCCCAACCTTACTAACAACGTTCTTACATAGAGCATGAACTTACTGATAGTAAGGGTATTACCGTATAATGCTAGCAGTGGTTGATGTTGTGCTATTGAAATGGAAGAAAGGTATTGGTCGAAGACTTTCACGGGGCACCATTTATTACCAGTAGGGTAATAGGTAATAGTGACCGTCTGTCCCTTCACACTAGTTTTTGTATGATGTAGGGACAGTAAATAGTGATCGTGTGTTTTTACCAGGTTGGATCTTGTGAGGAAGTTGGGGGTGTTGTAATTAGTGGTGGTAAACTCTTTGGGCCAAAGGAACCCATAAAACGCCAAATAGATGGCCGTTTTCATGACCTGGTTTGTGTGAGTTTCAAATGGTGAGGTATCTAAAAGGTTTGACAGTGACTGGAATAGGAGATTGTGGATAGGTAATCTGGATGGCGTGGGTGCAGTGGTGGAGTCCTTGATACCTTTAAGTATGGCCATTACTTGGTAAGATGACAGGAAACATTGTTTATTAGGCCAAGTGGTGAGGACATGGTGTTGAATACCAGTGATATATAATTTAATGGTGTTGAAAGATAGTTTTAGGTGAAGGTGGCAAAAGGAAATGAATGCAATCATTGTTTCCATGGAAAATTTGTCTGAAATGTTGAAGTCAAGCACAAATCTATTAAAAATATGAAAAGCCCTGCCATAAGCCTTTCTGGTGTTAACAGAAAGACCTAGTTGTGAGAGGTGATGCCCGTGAGTAGCTTGTTTAATCCAAGATTATCTACTGCCACCTTGGTACTGGAGTTGGTATTAGAGCAGTAGGATAGTGTCGCCCGGAACTCCTGAAAATGAGATCGGGATAAATGATCAGCGGCAATATTCAGAACCCCAGGAACATGTATGCAAGTTAGGAAAAAAACTATGTTTTGTCGCTTGCCACGTGAGATTCCTTATAAATCGCATGATGGCCAGGGAAGAGGAACGTCCCTTGTTTACAATATGGCATGTTGCCCTGTTGTCCGAGAAGCAACGCACCGTATTCCCCGACCAGCAAGCTCCCCATTTAACTGCCGCTGCTACAATAGGGTAAAGCTCAAATAAAGCAGATGTGTCCTTGAACTCTGGGATCTCAGCAGCTTCCTCCAGCCAGTTGCCCCACATCCATTCATTGCCAAAAATAGCGGCAAATCCGGAAGTGGCCGCGGCATCTGTCCAGATAGATACGGACTTGTCCGTCAATACAAGAGCGAAAATGCTCTTTCCATTTCAGTGCAGCAAGAACTCCCTACACATACGTAAGTCAGCGGTGGCATGTACGGCTAACGTTATGCGGGATGAATCAGTCTGTAAAAGGGGAAATAAGCTAAGCAGCCAGGATATGAAAGCCCGCCTTTGGGGTATAATTTTCATTGCAAAGTTAAGTGAACCCAACAGGGATTGCAACTCCTTCCTATTACATGACTGCCCTGCTAGGTAAAGGTCAATGGCAGACAGGGTGCGTTTGATCTCCTCCCTGGGGAGGCTAGGCTGCATATGTACAGAGTCCAGCACCACCCCCAAGAAGTTGATGACCGTATCGAAACCTTCAGTCTTAGTCGGTGAAATAGGTACTCCTAGTTGTGTGAACAGTTGTGTAGTAGCAAGGAGGCTACTGGGAGGTAACAGGTTACTTTCTATGGAAAGAAAATTATCCAGGTAATGAATAATGGTGGGGCATCTACAGCTGTTAAGCAGTCTCCAACACAATGTCTCGGCAAACATATCAAAAATTCTTGGGATGCTCTTGGAACCGAATGTGAGACACGTGAAAAAATAGTATGTCCCTTGCCATTTAACACCATGTAAATGCCACAGGGACGGATGAATAGGAAGTAGCTTAAACGCATTCACTTTGTCCGTTTTGCTAAGCCATGCACCCACCCCTGCTGAGAGGATGGCCGTGATGGCATTATCTGTGGTTGTGTATTGTAGAGAAAATTCTTCTGACGGAATGAGTGAGTTAAGACTTGGGGTAGGTGATGCATGGGGAGCAGAGAGGTCAAGAATCAACCTTTGCTTATTGGAGGATTTACCCATGACCAAACCTATGGGGTTAGTTCTCCATACCGCGAAAGGTGGAGAGTTGAAAGGGCCAATTACAAACCCTTGGTCAATTTCTTTCTGAAGTAGTCGGTCAATAGCATCAGGATCTGCCAGGGATGTCTGTAAGTTTTTACATTCTAAGCCCCCTGTAGGCATATGGATAATACCAATGTGAAATCCCTAAGTGAAACCTGTCACCAAAAATTACACTAGATGTTGAGATGGGTGACCACACAATAAATCTTTCAGCAGTGAGACATTAAGAGACGAAAGGTACTGCTTGGGGTATAATTTATTTAGACACATTACTTTAGAGTGAGCCCTGAAACATAGGGAGCAGACATGAAGTAGCCTGCAGGCACTGTAACCGCAAGTGCCCATATTAAAGTTATTACATACTTGTGACTTTCCCAGAAATACTATATCGCGGACCGCCGACGCCTTTGCGGAGAAAGCACAGTGGTAGTCGTAAAAAGACGTACCACCGTACTTGTTCCCCAAATCCACCAGCTTGTGGAGGTAGAGATCCAATTCTTCCCTCCTATAGGCATACACTGAGCATAATACGTCCCTGTAGATCCCAAAAGCCAATACGAATTCAGGGATGGATAGCTTACGATTCAGCCTGGGGTCCCTGGCTTTTAGTACCACCAATACGTCCCCATATGCATATGTCTTATTTTCAAGGACATCTTGGGAGGCAATGAGCAGTGATATCAAATTGACATCCTTCCCTTCCAAGATGTCCTTCTTAAGGTTAGCAGGCACCATGTGTGCCGGGTTAATAATATGAGGTTCTCTAGGACCAGTTGGAATATTACCAGGAAGAGGGCCGGAGAGAACCGTAGCGTCAGGATTACCCAGAGCCATGAGCGAATGCTGTTGGCTATCTGCTCTAATTTTGTCAAGCTTGTCAGTAATATGACCCAAGGAGGTCAGGACCGAGGACAATACAGCCTGCAGATCAGAAGACTGACCACTACTAGACCCTTCATCCGTCCCGGTGTTATCAGTTTGAGTATTCATAAGTCTATATGTAGCTGTAGCTGGGTAAGGGATGTTCCTTTTCCTCAATTCGGCGGTGATACTAGGAATGGTCCAAGATCTGAGGGATGAAGGGCTCGTATTGTCGCCACCCCGGGATGGAGTGACTGATCTAGCCGGTGTACTAGGGATAGACAGTTCTTCCCCGCCTTCTGGTAGTTATGACATGCTATAAAACAAAATAGAATAGGGGTAATACCTAACTGGCTGATGTAACTAATGCCAAGCGGTGAAACAATTAGGTAGTTACGTGACAGGTGAGGCCCTGCTAGTTGCCAAGCGGCTGTGAGAGGCACTACCTATGAATTGGCCCGAGTGGGGTACGTGGCCATTGACATTATGGCGGGGTGTTGGCCTCTCTGTGACAAGTAACAGCAAAAGACAGAATGGGAGTTACAGGTGAGGCCCTCTCTATGCAACCAAGCGAGGCGGCTAACTATGAATTGGCCCGAGGGAATGTCGTACCTCCGAAATGAGGATGGGAGATGGCCTTGCGGGACCACTAACGTTAAGGCGTAGAACGCCAGAAAACATACCTAGAGGCTCCTATGCTCCAATGCCAGTGTATAACTAGACTATGAACCTGACGAGGTAGGGAGGTTGGGAGAAAATTGCGAAAAAGGACATACCTGATGAGCAAAGTAAGTAGCCGCATAAGGTGATACATGCGATCTGTAGTAACCTACGAGAGTAATTGTGAGTTTTTGCAGGTTTATATCGATATGTATCCTTAATTCCCCACTGCTAACAAGATACCTACTGGTAAATTATCCAACTGTAGGAGACTGGAACCAAAGAATCAAAAAGCTGCAAGGATGGCCTAAACCTAGTAATGCAGAAATTACACATAAGTACCCAGGCCCTGTAAGACCCCAAGTGGACAATTAATCGTAAATTACTGACCAATGCCAGATGAAAAAGGTAGTAGAGTAGCAGCCCCCTGTGGATGCTGTTGAGACTGAAACATAAGAGGTCTATAATCACTTATAGGCTTTAAAACACCTAATCTATGCCCCATACACATAATGTATAACATTTGAACACTTCAAAATGGTATGTGTATCTAACGTATGTGTTTAGATATCTATGTACTAGAGACAGAAAAGTGGAACCATTTCAGGGAAAAGAGAATGTCTGAAGTGAAGGCCGTTTTGAAATTCAGAACGTATCGTGGAACAGAAACATATGTAACAGCATGAAAATCAGATCATGAGCCAAGGAGAAAAATTCCTGAACTACCCATAACAATACAATACTTAGCCTTAATAGGCTTCACATAATACAATAAGTAATAACTAATCTGACCACCAGGTTGGCATAACCAACATAAATACAAAATTAATATTAACTAATCGGCAGGTTTACAATTCCCAAAAATAGAGTGTTCGGTAAAATATACGAGCGGCCCATTAAAAAGGGCCATGTGTGCATACAACCAAACACTATCAATTTAACGAAACCATACGAATTAGGTTAGTTCGTGTGTTTGAACAAAGCGTTCGTGCGTCTGCTCCCGAAAAGCCCGCCAAACTGAGTGATTCTGATCGAATGAATAACCTAACCACTCGTATGCCATGAATCATACGAACAAAAAAAACACGAACGGAGAAGCATGTAATAATGATAGGGCCAGCCCAGGATGACGTGAAGCGACCGCGACAGCGGCACGACGGCAGCCTTGACTTACGGTTTGGATTCAAATTGGCACCAGTCGCAGGGTGGTTGGCGAGGTAAGGAAGACCTGCTGAGTTTCTGCAAAGTCAGGAACCAGCGTGCGAGCGTACCAGGAACTGCAGGACCAGGTAAGTGTTTCCACGAGTTTTCAGAATAGAAAATGGCGATTTGCACGGACCGAAAGTTAGGGTATGCAAATCTCCAGACCTGAGATGGTAGTGAGTGCAGGGCTGGTGCTCCTTAAGAGGGGGAACCAAGCCCCTCCCAAAACTTCAGGCCCTGCCTTCCATATATATATACACACAGTTAAGCACAATGACAGACAGTTATTTACCTTGGGCCTGAAGGGGGAGACATTTAATTTCCTGCGGTCCAGAGCTCTTTTTGTATGTAACTTAGATGCAGACCTGGCATGTTCTTGTTGCCAGATCCAGCTCTCTGACAGTGTCAGGGTGTTGCCACTGGTTACACAACAAATACTGTCAGTGATAGTTACATAGTTACATAGCTGAAAAGAGACTTGCGTCCATTAAGTTCAGCCTTCCTCAAATTTGTTTTTTGCTGTTGATCCAAAAGAAGGCAAAAACCCAGTTTGAAAAACTTCCAATTTTGCAACAAACTAGGAAAAAAATTCCTTCTTGACCCCAGAATGGCAGTCAGATTAATCCTTGGATCAAGAAGCTATTACCCTACATTTAAAAATTATATCCTTGAATGTTGTGTTTTTGCAAGTATGCATCTAGTTGCTGTTTGAACATCTGTATGGACTCTGATAAAACCACTTCTGCAGGCAGAGAATTCCACATCCTTATTGTTCTTACAGTAAAAAACCTTCTTTTTCTTTCTTTCTTTCTTTCAGTCTAAACGCACCTTGTGTCCTATGTAAAGTCCAATTTGCTAGTGCTGAAGCTCATGAGAGGTATATTCATGCTCTGCATGGTTTGCTGGTGTGTTCAGCACCTCACTGGGCTACTGTGGGACTGCATGGACCGGAAAGGACACTGTAAGCCTTAAGGTAGTGCCAGACCTGGATTAATGATCTACAGATGTTGTTGTGAGCTGTGCCAGTCAGCTGGTGTCTGTGTTGTCATGGAGCACTATGCGGCCAAACGGCTTGCAAACCCCAAAGGCCATCCCTATTTACAAGAATGAAACATGCATGGACCCCCCAAGAATGGTGGAGCTGGAGTGATGGGAAGCAGGTAATTAACACTTTAACAGCTCTCAAAGAATACAGATATATGACTTTTCACTATGATAAATTGTATATCTACCGCTTTAGAAGCTGTTATATATTAAAGTAACTTCCGTTAACATTAGTGGGTCAATAGCCTGGTGTTACATTTATTCTTACAAAATATACAATCTTCATAAAAAAATAAAAAGAGGACAGAAATAAATGGACAGAGACACTATAATTTGGAGTTGGAGGTAAGCAGGGGACGGTGGATATTACATACCAATCCCATTTTCAGAGACCTAAATGCTCTATGAAAACCCAGACATTCTAAATATGATAAGGCTTTATGCAAACTACAAGTTATCCTCACTGTGAATGGTTCCTACTGACTTCATTTTACAGGTTTCCAAAGTAAGTGAACTGGTAAGCCTCACAAAGGTGGTATTTAGGCCACCCAAATTATATATCTTTATGTATCTCCTCATGATCAAACCAAATGGGGAATTAAATGTGTTGGTCTATATTGGCTTTGTTAGGTTTTAGAAACATCTAGGGCTTGAACCCAAATGAAAACTTGATGTCCTTTATACTGACAGAAAGGTAGAGATATGTCAGGACATGTCTGCCTTTCTATGTTATGTTATGTTCTGTCCTTGAAACCTATGAACAGTATGTTGCTGATGCTTTCCAAGATGTCAATGAAAGTATAGTCCGAAACGAGCACATACATGTTTCATGAATAACAGAGGGGTGCACCATAAAGATCTGTTCCCCTATCAGTCACCTGGGGGACATCACCCACTTCCCTAAAACTGGCCTGGCAGAGCACCCTACTACTAATCTTTCTTTTTGTAACAAGCAGCTTATTAAATTTATAACATACCAAATTTAAAATGTAAAAAGAAACTAAAAACACTAATATCCATCTGCCCCCTCTACCAGCTGTGGAGATCGAGAGCTAAAGAGCCCCACATCCAGAACGTTACCCAAAAGCCTCCTCCTCCAGTCTGCAGTTATCAAACCTAAAAATCTAGATTTTGAGCTATACATTTTATTCTAAATGCGTTGAGCATCTCTTCCAACTGTGATTGCATTTTATATCAAACATGTTTGTGTATAAGATGTTCACATGTCCAAAAATATGTGACTCTTTCTTGATTTTAAATTAAGACTCACAAATATTGACATTCCGGTTCCATGCATACATTACATCACATATTCCTTTTAGATCTTACAGACAAGGTTTCTTGAGGGACAATATTCTTAGTAGACAATTTAGTCACACCACTATGAGATGTCCTTGTGATTCAATTAGCTACACTGGTCACACCCACAGTGCAGCTTTACAAAAAAAAGCCATAGCAGTACATGAGCAAATATACCAGGTTAGCATCTAACGTTCCAGTGCACATATCTACCCAAAGTATTAAAAATCCAGCACAATTAACCAGCCAACTGTTTTTTGAAACCCAAATGTTCTTCTGTACCGTACTTCTGAACTAAACTCAGTAGGTAGACAGCGGACACTTCTAAAATGGGCTTGGTAAATCTCACATTTCATAGGGAATAGTTTTGCCAAACTTTTTTCAAAGATTGTAGAACTGCACAAAATCTACCTTTGTTAATCCACAAAAAAAACCAAAAAACTACGCATTTAACTTAAAATGCACAAAATACAATATATGCTAAAAAAAACACTCCAAGCACTATAGCCACTACAGTAATGTTTAAAGCGCCAGGACAAAAGTTATTAAAGATATACTCCATTGTCAAGCAAAATCGCTATGTGGGGTAAATTTCACTTTCAATATACTTGCTTGTATACTGTCTCTGTTAAATCTGTTTGATTTATACTTTATAAAAAACAAATATCTTGCTCATAAACAAAAATGTAAAATAAAATATTAAAGTTATTTAACCCCTTAAGGACACATAACATGTGTGACATGTCATGATTCCCTTTTATTCCAGAAGTTTGGTCCTTAAAGGGTTAAAACGTCACCAAAATATGACAATATGGAGAGCTGAAAACAGTGATAGAACCTATTTGCAAACACAATTGCCTTTCTAAGGGACAAGCTGAGAAAATGTTTATGGTGTGCCTCATTACTAAACAATGCTGGAATCTGAGATTTTCCCCAATTGTGGGGATAGCACCCTAGAAAGTCATATCAGGGCATTTATATACTTTAGTGGTATACATCCTTACTGAAATAGTGCTTGGCAAGTTTGTATCAACACACAATGCATAGTCATACTACATGTGTGCCAATCATTTATTATATCATATTAACTTAATACAATGGAGTGGACTGAATTTTTAATCCCAAAAGTTTTTATCCATCCCTAATTTAAGATCTAGCCCATGGTTCCCTTGTTCCTATGACCATTTTGCAAGGCTTTATGTACTGCCACTGCCATTTTAACCTGTTGCGGGTTCATTTGTATCACTGATAACACTTAAAGAATCATCAAGGTCCTGCAGTTATGGGACACAGTGAGTTTGCCTCTTAGGAGGAGGCAGTGGATGTGGGTATAAAAAATCCTTTCAGTGTTTTTGGCTATCATAAACTGTGTTCCTTTGCAGCTGCCATTATCAGCATCATTACCAACCCACAATCCTTGCCAATTCCACAACCATGGTTAGTATGATTGTATGTCAAGCACTTATGTAAGGACACTCCTTGCCTTGTCTTGGAGCAATGCCACATACATAATATTATGTCTGGATATCTACTGCTTGTCTTACGTCTTCTCATTGTCTTGTCTGCACATGGCTCCACTGTCCCAGGCTGTTTCACAGCTATTCTCAGCGGGGGTCTAGCACTAGTTTTGCATTTGGTATGTTTAACCTGTTATTGTGTCACTTTTAGTGCAACTGGAAATTGCTTCAATATTATTATTTTTTGCCTTCTTTTTGAGCAGGGGCACATGTGTGAAGATTGAACGTGACGGTCTTGAAGTTTTCTTAAACCTATTTCATTTTAAAATCTGTATTATTCTGCTGCAATGTCTGTATGTATGTCAACTCTCTTACTACACAATACAATATGATTGACAAAATAAATATCACATTATATTTCTTAAAAGCCTGGCTGTTAAATGGATCTACAATACTATTTATTGTTAGTCAAATACCCCCATTTTATAAATAGTGACCTTGAAGGAAAATCTATCATTTATCCCAAATGTATATATTCTTTAATAATAAGAGCCTGTATACAGATATAGTACAGCTCTAAATACAGTACTAATAATAATTTGCAGTGGCTGGTTAAATTATTTTTTTGTAAAGAAAACATAGGAGAGCATTAGACCCCATGCATACTAGAACACGCATGTGTAACTCTGACACCCAAATAATTGAGAACTACAATTCATATGATGCCTAGCCAACATAAAGCCTGGCTGAGTTTTCTTAGAGAATGTAGCTCACAAACATTACTAAGATAAGCATCACTGGAATGTAAATGTTCTAATGTAACATGGGTGCAGAATTACAGTGAGATCCAGTTGCTCCCAATATGTTAAGTGCATCTTCTCAACCTGGGCGAGTAGAGTAGCAGATGTTCCAGTGGCCCCAGCAAACCAGTATTGCCTATTGGCCTTAACCTCTGACACCAAAATATGATTAACTAGATTAGAGGGTAAAATTTAGACATGGGTTACTAAAAGAACACAAGCCATTTAACCCTCTGAACACTAAGAGCCTACCAAACCTCTCTCATTTATTAAAAATAAAACAAAGAAAATAAAATTCCTAAGGTTATCGACTCTGATCTCTAGGTGTTATGATTAATACTGAACTAACTTGGTACAGCAACATTCTGTCAATGACATCAATACCCACTCTTAGTAAGTTTTATTTCCCTTATTTCTGGGGTACTGGCCATATCAGCTGCTGTAGTCACACCCTTACTAGACTAAGGCAACCACACTGACACAGCACAGGAAGCCCAGTTTGAGCACACTGAGGGCGTGGTGGATGCAGGTCCCCCTCCTCCCCCTATGTGCTCAGGACAAAAGATGCTTGTGGTCCCACAGGGAGGAGTTGTGTGTGCTCACTGATGCTCCAGGCTGCCTTTATAAGCAGCCTGCAGGGGTGAGGGACTTTCTTCCATCATCCCAGTGCAGCTGGTACCCTGTGGTCCTCAGACATCTCACAGACAGACTCCCAGCAGAACCCCAGCCACCATGAGTCACTCAGGTATGAGAAGCTCCTCCACCTCCTACCGCAGGACATTTGGGGCTCCAGTCCTTTCCCCGCTGTCCTATTCCTCCTCTTCCAGACTCTCAACTTCCAGACATTTGGGCAGCCCATCCCCGGGTCCCTCCAGCCGATCCTCAGCCTACCGGGTGAGGTCCAGCACCCCAATCCGTGTGTCTGTGGACCGGGTGGACTTCTCTGTGGCTGACGCCATCAACCAGGAGTTCCTGACTACCCGCAGCAATGAGAAAGCCGAGATGCAGGAGCTCAATGATCGCTTCGCCAGCTTCATTGAGAAGGTTCGCTACCTGGAGCAGCAGAATGCCGTGCTGGTCACCGAGATCAACCAGGCCAGGTCCAAGGAGCCCACCCGGGCTGCTGATCTGTGCCAGCAGGAGCTCAGGGAGCTGAGGAGACAGCTGGACCTCCTGGCCAAGGACAGAGACAACATCCAGGTGGACAGAGACAACTTGGCCGAGGACCTGTCTTTCCTGAAACAAAGGTGAGGGGGGCTGGGTCACTCAATTAGTCATAAAATACGGGGGGTGAGGGGGGAGGTAACATGTACTAAAACACGTGTCTGGCTCTGCCATGTGGGCATGGTACCATTTATTATCAGGGGAGTGCCTGGGTCTGCTGCTGCTCCTAGTAATTTAGGAGAGAGGAACTCTCTGCTGCCCCCCTTGTCATCATGGTGCTTTCTGTAAAAGAATTTTAGGACTGGGATAACTAGAAAGGGATATTGATCTAGTTATAAAAACAACAGGTGTTATTCTGGAACAAAGTTCTACAAAATGAGCAATCATCATGCAAAGCAATACAATGAC
>OW240912.1:330492992-330504270 GCA_933207985.1 Pelobates cultripes | reverse complement strand
CGAGGGTCATCCCAGTCCCCACTGGGTTGGTTTCATCCTGTATCGCAAGACACTCCACTGGCCTTAGAAGCCACATGGTGGGACCAAGATGGTTGCCGTGTCAAAATCTCAACAGTGCCGAGCAGGCCCTGAGGCCCCGGGGTGGAGAGACCTCTTCAATGCACGCTTTGATGATATCTTCTGGAGGCTCTGGAAGACTGTTGCCCACAGATCTGACATACTACCCCTTCTGATAGACAGCTGAGCCTGGAAAGCAGTCTCAGCTGCTCATGCCACTTCTGGGGTGGTTGCCCACTCGGAGAAACCTCCATGCTGGTGACCTCATACACAATGGGTGCCCCGGAATCCTGTGAACCTGCAGGCCCATGATCATGCCATCTGCCTGGAGCCGAAGATTCATGGCACTGAAGTCCCAGAGACACTTACAGCACTACTCACCTGGTCTGGTGGATATGAAAGCGGGAATTACTATGGCAATGGAGCTGGTCTTTCTGCCGTGGCCCAACATGGAAATTACCGGTGTCTCAAGGCCTCTGTGTGGCATCAGATGAACAGAGACTTTATTGTTATTTTCCTGCCAAAATAGGGAATTCTGTTCTCCTCGCTGAGCTTTTCAAGAATGTTGAATACCCAGTGGCCATTAAGCTAATTTGTTGTTAACTTTAGTCTAGCATGCTCCATTATTCCTAGTACGTTTAGTATCTCACCTTAGCCTACCTGACTTAGCATATAGCCTGAATTAACTGCCATACCTGCCATAAGGCTTTATATCTGGTTAAAACACACACCACTACTCTTACTCAGTAAATTGCTTGACCTACTCTTGTTTCTGTGTCTACAACCCTCTAACCAAGCCACTACTTCATGCTGAACAAGTGGGCTAGTAGGCTGAGCACCATTCCTACTGTATTATATCTCTGTTTCATTTAAAATGAGCTAAAATTAAGTTTAAAATTTTGCTGTTTAACATATCATAATACTGATCATTCTGCATTATCCTGATAAGCTTGTACCTGCTGTTGTGGCACTACAGGCATGTTTTGTACTTCTCAGCACAAAAAAATAACGAATGTAAAAAACAAACAAAAAAACAGAGCTCCACAGCATTAATACTCACAGTTATGTGTCTTTATATTACAATAAATGTGTTTAGGAATCTTTCTGTATAAATTGTATGTGTATATAACATAGCATGTAGCCTTTATAAGGCAGAAGCAGGCACATACATCTGGCCTTTTTTAATATATAATCCATATTTTAAAGTCCATATATTTTGTCCTAGTTTGAGAAATATATAAAACCAACAAAAGTGTGGTTTATTTCCTAAGAAGAAAATAATAGAGGTAGATACATTTTCAAATTCAGCCAAGTTGGGAATTAGAAAAGGAAGCTAGAAACCCCTTAGGGGAGCTAGCTTAAGTGTGTGTCAGGGACAACCTTATAGGGGATAACCCTCACATATGTGTATACAACAAAAAGAAAAGAAGGACCCAAAGGAGAGAAAATACCTCAAGGGTCCAAAACCTGTAGGCGGTTCCTAACTAATACCTGTACAAGTTAAAACTTAACTTTTAATATTGGTAGATAAAAAGTATACTAATGCCTATAACATGAACCCAAAAACGAAAAAATAATGAATAAAAAATGTAGGCAGACATAGAACCAAAACACCTTAACTCTTACATAGTTACATAGTTACATAGCTGAAAAGAGACTTGCGTCCATCAAGTTCAGCCTACCTCACATTTGTTTTTTGCTGTTGATCCAAAAGAAGGCAAAAAAAACCCAGTTTGAAGCACAATTTTGCAACAAGCTAGGAAAAAAATTCCTTCTTGACCCCAGAATGGCAGTCACATTTATCCTTGGATCAAGCAGTTATTACCTACATTGAAAGATTATATCCTTGAATATTCTGTTCTTGCAAGTATACATCTAGTAGCCGTTTGAACATCTGTATGGACTCTGATAAAACCACTTCCTCAGGCAGAGAATTCCACATTCTGATTGTTCTTACAGTAAAAAAACCTTTCCTTTGCCTTAGACGAAATCTTCTTTCTTCCAGTCTAAACTCATGGCCTCATGTCCTATGTAAAGTCCGGTTTGTGAATAGATTTCCACACAATGGTTTGTATTGGCCCGAATATATTTGTATAATGTTATCATATCCCCTCTCAGGCGACGTTTTTCTAAACTAAAGAGGTTTAAATTTGTTAACCTTTCTTCATAGCTGATATGTTCCATTCCTTTTTATTAATTTTGTAGCCCACCTCTGCACTTTTTCTAGTGCCATAATATCCTTCTTTAGAACAGGTGCCCAAAATTGCACAGCATATTCAATATGGGGTCTTACCAGTGATTTATAAAGAGACAAAATTATATTCTTGTCCCGAGAATGAATGCCCTTTTTCATGCATGACAATACTTTACTGGCCTTGGCCACTGCTGATTGACATTGCACATTGTTGTATAGTTTGTTGTCTATAACAATTCCCAAGTCCTTTTCGTGTGTTGTTATCCCTAATTCGCTTCCATTAAGGGTTTACGTTGCTTGTGTATTCTTTACGCTGAAGTGCATAACTTTGCATTTTTCAACATTAAATTTCATCTGCCATTTGAGTGCCCAGTCCCCCAGTCTATCTAAATCCCTCTGCAGCAAAGTAATATCTTGCTCACATTGTATTGTTATAAAAAGTTTGGTGTCATCTGCAGACACTGAAACATGACTTTCAATGCGGTCTTCAAGATCATTTATAAACATGTTAAATAGAAGGGGTCCCAGAACAGACCCCTGAGGGACACCACTTGCCACCTCTGTCCAGCTTGAAAATTTACCATTGATGACAACTCTTTGTACTCTGTTTTTAAGCCAATGTTCTATCCAAGAACAAGCATTTTCATCTAGACCGATTTCCTTGAGTTTGAACACTAATCTATTGTGTGGAACTGTATCAAATGCCTTGGCAAAATCCAAAGAGATCACATCCACAACTCTTGTGCAGGGTTTATTCCCCAATTGCTTAATAACTCTGCCAGGATATAGTCCCTGTGGGTAGAAGACTGCAGCTTGAAAACCCTGTACGTCCTATTGGGGAGAAGTATCATGGGATCGTACCTAGTATTACAGTGTAGCGGGTTTCCCTCATTGTGAAGGGAAACCTCTCCTAAATATCAATCAAATGATACACTCTATCTACTTCCCCTGGGCAGGGTAAATATCATCAAGTTGAGAATTATTTTCAAATTCTTCTTTGTTGGTCTACATTTTGTAATTCATTTCACAAGTTATTGCAATTGACTGTTTAGTAAATGTAACCTCATGTTTTTCTCATGAATTCCATTTAATTAAAATTGTGTGGTGGATTTATAATATCGCATGACTTAATCATAGCTAAGGTCATTGCTTTCTGCCTGAAGCAAGAGAGAGAATAATAGGTTCGGCTTGTTTAAAAGGATTTCAGCCATCTTTTAATACATTACACATTTCCAGAAATACAATGCACATCAAATGAAAACACTGAGGTAGCAATCTAAATATCATTAGACAGCAAGTATGAGTTTTTTTTAGTTGTAATGAAGTAAACCATATTTATTTAGGGTTAATGGACTTTGGAATGATATTTCTGGGAAATATAGTGCATTTAAAGTGTGATTGCATGTGTCAGTATAGGTGGTGGTGTGTGTGATAAGGTCAATGAATACAAGCGATTGTTTTGCAATTCAAGCCATGTGCTCAAATACATCACATTATGTATTTTCTCCATAAGAGAGAGATATCAAATTTGATTTTTTTTTTCACATGAAATTGTAAGTAATTGAGTAAGTTATGTTGGAAAGCCTTTCATATTTAGATATTTTGGCATAAACTAAAATTTGACTTGTTAATTATTCACATTTTCTGCTCTAGTGAAGGAATAAACACATATGACAATTGTTGCTCTGTTGAGTACATAAGAACCATCACGTCTTTGAAGAGTTTATTCTCCCAATCCAATTTTCCATTCTAAAAATGTGGAAATGTTTGATTTTGGAGAAGCAAAGTTCTATTTCAATGCTTTGTCATTTTTGGTACTTGCTATAGCTACATTAACCGCACAGCATATATTACTTTGGGAGTTTTGTTGAGTAGATATGCAGTTGTACTGAAAGCAGACAGTAATGTGATACATGCTGTAATCATCTACTTACTTAAATTTCTAAATCATGAAGTTGTTGAACTTACATTGAGAAGTGAGGAATAAAATATGACTCAAAAATGCGTTCAATAAAAGTTTATATATACACTGATCGTCCGACAACATTAAAACCACTACCAGGTAATTTGAATAACATTGGTTGTGTCATTGGCACCTGTCAAGGGGTGGGATATATTAGGAAGCAAGTGAAATGTCAGTTCTTGAATTTCATGCGAAGCAGGAAAAATGGGCAAGTGAAAAGATCTGAGTGAGTTTGAACAGGGCCAAATTATGATGGCTAGACAACTGAGTATAAACTGGGTCAGGGCATCTGCAAAATAGCAAGTCTTGTGGGGTGTTCCTGATATACAATTGTTAGTACCTTCCAAAAGTGGTGCAAGGAAGGACAACTGGGGAAACTGGTGTCAATCTTGAGCGCCCAAGGCACCAAAGGCTTGCCCTTTTTGTACTATCACACGGAAATGCTCAAATAGCTAAAATACCTAATGCTGGCACTGATAGAAACACAGTGCATTGCAGTTTGCTGCATATGGGGCTGCATAGCTGCAGGCCATTCAGAATGCCTATGATGACCCCTGTACACTGCTGAAAGCACCTTCAATGGGGATATGAGCATCAGAACTAGACCATGGAGTAATGGAAGAAAGTTGCCTAATCTGATGAATCGCGTGTTCTTTTAGTGCATTGTTTACCTCAGGAAGAGATGGCAGCAGGATGCACTATGGGAAGAAGGCAGGCCGATGGAGGCAGTGTTATGCTCTGGGCAATGTCCTGCTGTGAAACCTTGAGTCCTGGCATTCATGTGTATGTTACTTTGACACATACCACCTACCTAGAGATTATGGCAGCCTGCACCCTGCCATACTGCAAAAATTGTTCATGAATGGTTTGAGTAACATGACATAGAGTTCAAGGTGTTGCCTTGACCTCCAAATTTCCCAGGTCTCAATCTGATTGAGCATCAGTTGGATGTGCTGGAACAACAAATCTAATCCATGAATGCTCCACTTCACAAATCACAGGACTTAAAGGATTTACTGCTAATATAGCAGCAAGTGAGATTTCTGGTGCTTGTTCCTTATGTGTGCAGCAGCTAAAACTTTCCCAAACCAGAGTTAACAATTGAATTCCTTGTGTGGGGTCCAATGTGCCAATATAAGAGAGAAAACAAAATGGGACAGGAATACTAATATAGTGTAGTATGTTTATAACAGCAGAGGCAGAATATAAGGAAAAAATATATTGCACTCACATTTTCTGGAGCTCAAAATCAGCTCCAGATCACAGCGTATGGACGGTACAATCCTCGTCTGTGGATGTTAGGATGGTCCTGATTTCCTCTAGTATCGTATCCCTGTGCCAATAATCCACATGGTGTATTCCAGATGATGCTCCAGTGATATATATGGGATATAAAAGAACAGGAATAGTGTTCCCTGTATTAATAAAACAATTAAAATAAAGAGAGAAATATACTCACAATGGATGAGCAAATAGGGATTGCTCTGTCCTTTACAGCATAGGTAGTTTGTCCCCCACCCGGGAATGTGAGATACAGCTTCTCCAATAAAAAGATGTCCAATGAAAGTCCAGGGGTACAAAGTAGATTAATTTTATTAAACAAATAAAAAGTAAGTAACACACTAACGCGTTTCACCTATACAAGCCTTCTGTATAGGTGAAACGCATTAGTGTGTTACTTACATTTTATTTGCTTTGTCATTTTTGTATAAATAGGAGGTTGTGCAATAAATAGTGGATCCCTAGAACATAACGATACGATGATGTAACGTACATGAGTGAGATGTAAGGCCAGCTCGTGAATTTAACAGAATAATCTATAAAATACCTAACTAACGATTATAAAGGGTATGCTGAGAAAATAGGGATTGCTCAGTCCTTTACAGGATAGGTGAAGGTCCAATGATGGTCCAGGGGTACAAAGTAGATTAATTTTATTAAACAAATAAAAAGTAAGTAACACACTAACGCGTTTCACCTATACAAGCCTTCTGTATAGGTGAAACGCATTAGTGTGTTACTTACATTTTATTTGTTTAATAAAATTAATCTACTTTGTACCCCTGGACCATCATTGGACCTTCACCTATCCTGTAAAGGACTGAGCAATCCCTATTTTCTCAGCATACCCTTTATAATCGTTAGTTAGGTATTTTATAGATTATTCAGTTAAATTCACTAGCTGGCCTTACATCTCACTCATGTATGTTACATCATCGTATCGTTATGTTCTAGGGATCCACTATTTATTGCACAACCTCCTATTTATCGCTGACCGTTACCTCGCTACATATCCTGTTAGGCAGAACTGGATATCTACTTTTACATGACATACCACAATTCATACTATATTTCATTACCCCTGTAGGTCTGCGCCACTCCACCTTCTGAGTCATACCGCATTTCTGACTACTCATTCTCAGATACATCAAATTACATGGCTGGCAGGGCACCAGGAGCCCGATAGCTTAAATTTTCTCAGTCCTCTATGCCTTACGTTAGTGGTCCCGCGAGGCCAACATCCATCCAGACCCAACTCATAGTTCTTATGATCCTATTTTGTGAAACCTGACATTGGTTTCAAGTTACACATCTTAGCAAAATGATTTTAAAAGACATTAGTCTAGTGCTCTATTCATCGAATAATCTATATAAAAGGATCCACATAACACATTCTCATTCTTGGACACTTTCAAAGATTTTTAAAGTCTGTGTCAGTAGTTGAAGGAAAAAAAGCTCTGTGTTAACTCACAAGAACAACAAATATTGTACATAATTATTGATGAGAGAGATAAAATTGATTATGTAAACACAGGATTTTTTTTTAGCAATATTCATATCAGTGGACTTGCAAGTGTGAGATTCCTGACTCTTGTTAGATCCAGGTATGGCAGCTGGTACTTCCCACACCAGAGCCACGTCTATCTGGCCATAACTAGGTATAGGTCAGGAAAGGGTACATGGAAGCAGCACCTTCTGGGTGCCCTCAAAAGTTTTCTGGAGCTTATGTTCAGCTCCAGATTTATACACCTGGGCAGTATGATCCATGTCTGTGGATATGTTGCTCAGCCTGATTCCTTGTAGATGGTAGGTCAGGGTCAAGGGTCAGTTAAAGAGTCAAGTATTTACAGGTATTTCCATTCAAATTGCAGTGTCACAGATATTCACCAACAATGACCTACCATCCACAAGGAACCAATCTGAACAACATAGCCACAGGTGGGGATCACACTGCCCAGGTGCATATATCTGGAGCTGAAAATTGGCTCCAAGACACTGCTTCCCTGTACATTTTCCTGACATATATCAGTGGACTTAACAGCTAGTATCCTCTTTCTACTTATATGCACTGGTCAAAAGAACTTTGTTGATGAGCCTTTAATTCATGGATCAATAGCAGAGTACTGTGGCTGTTACTGAAAAAAGTCCAGTAAAAAGAACTCTGCTTCTGATACAATTGTGTTATAATGTTTTATTAAACAACCTAACAGTGGTTCCTATTCCCTGGTTTGGAACGCAAATCTACAACTCTATAACATTATAGTGGATCTTTAATCATTGGAAAAGACACATGATGTTGAACAAATCCCAAGCAACAGAAAACAACGGTTTACTGTAACAGTACTAAATTAACAATACTGCATATTATATTACAGATAAATAACGTATTTATTTGATGATTTTTATAAATGAAGAATAGGTCCCAAGCTAATGCTATGCATATTTATTGAATCCCAATTAAGAAAAAGCATTATAAAGCAAAACAGCCAAGCATTTTTTTTCTAACGTAAAGGTTAAATGAAAAAGAAAATGACAAACTAAGTTTGTCACCTTTTTTAAGACTGAATTCACTGTGCAGCACAAAATAATGCAAAAGAAATTGGAAAATCACTAACCAATGAATGTACAGCAAACGGCATCTAGCATTGCTGTATTGTTTAATAAGATGTATATCATTTTCTTTTTTACAGGTGGCCTTACCATATAACAAAATGAAATGCAGCATTTATTATTTATAGCTTATTTGTCTTATACACGTTATTGTAATACCTTTTCATATACAGTATTTTGCCATAGTGACAAATAATACTTGTGATGGCATGTTTTTCTCTAAGCCTCCTTTTTAACAAAATCGACATTGTTTCCACCATAATCAGAGGCTGAAAATAAAGACACCCGATCAAACCACATGCTGATTATAAAGTGCCACACTCTATTGAGAGCACGTAACTAGAGACATCTACTAAAACATATACATTTTAAGAGTTATCAAATAATACACTGCAAAAAAAAAGGAAAATATGAACAAAGAAATAATTAATACATTTTTATAATTAACAATCATTTTAACAATCAAATTGCCAGTTGTTTGTCTATTTATGCTTTTTATGGATGTTGGCAGGCTGCTCTTAAAAAAAATGCAGTTATGTCATTCTTGTTGTTATTACCTACTTACCTATTCATAGGCGTGCGCACGGGGTGTGCCGGGTGTGCCTGGGCACACCCTAATCCCCGTGCGCACCCCTATGGTTTGAGTCCTGCAGGAACAGCGTTCCTGCACTCTTTTGAGCAGGAACGCTGTTCCTGCAGGCACTCAGTGCCCCCTGTTTCACCTCTTGCCCCTGTCATGGGAGGGCAAGAGGTGATGATTCCCCCCCCCACCCTGCAGGTCAGCGCGCGGCGAGGGAGCTCTCTGCTGTCTGCTCCCTCTCGCCGCGCGCTGATGCCGGGAGCCGGAATATGACGTCATATTCCGGCTCCCAGCTCGAGCAGACAGCCCGCGCGGCGAGAGGAGCAGAGAGCAGAGAGCAGAGAGCTCCCTCGCCGCGGCTGAGCTGCAGAGAGGCGCCCGCCCCCACTGGACCCCAGGGACAAGTCCACCAGCACTCCAGGTAGGAGGCTGGGTGGACATTTAAAAAAAAAATTAAAATATAATAATTTGTGTGTGTGTGTGTGTGTGTGTCTGTGAGTGTGTGTGTCTGTGAGTGTGTGTGTCTGTGAGTGTGTCAGTGTGTGTCTGTGAGTGTGTGAGTATGTGTCAGTGTGTGTGTCTGTGAGTGTGTGTCAGTGTGTGTGTCTGTGAGTGTGTGTGTCAGTGAGTGTGTCAGTGTGTGTCTGTGAGTGTGTGAGTATGTGTCTGTGAGTGTGTGTGTCAGTGAGTGTGTGAGTATGTGTCAGTGTGTGTGTGTCAGTTAGTGTGTGTGTGTGTGTCTGTGAGTGTGTGAGTATGTGTGTGTTTCTGTGAGTGTGAGTGTGTGTGTCTGTGAATATATATATACGTATATATATATGTATATATATGTGTGTGTATATATATATATATATATATATATACACACACACACACACACACACACACACGCGCGCGGCGTGTGTTTGTGCTTTAGGGTGCACACCCTAATGCAATAGGCTGCGCACGCCTATGTACCTATTATTAGCCTGCTCCATCTACTCATGCTTCCTTTAAGATCTAAATAACACCGTTACATATATCAGGTTAGAATTTACTATTTTGCTTAATAGTATCTGAAGGAATACTGATTACCTTGTTTTCAATACTACCGGTAAGGGTAGTATCGCCCTATAAATTGACACAGAGCCAACATACTTAGAGCCAGTTAACAAAAGGCTCTATAAAAGGTGAGCACCTATCCTTTATATTTTGGGTAATTTCACCATATAATTGGAAGTGCTACATCCAGAGATTTTCTATTTGTTTTCTCTTCTATATATATATATATCGTGGAGAGAAACAGAGAGAAACCAAGCTATAAGAGGGGTGCTGTTTGTCTACCTTAAAGACACAGAAGTGCTTGAGTTTAGAGCCTAAATCCATAGAAAAGGCTCTTAAAAATGTGAGTTTATTTCCACTAACTGGCTAAAAACATATTAGTCCACTTGTATCAAACAATACTGCACTATTTCCTGTCTCTTTCTATTTTTCATGTATAGCCCCTAAAACATTCTTAAAGGGGTAAGTGTTTATGTACCTATTTTTGTGTTATACACCTTTAAATACACTTTTATTAGCGCTGCGCTCCAGCTGGGAGTTTGGAAGTTGGCAACACCAACCAGACTCTAGGTTTTGCATTCTTTTTATTTTCAATATTATTAAATTTTCTTTTTTTTCATAAAAAGTGCAAACATCTAGACATGCCATGTATAGTATTGCTACTTCTCATGTTATTTCTCCTGTTATGGATATGTCATCAAACGCTTGTACGTTTATCGTTGCACTGCAAAAAATAAAGAATTATTTTAAAATATAGTTAATTTCATCCATTATTGCTTAAAGTTTGCGTCTTAGTATATTGTGTCCCCTTTCATACTAGCAATGGTTTGTGAATTAGTTACTGTGAAAATGGTAAAAGACTAATTATTGGGGATAACTACTCCGTTTTCCAAGTTCTTAAGCCTATATTTTTAAGGTTCTTAACATTGTTGGCAAGTGACAGGTATGTAATTAAAAGGTTAATTCCATTAAGGTTAACAATGTGCTTTAGTGGCAAAGTGTAGAAACACAAAATATGTGACTTACAGTAACATATCAATCAGGAAGTGTGTCTATAATTCTAGCATGGCTTGCAAAATTATATTAACTGACACCATGAAATATGATAAGTGCGTTTACATATAAAGATAACATACAGAAATTAAAAGATAATTGTGATAGGTAAGGAGGGAATTTGCCAGATAATTAAATGTCTAATAATCAAAATGTATTTCTCAATTCAATGTAATTAGCCTGATTTTTTTATTTTTACAAATTAAGAAGATGTGGGCTGAGCTATGATTTTTACACTCCCTCCTTTATTTTGATGGTCGCAGGGGGAGATAGACCTTATATAAGATCATCTTCTTGATGTTTAAATAAGTTTAAAATATTCATAATATACTAATGGGATTGAGAATATCAGTGCGTTTTCATCGATTACTGAAAGCTTTTGACTCCACAGAGGGTTAGCTGATTAACAAAATGATGGGGGGTGAGAACTGTCCTTGCTAAAAAAAAAACTTTGTAGAAAAGGTTTTTTACATACCAGGGGTATAACTAAAAACCCCAG
>OW240912.1:330478229-330492892 GCA_933207985.1 Pelobates cultripes | reverse complement strand
GGCCCCAACGCAATAATAGTAAATTATACTTTTTCCCCCCCTGCTAATGACACATTAAACCATATCTGTTAATCATTTTAACTTACTATAATACTCAACAGTGCAACAGTGATAATTCGAGCTAGGAAATGAAGATTCCAACATAGTCAAGAGATATACAGAGACAAAGTAGTGACTATTTTTTCTCTATATTTCTCCTCTGCCTGACTTTAAGGACAAAGTGTAAGTGTCAATCTCGACAGTCGTCACCAGTGACTGCTGCAAGGAATTGGCTTTGTCTATGGTGCATTCCATGAGCTCCTCCATAGACCTCAATGCTGCACTTTCTTGGTCACGCCGTCTGCTCCTAGTGCTGTGGTGGTGCCAGCAAGGGACAGGTTCAGGTAAGTAAATCTCACCTTTACCTGCGCACGTCGGCTAGTGGATCCCAAGTGGGGATGTCACTGTCGGGGTCTTTGTGAATTCGTCAAAGTTCCCTGATGGTGGCAGGGGCGCTTTAACATTAGTCACTTGCGTAGTCCATCCATCCTTTGTCACTGGTACATGGCTGGAATAATTTTAATTTTGCTACCTTGGATCCTTTATTTAAAATTTGTGTACTAATCAATCATTATACCATTACGTATACAGTGCGAGTCCTATTTTTTTCTACAGAAATATTTGGTAGTTCTAATTTTAGTCTCATTTTTGACTTTGCAGTCATTTATTTTCAAACTTTCCTTTTTTCACTTTCATGCCAAAAAAGCAATTAAATAATTGCTTTAATTACACTCTCTCAGTGATGGTGACTGTTGTATCCACATCTCTACTTCCCTTCATGCTGAGTTCTTTCAGGATGCTGTGATGAGCCATTGTTACTTCCAGGCTGGATCATTACTTGTGAAATGTGCTAGATTGCATGCTATCTAATACTTTGCTGAGAGATATTCCACGCAATCGTTATTATGGTGACTAGATTAATTAGTCAGATTTTTTTCTTAAATTGCATTTCCTAATTTGGAAACTAAGTATTAAACTGACTTTTATTTAAGATATGAAAACAAATGCTACCATGTTGTAGCAACGCTTTAATCATCTAATCTTCTTACCTTCTCTCTTCCTTCTGTCTCACTTTCTACTGTCTCTCCTCCGGCTCTCCCTCTCTCTCTGTTGTCTCTCAAACTGTTCTCTTTTTTATCTCTCAACCCAAGTGGAAGAACATTGTTTATTAATGGAATTACCACTTGAAAACTATCATTGTCTAAAATTTTGAGTGTCACTGATCTCTGGCTGAATCGTCTGTGTCAAACATGTTTAGGATAAAATTGTAAATTGTTCATGTTTCCTTGGAGTCTGATGTGAGTCAGACAGACATATACCTGTGTAAACTGTTGTTTCATTTAATTGAACCTCGCAAGTCTTTAAAATTCATGCATAAGGCACTAATAATAATTTCGATGGTTTTCAGCCTTGGTTGCATTCTCCATGGGGTGTTGTAAAACAACGTGCAAGTTATTTTCTTTCTTCATAGGCAGAGAATAATGAGATTTTAATTCAATAGGATTAGGAATTACACTCGCTTACAGTTTACCTTAATGATCCGCAGATCTGTACAGCTGGTAAGTGTTCTGGAAATGTGCCTTAATTGATTGCATTTCTGATCACCACCAGAGAGATGTAAGTGCGTCTCAAGCATGCATTCCTACAAAATGAATTGGTTATTAAATAAGACTCTTCATTGTTTCATTTAAATATTCACTGAGTTGTATTTGCCTTGTCTTCTTAACAATTTAAGATTACACATAAGAAGAACTCTAAATTGTAAGATTGTTCGAGCAGTGTCCTCATCAACCTATTGTTCCTATCAAAATTTGTATTACTTTGTCTAATTTGTTAGACTCGTGACTCGTTTCCACATAGAATTAATAGACATAACGGCAACTAGGTTCCCTTGTGATGTTCTATAAACATTAGCATGGTTATATATTAAAGTGAGCATTGCTCGGAATTCAAAGGGAGTTTTAAATTTAAGTTGACAATAGCAAAACTCGAAAGATTTTCCAATGCACCTACACTTTGACTACTTTAGCCTTAAAATTTTAATTAATTTTAAATACATGTCAATTCTCACTTAAGTGAAAAAACATGAAGGGTTTCTTATTGACCATCACCACCAAACACCACTGACTGGCTGAGAACTTGTCAATCAGTGGTGTGTGCAATCAGAGCAAAATGCATATATACAAAGATATTTTTACTATGCACAGGCAGAAAACACATTTTAACCTTTCTTTCTGTTAATGTAGGAATTAAAAGGTATATTTAATCTAATTTTAAAAGTATACTTGTTTTAAACCAGCTAATGATTAAGATCACTTTGACAAATACTTCCCATAAGAAATAGACTTTAGAAGAACTGTAAATTACCTACTGTTATATTGTGTTTCTGACACCTGATGTTATGTGTAGAAGCTTTCAGGGAAGTGTGTATATTGACACTGCAGCAGTTTACGTTTGGAAAACGCTGAGGTTGATTAGTGCTGGAATATCTATTAGGAAATAATCTCACTGTAATTGTGAACTGGATCAAGGTCAGTGAATGCACTTTTGACCTGGATCCTCTTTGCAGCCACCTTTTTTTTGTATATTTTGGGGGTTATTTGTATTTTTGTATCTTTACCCTAGTAAGTATGTGGAGCTATGGCATTCTGTGCTTATTACAAGTAGAACATATATTGTATCCACCTAAGACTGTGTTTTTTTTTTTTTATACAATATTTGTTTACTTGGTATCACAATATTTGGGTTGGTTTACGATATTCTTTTCTTCATGCTTAGGCAATGGTTACTACAATAGGCTGGTGATTTTATTCACTTCTCACTTTTATTGTCACTTATTATGTCGGTCTGTTTATTTTGATTTGTTATGCAACATGCTTATATATCTGGAGATACATATAATGGCACATTTTGTCTGTATATCGCTGCACATTTACATTACATGGTGGACAAGTGAGGTGTGGACTTGCGTTTCACTTCCATATCATTGGCAAGTGGGATTAATTCTGGATTTACAGACTTCTGGTGACTGCTTTTGGCTGATGGGATGTGTCCGTTTCCATGTGTTTCACAGTGTACTGGGATATTTTTTAATGGTGGCTATGGGTTCAGTAGAGTAATTCTGATGAAAGTCTGCACATGGACTGAAACTATGTTTTTAAATAACCAATCTTTAAAATAAAGTTCAGGGCTATTTATTAATTGGAGGTTGGAGGGGCACCTTGGCAAGGATTTCTGAAAAGTAAGTGCTGAAGTCTGTCTGGAAAGTATCCAGCCATTGTTAATATAACGAGAACTGTTTGCATGACATTGATGTAACCTGGCAGCCAAGGAGAGTAGACTGCAATGCGCATGCATGAACAATGACAATCTCCCTGTACTAGTCAGTGGGGGGGGGGTACTAGATGCCGTTGAGTGAGCATGTGTACTGTGTAGCTGTTGCATTCAAAATGACTGAGTGAGTGGAGCAACGAATCTGCATCAAATGTTGCGTTAAGCTTGAACATTCCTGCACAGAAACGATTTGGATGATTCAGAAGGCATTTTGAACAATTCAACGAGTGCAGCACAAATAAAATCAGCCAGTTGACTTAGTCCCCGTACAGCCCTAATTTGGAGCCCTGCGACTTCTGGTTTTAATCAAAATTAAAATCACCTTTGAAAGGGAAGAGATTTCAGGCCACCAATGAGATTCAGATAAATATGAAGAGATAGCTGATGGCAATTCCAAGAGACATGGCAGAACTGGGACTGGGGCGTCATTGCCTTATTTACAATGTTTCTTTTATCTTGTATCTTCTTCAATAAGTGTCTCTATTTTTCATATTACATGGCTGGATACTTTCCAGACAGATCTTGTATAGTATATATCAATATCAAAATGCACACCATTTTATTGTATGTTTGTAAATATATTTATTTATAATTACATATTATACTATATATGTATTTAGTGTAGATTGGATTAGCTGGATCCCTATAGTAGTTACATACAACCCAACTCTAGAAGGAGTACGTAAAATTTAAGAGCTACAACCATTAATTTCAGAGGACCCCACACTCAAAAAAACATTTCCTGAACCCCCCATACTAACATTCAAACAAGCACCTAACCTGAGACAGAGATTGGTCTGCAGCAAATTTACCACAGAACAGGAGTTCACACAGAATGACACTATACGATGCAACAAATCACTCTGCAAACTGTGTCAACATATATGTGGCAATAACACAGCCAGACTCAATAACAAATCATACAACATTAAAGGACCACTATAGGCACCCAGACCACTTCAGCTCAATGAAGTGGTCTGGGTGCCAGGTCCATCTAGGGTTAACACTGCAGCTGTAAACATAGCAGTTTCAGAGAAACTGCTATGTTTACATTGCAGGGTTAATCCAGCCTCTAGTGGATGTCTCATTGATAACCGGTAGAGGCGCCTCCGCGCTTCTCACTGTGAAAATCACAATGAGAAGACGCTGACGTCCATAGGAAAGCATTGAGTAATGCTTTCCTATGGACTGATTGAATGTGCGCACAGCTCTTGCCGCGCATGCGCATTGAGCGCTGACGTCAGAAGAGGGAGGTTATTTCCCCAGGGCCGAGGGAGCCTGGCGCTGGAGAAAGGCCCCTTCCTCGCCCTTCAGCCCAGCAGGAGTGGGATCCTGAGGGTGGGGGGGGACCTAAAGACCCTATAGTGCCAGGAAAATTAGTTTGTTTTCCTGGCACTATAGTGGTCCTTTAAAAGATCATATTCGTGCACATCTGCAAATGTGGTGTACATGATACAGTGTACAGTGTGTGACAAAGGTTGCTACATTGGAGAAACTGGCCTTAAGCTGCATCTCAGAATGAATCTACACAGACACTCAATCAAGAGTCACAAGGAAAATGGATATTGTACCCTTGTTGGTCATCACTTCACCCAGACTGGTCACTCCATCCAAAACCTCAGGATTAAAGTTATTAAAGGGAATTTCAAAGATTTATTGAATGAAAGGTATTTGAGATGAAAATGATCACACATTTCAACACCAGACATGAAGGACTTAATGTAGACTCTGACTTTCTCACACACTACCAAAACTTTGTATAAACACACATCTTAATGTCTTATATAGTTCTTTTTCAATATTCTCAATTTCAATATTCTCACTTCACTTTTATTGGATCCTGTTACAAGAGCTCTACAGACTGCTACAATATTGCTCCTTTCTGTTTCCACAAAGAACCTTGTTTCGGTATTTTAACTTTGGAGCCTAATCCCCGAACCGATTTCCCGTTACCCATTCGTGTATATGAACAACGGACCACCCGGCCCCTGGCGTGTGCCGCCACTTAACCCTTGTCACCTTTCAAATACCTGAACAGCCGACCACCCTATGAGCGGAGCGTGCCTCTAATTAACCAACAAGGAAGCTGCAGTCTGCGGTTAACCACAGCCTAATTGACGGTTCCAGGGCATTCACCTTTGTGTACCATTTCCGGAACTAAAACTGCTGAAAGACTCACAAACGAGGACCACCTATATCCTGGCGTGTGGCCTCAATTAGAATGTTGGTTTTGCGGTTAACCACAAGTTAAGTACCCCTTCCCGGCGGTCTCCGTTCGTTTCCCGAACAGCTGTGACAACCATCATGAGAGTGGGAATTCGTGTAAATACTTGGCCACCACTCGCTCCATGAGTTTGGGGTCGAGGTCCCGCTGCCCATTGACCAACCTGAAAACATGGCTGCCGTCTCATGTTCTGGACAAAAGACACGAACAGACTTTATATTGATGAGACTAGCCATACCGTTCGAGTTCTGAGCGCTATTCGACTATCTGCCGCGCTCAGATCTGGGCTACATAATGAACGGTAGAATGCACAAATTGTCTATTAAAGTGTTAAAATTATGTATTTTTATACTGTTTTATATGTTGCAAGGAAACGTGGGATTTTGGGCGTTTGGAGATAATTACATTGTTGGATTCATTATCTCCAAGCTGGGCGGTAACAATTTCAAAAGATACATTGTGTTCCTATTGGTTAACTGCTTGTATTGTCCCTGTATCCCATCAGGTCCAGAGGGGGCTGTCCCTGGACCTGGGGTTTTGCATAAATAGCGATGCCTGAGTGCCATTAAAGCCAGTTCTTTCTTGACCCTCAAATCGCAGCCTTGACTTGTTTGGAAGGGGGGGGGGGAGGGTATCCTAGCTGTACCATAGCTAGTGAGATTATTCTGCATTTATACAGGGAGTGCAGAATTATTAGGCAAGTTGTATTTTTGAGGATTAATTTTATTATTGAACAACAACCATGTTCTCAATGAACCCAAAAAATTCATTAATATCAAAGCTGAATATTTTTGGAAGTAGTTTTTAGTTTGTTTTTAGTTATAGCTATGTTAGGGGATATCTGTGTGTGCAGGTGACTATTACTGTGCATAATTATTAGGCAACTTAACAAAAAACAAATATATACCCATTTCAATTATTTATTATTACCAGTGAAACCAATATAACATCTCAACATTCACAAATATACATTTCTGACATTCAAAAACAAAACAAAAACAAATCAGTGACCAATATAGCCACCTTTCTTTGCAAGGACACTCAAAAGCCTGCCATCCATGGATTCTGTCAGTGTTTTGATCTGTTCACCATCAACATTGCGTGCAGCAGCAACCACAGCCTCCCAGACACTGTTCAGAGAGGTGTACTGTTTTCCCTCCTTGTAAATCTCACATTTGATGATGGACCACAGGTTCTCAATGGGGTTCAGATCAGGTGAACAAGGAGGCCATGTCATTAGATTTTCTTCTTTTATACCCTTTCTTGCCAGCCACGCTGTGGAGTACTTGGACGCGTGTGATGGAGCATTGTCCTGCATGAAAATCATGTTTTTCTTGAAGGATGCAGACTTCTTCCTGTACCACTGCTTGAAGAAGGTGTCTTCCAGGAACTGGCAGTAGGACTGGGAGTTGAGCTTGACTCCATCCTCAACCCGAAAAGGCCCCACAAGCTCATCTTTGATGATACCAGCCCAAACCAGTACTCCACCTCCACCTTGCTGGCGTCTGAGTCGGACTGGAGCTCTCTGCCCTTTACCAATCCAGCCACGGGCCCATCCATCTGGCCCATCAAGACTCACTCTCATTTCATCAGTCCATAAAACCTTAGAAAAATCAGTCTTGAGATATTTCTTGGCCCAGTCTTGACGTTTCAGCTTGTGTGTCTTGTTCAGTGGTGGTCGTCTTTCAGCCTTTCTTACCTTGGCCATGTCTCTGAGTATTGCACACCTTGTGCTTTTGGGCACTCCAGTGATGTTGCAGCTCTGAAATATGGCCAAACTGGTGGCAAGTGGCATCGTGGCAGCTGCACGCTTGACTTTTCTCAGTTCATGGGCAGTTATTTTGCGCCTTGGTTTTTCCACACGCTTCTTGCGACCCTGTTGACTATTTTGAATGAAACGCTTGATTGTTCGATGATCACGCTTCAGAAGCTTTGCAATTTTAAGAGTGCTGCATCCCTCTGCAAGATATCTCACTATTTTTGACTTTTCTGAGCCTGTCAAGTCCTTCTTTTGACCCATTTTGCCAAAGGAAAGGAAGTTGCCTAATAATGATGCACACCTGATATAGGGTGTTGATGTCATTAGACCACACCCCTTCTCATTACAGAGATGCACATCACCTAATATGCTTAATTGGTAGTAGGCTTTCGAGCCTATACAGCTTGGAGTAAGACAACATGCATAAAGAGGATGATGTGGTCAAAATACTAATTTGCCTAATAATTCTGCACTCCCTGTAGGATTCTCATGGTATAGAAGCGGTTCTTCTCTCTCTCTACACCTGGGAACCAGACTATTCAAGCGGTCTAGCTTCCAGCTAGCCTGGAGGTAACCATAACAGATCCATTTATATACATACATATATATATGCAGCTATATTTGCATGCCCTGCTCTGCTGTTTTTGTATTTTGTATTCATTTATTTATTTATTTATTTGTTGTTTATTTCTTTTCAACTAGCTTATTGACTCTCCTCTGTTTATTTACTTTTTCTGGCTATTCTCAGCCAACCTGCACCTTTCACTTTCTGGCACCTCTTCTGCTATTTATGACACCCCACTCACCCACCCTCCCCTTCTCTAACATCAGTTGTTTTAAGTGTTAAACTCTATCAGATTGATCAGTATTGCTTCAGACCTGAGGAAGAGCGAAAAACACTTGAAAGCTTGTCTTTGAAATATTATGTTAGTCCAATAAAGAAGGTATCATTGCATACTGCAATACTCTGGTATTTTGGCATCTTATATACACTGAACAAAACTATAAATGCAACACTTTTGCTCCCATTTTTTATGAGATTAACGCAAAGATCTATGACTTTTTCTATGTACACAAAAGGCCTATTTCTCTCAAATATTGTTCACAAATCTGTCTAAGCACTCCTCCTTTGGCGAGATAATCCATCCACCATACAGGTGTGGCATATCAGCATCTAATCAGCATCTTGATATGCCACACCTGTAAGGTGGATGGATTATCTCGGCAAAGGAGAAGTTCTCACTAACATAGATTTAGACATTTTGAACAATATTTGAGAGACATAGGCCTTTTGTGTACATAGAAAAAATCTTAGATCTTTGAGTTCAGCTCATGAAACATGGGGGCAAAAACAAAAGTGTTGCGTTTATAATTTTGTTCATTGTGTATAGATAGACAGACAGCTCCTTCCCTGGTGGAGTTGAAACTTAGATTTATTCCTCGCAATAAATGAAGATTTAAATATATGGAAATCCTTGAGTGACGTTTTTTTCCTTCTCATATATATATATATATATATATATAGGTACATCATTATTATTTTTTTATTAATTATATATTAGGGAACGTGCCCGACAACCCAGGCAGTAAATCCTACCAATCAAGCTGTTCCCAGTCATATGATCGCTGTATCACATGGCTTGGATCCACCTGATCAGATTCAGCGTGGTGAGTATGATTCTGGGGTCTGCAGGAACACAGACATTAGAGCATGTCATTGCGCACTAACAACGTTAATGACACGTCCTAATGGCACAAACGGGTTAACTGTCTCTGACACCTAGAAAGTATGGGCGTGCAAGTAGTGCTTACTAGTAGTCTTACTCAATTGCATTTTAAAAATGTTCGATATTTCTTCTCTACTTTGTCACTGAAAATAAAACAAAACAAAAACAATTCGATCCTTATTAATACATTCCAGTGAAAAACTAAATTAGCTTTTCTGAATTTTTTAGTACTGGTACATCATTTATATAACATGGTCTGACCTTCTTCACCTACATTTTTGAATGATGTGTTGCCCTCTATTTAAAAACCTTGTAGAACTGTGTTCTAAGTCATATTAGCTTGGCAAGCTTTCAAGATGATACATCATAGTCCACTGAAAAGATATAGATCCTGCAGAGATTTTCTCTATCCGAAATAAACAGCTCTACAATGTTAAAAGAAGTGTTACATCTGCTCTATAATTATCCATATATCACCATTAATTTGACTTGACTGCCAAAACGAGATTTTGAAGTCCCTTGGTATGTCCTATTTTTTGGGCATGTAGTCTACATTATATTGTGCATGTGAGTGAGCGTTTAGTGTGTGTGTTACATATGTATGTGAGCTGTGTATAATGTAATGTGTGTACATGTGGGCTCTGTATGTTTGTGGGATTGTGTGTTGAAGTGATATTTTCTATTGTGTGTATTGTATGTATGTGTAAGGACTGCTTTGAGTTTTGCATGTAGGAGGCTTCTTGTGGGGTTGTGAACGTGAATGAGGGTTGTCAAGGTTGTTTTTTGTATGGGGATTTTGTGTGTGTTTGCCTATGGGCTGGTTATAGTATACAGTTGCAAGAAAAAGTATGTGAACCCTTTGGAATGATATGGATTTCTGCACAAATTGGTCAAAAAATGTGATCTGATCATCATCTAAGTCACAACAATAGACAATCGCAGTCTGCTTAAACTAATAACACATAAAGAATGAAAGGTTGCCATGTTTTTATTGAACACACCATGTAAACATTCACAGTGCAGGTGGAAAAAGTATGTGAACCCCTAGACTAATGACATCTCCAAGAGCTAATTGGAGTGAGATGTCAGCCAACTTGAGTCCAATCAATGAGATGAGATTGGAGGTGTTGGTTACAGCTGACCTGCCCTATAAAAAACACACAACAGTTCTGGGTTTGCTTTTCACAAGAAGCATTGCCTGATGTGAATGATGCCTCGCACAAAAGAGCTCTCAGAAGACCTACGATTAAGAATTGTTGACTTGCATAAAGTTTGAAAGGGTTATAAAAGTATCTCCAAAAGCCTTGCTGTTCATCAGTCCACGGTAAGACAAATTGTCTATAAATGGAGAAAGGTCAGCACTGCTGCTACTCTCCCTAGGAGTGGCCGTCCTGTAAAGATGACTGCAAGAGCACAGCGCAGACTGCTCAATGAGGTGAAGAAGAATCCTAGAGTGTCAGCTAAAGACTTACAAAAGTCACTGGCAAATGCTAACATCCCTGTTAGCGAATCTACAATACGTAAAACACTAAACAAGAATGGATTTCATGGGAGGATACCACAGAGGAAGCCACTGCTGTCCAAACAAAACATAGCTGCACGTTTACAGTTTGCACAAGAGCACCTGGATGTTCCACAGCAGTACTGGCAAAATATTCTGTGGACAGATGAAACCAAAGTTGAGTTGTTTGGAAGAAACACACAACACTATGTGTGGCGAAAAAAAGGCACAGCACAACAACATCAAAACCTCATCCCAACTGTGTAGTATGGTGGTGGGGGCATCATGGTTTGGGCTGCTTTGCTGCGTCAGGGCCTGGATGGATTGCTATCATCGAAGGAAAAATAAATCCCCAAATTTATCAAGACATTTTGCAGGAGAACTTAAGGCCATCTGTCTACCAGCTGAAGCTCAACAGAAGATGGGTGTTGCAACAGGACAATGACCCAAAGCATAGAAGTAAATCAACAATAGAATGGCTTAAACAGAAGAAAATACGCCTTCTGAAGTGGCCCCGTCAGAGTCCTGACCTCAACCCGATTGAGATGCTGTGGCATGACCTCAAGAAAGCGATTCACACCAGACATCCCAAGAATATTGCTGAACTGAAACAGTTCTGTAAAGAGGAATGGTCAAGAATTACTCCTGACTGTTGTTCACATCTGATCTGCAACTACAGAAAAAGTTTGGTTGAGGTTATTGCTGCCAAAGGAGGTTCAACCAGTTATTAAATCCAAGGGTTCACGTACTATGAATGTTTACATGGTGTGTTCAATAAAAACATGGCAACATTTCATTATTTGTGTGTTATTAGTTTAAGCAGACTGTGATTGTCTATTGTTGTAACTTAGATGATAATCAGATCACATTTTATGACCAATTTGTGCAGAAATCCATATCATTCCAAAGAGTTCACATACTTTTTTTTGCAACTGTATCTGTGTGAAGGATGCTTCTTCTGTAGCTGTGTGTATATGTCTGGCTGAGTTGGTGGCTTCCCTAGGGTCCAGTGAGGACCAGGTCAAGGACAGGTCAACCAGGTCAAGGACAGGGTCTGTGGTGACTGTTGTGGGGCGCTCTCCTCCAGTGTGGCTTTCTCTTCTGAGATTATTACTTTCAAGTGCTGCAATGAATGAATAGAGGATTGTCCCTCATCACCTACTCAATCACTGCTAGTGCAGGATATTCAGTTGCCACTAGCAGATATCTGAAGATGTCCCACTATGACCACTGTAAGGCCAGCTCCAGTATAGATCCTCAACTCTTCCCAATCAGTTTGGCCTTGTGTGTCATGCAAATGAACCTTGTGTACCATAGGTTGCTGCTCCCTGCTCTAAGATAACCAGGTATGCCAAAAAGAAGGGCCATTCAGCCAGATCCAGTCTATTAAACATTGGAGTAACCAGTGATATCTGTTCATCATCACCTCATCATCATGACTGATAGATTTGGGATGTCAGTCATGTCCTAACCAGAAGCATTTTTTACATCTTCATAAAACTAGTTGTCAATGCATATCTATCATCTGTGCAGTCACTGTGCATTTTTAGAAAGACAATCACAGTATACATGTGTATTAATTGTGGCACCTGAAGGAATGTGAATAAAGTCATCTAAAGCTGGCATCTTCTCTTCCACTCATGCTATGTGAAGCTGTTCCATCACAATAATGTGAGAATACAAAACAGTGTTCATTGGAAGATCCTGTGGGATCCATTTTCCCATCATTTTTCATAAGTATAGTATACCTCCCAACATTTGAAATGAACAAACAGGGAAACTTTAATTTTGGGATGTGAGGTGGGGTGGCCTGGGGGATGTTTACAGCTAAAATGTAGTTTAAAACAAGAACATTTCACACAGACTGATTTCTAAACACATTAATTTCTGTTTAAATACACAATATTATGAGTATAATTGCTGCGGGGCTCTATTATACACACGCAAATATAGAGCACCTAGAAAAGAGTGACATGGTATAAGTCTCGAAAAAAGGTAAGTGGCAAGGTAAGGCAGCCAGAAGTTATTCAATATTCCAGTTTTGCCATGGTTTCCCATTTTTCTAAATGTTTATATGAAAAAGTAGTTTTTTTATTTTTATTTATGATTATGAGATGACAACAAATTTAAAAACCACTACTAAATACTTAGGATTCTCTCAGCAGAGTCAGGGTTTACTCTGCTTACTGAACAGCAATTTCCCTCTAGACTTTAATGGAGGAATTGATATTCAGTAAGGTCCTTACTCTACAGAGAGAATCCAGCCTATTGTCTTCCATCAACATACAGAATATAAATTAACGAAATTCAACATTATTGTTACCATTGTCCTTATTAACACCAGTAGACAATCAAATAGAATCCCTAAGGGCAAAGCATTTAATAATCTAGTAGGTCATGAATCATCACACATAGAAAAGTAAGTGTTATTTTCCCTCCTTAAGTATATCTTTCTCTACTACCATCACGTACAATTGTTTTCAGCCCATGTATCATTAAACCAGTGCAGACAAAGTTTAAAATTATTAATATACAGTATTGTATGACACTTTCATTAAAAAGAGCAACCCTTAGTTGAATAATGCATCATAAATATGATGACTGGAATACCAGCCTTCAGTGTTTGTATATATAATCTATAGATTATGGTCCTTTGAGTGTGTATGTGTACCTGGCATGGACCTTTGAGTGTCTATGTAATCTATAGTTTACCTGGCATGGTCCTTTGAGTGTGTATGTGTACCTGGCATGGTCCTTTGAGTGTGTATGTGTACCTGGCATGGTCCTTTGAGTGTCTATGTGTACCTGGCATGGTCCTTTGAGTGTCTATGTAATCTATAGTGTACCTGGCATGGGCCTTTTAACGTGATGGAAACAGCATTGCCAACTAGGTATTAGCAGCTACCATTAAATCAAATGTCTCCAGTTATATAATAAAGCTAAAATGTTGTCATTGACAGAATAAAGAAGTTGTCCAGAGTGCTGGAAGTTGAGTATTACATGTAGAAAGACCATCCCAAGTACCAGCAGACATATAGAATGGGAGCTGTGAGTACATGTTTATTATGAAACACAAAATATAAGAAAGAAAATCTAAGAAAGTGGGCACACAGGACTTTTAAATTAAAAAGGAAAAACTTTTTTATTTGTGAATTACATAAAAATGCGTATTTTGATGTAATTAACAAATTAAATGTTTTTATTGTTTGTTAATTTTTGACTTAAAAGTCTTGTGAGTGCCTACTTTCTTACATGTTTTTATTATATATATACCATTCCACAGTGGCAGTGTAAAAGTATTTCATTTTGCTATTGAAGCAACATGGAAAAAGTGAGTACCTTAAGAACCATAGTATGTATGTATATATATATATATATATATATATATATATATATATATATATATATATATATATATATATATATATATATATATATATATATAGAGAGAGAGAGAGAGAGAGAGAGAAAGAGAGAGAGAGAGTGTGTGTACTAACATGAAATGAGTATCTTATAATATCTTTTTTGGGGGGCTAACAGAATTTTGGAGTAACAAGCTTTCAGGAGATCTTGCCTTTCTCTAGTCTAACACAGTTATTGCTAAGTTATGACCAGCCCCCTGAGGATGAACGTTGGGAGCAGGGCCGCCATCAGGGCATGACAACCGCAACGGTTGTCATGGGCCCGGCGGTCCTGGGGGGCCCGTCTGGGCCCCACATTCAGTGGGTACATACCGGGTCGCAGGGTGTCCTGCGACCCCGGTATGTACCCACAGGGCCAGCCTCTTCTCCTGGGGGGCCCAGCAGCCGGTCACCTCAGGGCCCCCCAGAGGCTGGCCCTGAAAGCCGGCGGGCGCACGAGGGAGCACTCTCTGCGTGCTTCCTCTTCAGCTCCCTCGCGCACCGTACTGATGCCGGAGCCGGAAGATGGTGTCATCTTCCGGCTCCGGCATCATTACGCGGCGCGCAAGGGAGCTGAAGAGGAAACGCACAGAGAGTGCTCCCTCGCACGCCTGCCCCCCGGGTGTCAGGGAGAAAAATTGAGTGAGTGGGGGAGGTGGAGAGGGAGGGAAGAAATTTG
>OW240912.1:330367288-330478129 GCA_933207985.1 Pelobates cultripes | reverse complement strand
AAATCTCTGGATGTAGTACTTCCAATTATATGGTGAAATTACCCAAAATATAAAGGATAGGTGCTCACCTTTTATAGAGCCTTTTGTTAACTGGCTCTAAGTATGTTGGCTCTGTGTCAATTTATAGGACAATACTACCCTTACCGGTAGTATTGAAAGCAAGGTAATCAGTATTCCTGCAGATACTATTAAGCAAAATAGTAAATTCTAACCTGATATATGTAACGGTGTTATTTAGATCTTAAAGGAAGCATGAGTAGATGGAGCAGGCTAATAATAGGTAAGTAGGTAATAACAACAAGAATTACATAACTGTGCATTTTTTTAAGAGCAGCCTGCCAACATCCATAAAAAGCATAAATAGACAAACAACTGGCAATTTGATTGTTAAAATCATTGTTAATTATAAAAATGTATTAATTATTTCTTTGTTCATATTTTCCTTTTTTTTTGCAGTGTATTATTTGATAACTCTTAAAATGTATATGTTTTAGTAGATGTCTCTAGTTACGTGCTCTCAATAGAGTGTGGCACTTTATAATCAGCATGTGGTTTGATCGGGTGTCTTTATTTTCAGCCTCTGATTATGGTGGAAACAATGTCGATTTTGTTAAAAAGGAGGCTTAGAGAAAAACATGCCATCACAAGTATTATTTGTCACTATGGCAAAATACTGTATATGAAAAGGTATTACAATAACGTGTATAAGACAAATAAGCTATAAATAATAAATGCTGCATTTCATTTTGTTATATGGTAAGGCCACCTGTAAAAAAGAAAATGATATACATCTTATTAAACAATACAGCAATGCTAGATGCCGTTTGCTGTACATTCATTGGTTAGTGATTTTCCAATTTCTTTTGCATTATTTTGTGCTGCACAGTGAATTCAGTCTTAAAAAAGGTGACAAACTTAGTTTGTCATTTTCTTTTTCATTTAACCTTTACGTTAGAAAAAAAATGCTTGGCTGTTTTGCTTTATAATGCTTTTTCTTAATTGGGATTCAATAAATATGCATAGCATTAGCTTGGGACCTATTCTTCATTTATAAAAATCATCAAATAAATACATTATTTATCTGTAATATAATATGCAGTATTGTTAATTTAGTACTGTTACAGTAAACCGTTGTTTTCTGTTGCTTGGGATTTGTTCAACATCATGTGTCTTTTCCAATGATTAAAGATCCACTATAATGTTATAGAGTTGTAGATTTGTGTTCCAAACCAGGGAATAGGAACCACTGTTAGGTTGTTTAATAAAACATTATAACACAATTGTATCAGAAGCAGAGTTCTTTTTACTGGACTTTTTTCAGTAACAGCCACAGTACTCTGCTATTGATCCATGAATTAAAGGCTCATCAACAAAGTTCTTTTGACCAGTGCATATAAGTAGAAAGAGGATACTAGCTGTTAAGTCCACTGATATATGTCAGGAAAATGTACAGGGAAGCAGTGTCTTGGAGCCAATTTTCAGCTCCAGATATATGCACCTGGGCAGTGTGATCCCCACCTGTGGCTATGTTGTTCAGATTGGTTCCTTGTGGATGGTAGGTCATTGTTGGTGAATATCTGTGACACTGCAATTTGAATGGAAATACCTGTAAATACTTGACTCTTTAACTGACCCTTGACCCTGACCTACCATCTACAAGGAATCAGGCTGAGCAACATATCCACAGACATGGATCATACTGCCCAGGTGTATAAATCTGGAGCTGAACATAAGCTCCAGAAAACTTTTGAGGGCACCCAGAAGGTGCTGCTTCCATGTACCCTTTCCTGACCTATACCTAGTTATGGCCAGATAGACGTGGCTCTGGTGTGGGAAGTACCAGCTGCCATACCTGGATCTAACAAGAGTCAGGAATCTCACACTTGCACTGATATGAATATTGCTAAAAAAAAATCCTGTGTTTACATAATCAATTTTATCTCTCTCATCAATAATTATGTACAATATTTGTTGTTCTTGTGAGTTAACACAGAGCTTTTTTTCCTTCAACTACTGACACAGACTTTAAAAATCTTTGAAAGTGTCCAAGAATGAGAATGTGTTATGTGGATCCTTTTATATAGATTATTCGATGAATAGAGCACTAGACTAATGTCTTTTAAAATCATTTTGCTAAGATGTGTAACTTGAAACCAATGTCAGGTTTCACAAAATAGGATCATAAGAACTATGAGTTGGGTCTGGATGGATGTTGGCCTCGCGGGACCACTAACGTAAGGCATAGAGGACTGAGAAAATTTAAGCTATCGGGCTCCTGGTGCCCTGCCAGCCATGTAATTTGATGTATCTGAGAATGAGTAGTCAGAAATGCGGTATGACTCAGAAGGTGGAGTGGCGCAGACCTACAGGGGTAATGAAATATAGTATGAATTGTGGTATGTCATGTAAAAGTAGATATCCAGTTCTGCCTAACAGGATATGTAGCGAGGTAACGGTCAGCGATAAATAGGAGGTTGTGCAATAAATAGTGGATCCCTAGAACATAACGATACGATGATGTAACATACATGAGTGAGATGTAAGGCCAGCTAGTGAATTTAACTGAATAATCTATAAAATACCTAACTAACGATTATAAAGGGTATGCTGAGAAAATAGGGATTGCTCAGTCCTTTACAGGATAGGTGAAGGTCCAATGATGGTCCAGGGGTACAAAGTAGATTAATTTTATTAAACAAATAAAATGTAAGTAACACACTAATGCGTTTCACCTATACAGAAGGCTTGTATAGGTGAAACGCGTTAGTGTGTTACTTACTTTTTATTTGTTTAATAAAATTAATCTACTTTGTACCCCTGGACTTTCATTGGACATCTTTTTATTGGAGAAGCTGTATCTCACATTCCCGGGTGGGGGACAAACTACCTATGCTGTAAAGGACAGAGCAATCCCTATTTGCTCATCCATTGTGAGTATATTTCTCTCTTTATTTTAATTGTTTTATTAATACAGGGAACACTATTCCTGTTCTTTTATACCCCATATATATCACTGGAGCATCATCTGGAATACACCATGTGGATTATTGGCACAGGGATACGATACTAGAGGAAATCAGGACCATCCTAACATCCACAGACGAGGATTGTACCGTCCATACGCTGTGATCTGGAGCTGATTTTGAGCTCCAGAAAATGTGAGTGCAATATATTTTTTCCTTATATTCTGCCTCTGCTGTTATAAACATACTACACTATATTAGTATTCCTGTCCCATTTTGTTTTCTCTCTTATATTGGCACATTGGACCCCACACAAGGAATTCAATTGTTAACTCTGGTTTGGGAAAGTTTTAGCTGCTGCACACATAAGGAACAAGCACCAGAAATCTCACTTGCTGCTATATTAGCAGTAAATCCTTTAAGTCCTGTGATTTGTGAAGTGGAGCATTCATGGATTAGATTTGTTGTTCCAGCACATCCAACTGATGCTCAATCAGATTGAGACCTGGGAAATTTTGAGGTCAAGGCAACACCTTGAACTCTATGTCATGTTACTCAAACCATTCATGAACAATTTTTGCAGTATGGCAGGGTGCAGGCTGCCATAATCTCTAGGTAGGTGGTATGTGTCAAAGTAACATACACATGAATGCCAGGACTCAAGGTTTCACAGCAGGACATTGCCCAGAGCATAACACTGCCTCCATCGGCCTGCCTTCTTCCCATAGTGCATCCTTCTGCCATCTCTTCCTGAGGTAAACAATGCACTAAAAGAACACGCGATTCATCAGATTAGGCAACTTTCTTCCATTACTCCATGGTCTAGTTCTGATGCTCATATCCCCATTGAAGGTGCTTTCAGCAGTGTACAGGGGTCATCATAGGCATTCTGAATGGCCTGCAGCTATGCAGCCCCATATGCAGCAAACTGCAATGCACTGTGTTTCTATCAGTGCCAGCATTAGGTATTTTAGCTATTTGAGCATTTCCGTGTGATAGTACAAAAAGGGCAAGCCTTTGGTGCCTTGGGCGCTCAAGATTGACACCAGTTTCCCCAGTTGTCCTTCCTTGCACCACTTTTGGAAGGTACTAACAATTGTATATCAGGAACACCCCACAAGACTTGCTATTTTGCAGATGCCCTGACCCAGTTTATACTCAGTTGTCTAGCCATCATAATTTGGCCCTGTTCAAACTCACTCAGATCTTTTCACTTGCCCATTTTTCCTGCTTCGCATGAAATTCAAGAACTGACATTTCACTTGCTTCCTAATATATCCCACCCCTTGACAGGTGCCAATGACACAACCAATGTTATTCAAATTACCTGGTAGTGGTTTTAATGTTGTCGGACGATCAGTGTATATATAAACTTTTATTGAACGCATTTTTGAGTCATATTTTATTCCTCACTTCTCAATGTAAGTTCAACAACTTCATGATTTAGAAATTTAAGTAAGTAGATGATTACAGCATGTATCACATTACTGTCTGCTTTCAGTACAACTGCATATCTACTCAACAAAACTCCCAAAGTAATATATGCTGTGCGGTTAATGTAGCTCTAGCAAGTACCAAAAATGACAAAGCATTGAAATAGAACTTTGCTTCTCCAAAATCAAACATTTCCACAATTTTAGAATGGAAAATTGGATTGGGAGAATAAACTCTTCAAAGACGTGATGGTTCTTATGTACTCAACAGAGCAACAATTGTCATATGTGTTTATTCCTTCACTAGAGCAGAAAATGTGAATAATTAACAAGTCAAATTTTAGTTTATGCCAAAATATCTAAATATGAAAGGCTTTCCAACATAACTTACTCAATTACTTACAATTTCATGTGAAAAAAAAAATCAAATTTGATATCTCTCTCTTATGGAGAAAATACATAATGTGATGTATTTGAGCACATGGCTTGAATTGCAAAACAATCGCTTGTATTCATTGACCTTATCACACACACCACCACCTATACTGACACATGCAATCACACTTTAAATGCACTATATTTCCCAGAAATATCATTCCAAAGTCCATTAACCCTAAATAAATATGGTTTACTTCATTACAACTAAAAAAAACTCATACTTGCTGTCTAATGATATTTAGATTGCTACCTCAGTGTTTTCATTTGATGTGCATTGTATTTCTGGAAATGTGTAATGTATTAAAAGATGGCTGAAATCCTTTTAAACAAGCCGAACCTATTATTCTCTCTCTTGCTTCAGGCAGAAAGCAATGACCTTAGCTATGATTAAGTCATGCGATATTATAAATCCACCACACAATTTTAATTAAATGGAATTCATGAGAAAAACATGAGGTTACATTTACTAAACAGTCAATTGCAATAACTTGTGAAATGAATTACAAAATGTAGACCAACAAAGAAGAATTTGAAAATAATTCTCAACTTGATGATATTTACCCTGCCCAGGGGAAGTAGATAGAGTGTATCATTTGATTGATATTTAGGAGAGGTTTCCCTTCACAATGAGGGAAACCCGCTACACTGTAATACTAGGTACGATCCCATGATACTTCTCCCCAATAGGACGTACAGGGTTTTCAAGCTGCAGTCTTCTACCCACAGGGACTATATCCTGGCAGAGTTATTAAGCAATTGGGGAATAAACCCTGCACAAGAGTTGTGGATGTGATCTCTTTGGATTTTGCCAAGGCATTTGATACAGTTCCACACAATAGATTAGTGTTCAAACTCAAGGAAATCGGTCTAGATGAAAATGCTTGTTCTTGTGTAGAACATTGGCTTAAAAACAGAGTACAAAGAGTTGTCATCAATGGTAAATTTTCAAGCTGGACAGAGGTGGCAAGTGGTGTCCCTCAGGGGTCTGTTCTGGGACCCCTTCTATTTAACATGTTTATAAATGATCTTGAAGACCGCATTGAAAGTCATGTTTCAGTGTCTGCAGATGACACCAAACTTTGTATAACAATACAATGTGAGCAAGATATTACTTTGCTGCAGAGGGATTTAGATAGACTGGGGGACTGGGCACTCAAATGGCAGATGAAATTTAATGTTGAAAAATGCAAAGTTATGCACTTCGGCGTAAAGAATACACAAGCAACGTATACCCTTAATGGAAGCGAATTAGGGATAACAACACATGAAAAGGACTTGGGAATTGTTATAGACAACAAACTATACAACAATGTGCAATGTCAATCAGCAGTGGCCAAGGCCAGTAAGGTATTGTCATGCATGAAAAAGGGCATTCATTCTCGGGACAAGAATATAATTTTGCCTCTTTATAAATCACTGGTAAGACCCCATATTGAATATGCTGTGCAATTTTGGGCACCTGTTCTAAAGAAGGATATTATGGCACTAGAAAAAGTGCAGAGGCGGGCTACAAAATTAATAAAAGGAATGGAACATATCAGCTATGAAGAAAGGTTAACAAATTTAAACCTATTTAGTTTAGAAAAACGTCGCCTGAGAGGGGATATGATAACATTATACAAATATATTCGGGGCCAATACAAACCATTGTGTGGAAATCTATTCACAAACCGGACTTTACATAGGACACGAGGCCATGCGTTTAGACTGGAAGAAAGAAGATTTCGTCTAAGGCAAAGGAAAGGTTTTTTTACTGTAAGAACAATCAGGATGTGGAATTCTCTGCCTGAGGAAGTGGTTTTATCAGAGTCCATACAGATGTTCAAACGGCTACTAGATGCATACTTGCAAGAACAGAATATTCAAGGATATAATCTTTCAATGTAGGTAATAACTGCTTGATCCAAGGATAAATGTGACTGCCATTCTGGGGTCAAGAAGGAATTTTTTTCCTAGCTTGTTGCAAAATTGTGCTTCAAACTGGGTTTTTTTTGCCTTCTTTTGGATCAACAGCAAAAAACAAATGTGAGGTAGGCTGAACTTGATGGACGCAAGTCTCTTTTCAGCTATGTAACTATGTAACTATGTAAGAGTTAAGGTGTTTTGGTTCTATGTCTGCCTACATTTTTTTATTCATTATTTTTTCGTTTTTGGGTTCATGTTATAGGCATTAGTATACTTTTTATCTACCAATATTAAAAGTTAAGTTTTAACTTGTACAGGTATTAGTTAGGAACCGCCTACAGGTTTTGGACCCTTGAGGTATTTTCTCTCCTTTGGGTCCTTCTTTTCTTTTTGTTGTATACACATATGTGAGGGTTATCCCCTATAAGGTTGTCCCTGACACACACTTAAGCTAGCTCCCCTAAGGGGTTTCTAGCTTCCTTTTCTAATTCCCAACTTGGCTGAATTTGAAAATGTATCTACCTCTATTATTTTCTTCTTAGGAAATAAACCACACTTTTGTTGGTTTTATATATTTCTCAAACTAGGACAAAATATATGGACTTTAAAATATGGATTATATATTAAAAAAGGCCAGATGTATGTGCCTGCTTCTGCCTTATAAAGGCTACATGCTATGTTATATACACATACAATTTATACAGAAAGATTCCTAAACACATTTATTGTAATATAAAGACACATAACTGTGAGTATTAATGCTGTGGAGCTCTGTTTTTTTGTTTGTTTTTTACATTCGTTATTTTTTTGTGCTGAGAAGTACAAAACATGCCTGTAGTGCCACAACAGCAGGTACAAGCTTATCAGGATAATGCAGAATGATCAGTATTATGCTATGTTAAACAGCAAAATTTTAAACTTAATTTTAGCTCATTTTAAATGAAACAGAGATATAATACAGTAGGAATGGTGCTCAGCCTACTAGCCCACTTCTTCAGCATGAAGTAGTGGCTTGGTTAGAGGGTTGTAGACACAGAAACAAGAGTAGGTCAAGCAATTTACTGAGTAAGAGTAGTGGTGTGTGTTTTAACCAGATATAAAGCCTTATGGCAGGTATGGCAGTTAATTCAGGCTATATGCTAAGTCAGGTAGGCTAAGGTGAGATACTAAACGTACTAGGAATAATGGAGCATGCTAGACTAAAGTTAACAACAAATTAGCTTAATGGCCACTGGGTATTCAACATTCTTGAAAAGCTCAGCGAGGAGAACAGAATTCCCTATTTTGGCAGGAAAATAACAATAAAGTCTCTGTTCATCTGATGCCACACAGAGGCCTCGAGACACCGGTAATTTCCATGTTGGGCCACGGCAGAAAGACCAGCTCCATTGCCATAGTAATTCCCGCTTTCATATCCACCAGACCAGGTGAGTAGTGCTGTAAGTGTCTCTGGGACTTCAGTGCCATGAATCTTCGGCTCCAGGCAGATGGCATGATCATGGGCCTGCAGGTTCACAGGATTCCGGGGCACCCATTGTGTATGAGGTCACCAGCATGGAGGTTTCTCCGAGTGGGCAACCACCCCAGAAGTGGCACGAGCAGCTGAGACTGCTTTCCAGGCTCAGCTGTCTATCAGAAGGGGTAGTATGTCAGATCTGTGGGCAACAGTCTTCCAGAGCCTCCAGAAGATATCATCAAAGCGTGCATTGAAGAGGTCTCTCCACCCCGGGGCCTCAGGGCCTGCTCGGCACTGTTGAGATTTTGACACGGCAACCATCTTGGTCCCACCATGTGGCTTCTAAGGCCAGTGGAGTGTCTTGCGATACAGGATGAAACCAACCCAGTGGGGACTGGGATGACCCTCGCCGGTCCAAAGAAAGGGGTTACGGGGCTCCTTGAAATCTGCCACAGGACTTGCACACTGCATCGGGAGATTGGCCGACTCTCCCCTCTGCCCGCGCACCAACCCAGTAGGCCTTGAAGAGAATGGACGTGAATGCTGGTAAGCAGAGTGTTCCTGGCCAGGTTCAGTCGGTTTCGCGCTGCTAAGTTTGCAGTTTGCTCGCAATTCAGTTCCCCTGGAGTCAGAATTATCAGCTATTTCGCTTTAATATAGCTCAATTTGCCTGGAGCTAGTGGAAAGTGTGTCCGTCCATCTTGGCTGTCAGGCTCCAACCCAAGTGGATCTCTGTTACACAATCACACGCCAAAAATATGGAGCTCCTAGACAAGAGGGATATGAGGAGAGAAAATAGAGCCAGAAAGTTTGGAGTTCAAAATATGGACTGTCCATCCTAAATAGGGACACTTGGGAGGTATGATATACTTCATATACAGCCTCCATGAGATTTTCAAGACTGACAAGCATTTCAGCAATTCCCTAATCAGATGGTCTCTAAGAGATAGAGTTAGTTGAGTTTTACTTGCTATTTCAGAGGAGGTGCCTCTATAGGCTGTCAATGCCATTTCAACCATGCAATGTTCCTGCAGAACGGAAATGTTTTGAATTACAGGGTTAAACAGTCAGAAACTGGGCACCCAGACCACTTCCTTAAGATGAAGTGGTATGGGTGCCTATAGTATAGTGCCCTTTGATATCTGTCCTTTGGTATTCAGCAAATGCTGTTGCCTTGTGACACGGCTTTATTCTATTCCTTAACTGACTAAGCACAGAGGACCTGTCAGGCGTTTAGCGCATGCACAGCGAATGGGTGCTTCCATCGTAGCACCCTATCAATTATTGTCATAAGCTCCGTCCTTTTTAGCTTGCAGCCAACATATTCAGAGAATAGGATATATTAATGTTCCAGTTTCCCTTTCAATTTTCTAATAGGTGCTCTGGCTATGCTTATACTGAACTGTATTCTGATGTAATTTGCTAAACAGTTACTTCAACCAAAAAAACTGTGTTTTCATGAAACACTATTTTTAGTTAGAGATACTTTTTCTGTGGTGGTCCACCACTCTTCTCCCAATTGCAAAAAAATATACACAGTTATTCACTAAACACAAGATTTTGTCCAGATGGATTAAATCTGGTAAAAATGACTGAATGCCAAACAGAATGACAATTCTCATATTTAGTAAAGCCAAATATGGTCGGAATTTCATCTGAGTGAATCTGCAGCAATCACCTGGATGCATTCGATGTCCAGATTAAAATTAGTGCTTTCACATCCGAATTTTATACAAAGTATAGACTTGGAAATATTTACAAAGTACTGGTTTTAATAAAATTTTGAACCGATTTTGGAATTGATGCACATTCACAAATTATTGTTCACTTGCTTTTATGCAAGAAAACAAAAGTTTTAAGCACTATTTGCCCTTTGGTAGTTCTAGAATCCGGCTGACAAAGTTAAAACCCCTGTACTGCTCTGTAGGATCAGCGTTTCATACTAAAATACTGGACATACAGACTCAAGGCACCATGACCACTTCAAATAACTGAAATGGTAATGTTGCTTGCAGTAACTGTTTACTATAAATATTAAAGAAAGTGGACATAGGATTAAAAAAAATTTATTAACACAATTTAGAGATGACTGCTGATGTTTTATTCAGTGGTGTAATTTCTAGAGAAGTACTGATTCCCCATTTAAAGGGACACTATTAGCATTAGGAATACATATCTGTATGTCTAATGCTACAGTCAGAGTGTCCCTAGTTAGGTTTTGGCCTCTCCCCAGTGAGCATTTTAAAAGTAAATCAATTTATTCACCTTCTCTGCAGCACTAAGAACTGTGGTGATATCCTCCTAGCATGATGTCATCCTGGAGGTGTGCCTCTCGGGTGACGGTCCACTCAAATGCCCCTCATGGAAGCAATACGCCATTAATTCTGCAAAAGAGAATCATCACATGAAATGATTCTCTATGACAGACTGTGACGGCACTGTGCATGCTTGCATGACATCACGGTATAAATTGGTATGAGAGCTGGGAAGTTCCACTCCAGACTCTACTACACAGAGGCTTGGAGGCATGGCTTGAAGGCTTCAAATTATCAACAGATTATATTTTGGGTGGTTATGACAGGGATTGTAGGACTGAAGTCACCATAACAACTTCGATGAGACGAGATAAGTGCCTAGCCCTCTAGTGTTCCTTTAAGCCTGACTACCAGGTGAAGACATTCTCCAGAAATAAAAACAGTAACAAAATCACATCAGTTAGAAAAACAAAATAAGAAATATTAGCTGTATGTAATGCAGACGATAAAGTCTGGGATACCTTTTGATTTATTATTTCAGTTAAACAAATGCTCTGAAATCAATAAGCTGGTATAGAGGATCCCCAAGGCCATGAGAACAGATTTGTTACCTACCTATAGAGGTATATCTTCTCTGTGTTGAAATGTCACTGCGCAGTAACCATTGATGCAGATTTAAATGTTTATTTTTTCAAAGAAAAATCACAGCTATCTCGTAATAGATAATCTAGTCACAAGATATAATAGAGATCTGGTCATGTATTGCAAACAGAGGTGGAAATAATAGCAGTTGTTTCACTCCCTAGATACAAATAAAATATTACATTATTCTGAGGAAATTCACATGTGCCATTCTGTAAGGCCCCTTGCCATGCATTATAAACAGGTGCACTAATACTGTTTGACACATAGTTTTTTAAAATAACACATTGTTACTCTATAGTTTCCCTCTTATAGTTGGATCGTTCATTTTAAGTATTTATGTGGTTTTACAGCAGTTTTTCACCATTTAGTAGATCATTTTTTATATATATATTTATTTATATGGGCAAGCACAGATTAGCCCTACTCTCAAGTGGCTAATGCTTAAAAGGATTCTCCAGACCCCTAAAGCACTTTTGCCTGATGAAATTCTTTATGTGTGAAGTGTGTGTAGATGTCAATTGCGAATGAGCTGCATTGGGAAGTCAGTGATTGGACAGCCACAGAAAGTCTAGGCTGGGATAGAAGAGGAGGGCTTGCAAAGACATTAGATAGGAAAATTGTAGTATTAGCAAGCTGTTTTAAAGGATCACTATAGTGTCAGGAAAACTAAGTGGTTTTCCTGACACTATAGTGCCCTGAGGGTGCCCCCACCATCAGGGTCCCCCTCCCGCCGGGCTGAAGGGGTTAAAACCCTGACTGGCTTAACCCTGCAATGTAAACATAGCAGTTTTTCTGAAACTGCTATGATTGCATCTGCAGGGTTAAAACCTGAGGGACCTGGCACCCAGACTACTTCATTGAGCTGAAGTGGTCTGGGTGACTATAGTGTCCCTTTAAGATCTAGCTCCAATCAAATAATGCATATTTAAATGTATGCTACTAATGTATCTACTAAGCAGTGATTTATTTATCTTTTTGTATTTTTGCAGTGGAGTGATCTTTTAAGAGTTTACCCACTTGGAGGAGGTGTGGTAACTAACTCCAAGCTTCTCACTTGTCATTTAAATTACATTAAAGACTAAGCAATTATGAAAGTTGCCTTGGTAAAGTCACACTTAATAAAACACATAGACTGCTGATTTATCCATAATTTGCTTCCGCTTATGTAGTGCACTTGCTAAGGCTGCTGGATTGTTTTTTATTGTTTGTTTTTATATCCCAAGGGGATATAATAAACACTTTTGTATTTTAAATAATTTGGAGCACCACTTATGCCTTTTTGCTGGAGAGCAAATTTTAATAAAAATCTATATATATAAGCCTTGTCTGTGTCTTATTACTGCTGTGCAGACTGGAGGTAGCTTGTCAGTATAGCCATTGTATACAGTCTTTTTAATGAAAAAAAAAGAACCTTTTGTATGAAAAAATGTCCAAACAAAGGTGCAGGGACAGCTGGAATAACAAGTCTCCCAACATCTACAGAAGTGTGCACTATTAACTACAAAAAGAACAAAAAATAATACTAACATGAAACAGGAAAAAAACAATTGGAGTGCATGGCAGTAATATGGATAATGTACTGCTGCGTGTCTGGGGATTTCAAATATATCAGTCTTACATACATTAATTGAAATCATCTTTAAGAACCCCAAGAATCTTGAGTTTGCTCTACAATTCTCTTGCAGAGGTTTAGGTCAGATCTTAGATAATCAAAGGGTTACTCCAAGCACCAGGACCTCTTCAGTGATTTGAAGTGCTTATGCACGCTGGGACTTAAGGGAGTATTATTTGGCCATTTTTGGGGGTTGAAGAAAAAAAGATTTAAGAAGACAGAAGGCATTTTATCCTAAGTATATATATATATATATATATATATATAATTATTATTTTTTACATATAGTAGTTTTATTGCCCCTTTCATTATTATGGTTAGGTGTAGTAGGTAGGGTACTTTCATTAAGGAGAAGGGCATGGGGCCCCATAGCCACCAGAGGGTGGGGACAGGGTGGGGGGCATATGAGTGCTGTTGACAATGGCTTACCTCTCTTGTATATTTATTAGAAACCCCCTCCATTGGCAATGGGCTGTACGCAGTTTAGTTTGATGTGGCAGGTAAGCTTAAACTTAAATGGTTGTTTGAGTGATATTAAAAAGCCCCAAGTTATTTGAATGTGCATAGGGATTTGGTATAGTGCTGAAGTACCTTTTTTCTTGTTTTTCTTATTGTATGTATTGGGTTTGATGTGTACTATAGTTATTGCTGCTGCCTAGGATTGAAGAGCTCTAATGACATTTATATTATTTTTACTCTCATTTTGTGAGTGAGAGTCCAAGGGAATTAACGAGGGAGGTTCTGGGGGCTGTCGGCCGCATTATGGCTGCCAGCGAATGGAGGGAGCTTTCTGTGCTTCTCCTGCTCAACCCTGTACTTAAGCTCCGCCTCCACACTCATGCATCACCCCCAGACTCAAGCAAATGACCTCACCAACTGGAAGAGGCCTAGAAGTGCAAACTTTACCTCCCGTTGTGCCCCCAGCATTCATTGTCAGATAGGCTTACTGAGCAACACATGACTGAGCGTTAAATGTGTGTGTATGTGCCTGCTAGTGAGTTAGCTTGTCTGTAGAGAACATTTGTGTGTCCTTGAGATTAACTGTAGTGAGCATGTGTTTGCCAGTGAGCTTGTCTTTAGTGAGCAAGTGTCATCAAACTTGTTTTAAGTGAGCTTGTGTCAGTGAACTTGTTAGTAGTGAGCATGTGTGTGTCAGTAAGCTTGACTGTAGTGAGCAAGTGTCAGTGAACATTGGTGCCAGTGAGCTTGCCTGTAGTGAGCATGTGTCAGTGAGTTTGTTAGTAGTGAGCATGTGTGTGTCAGTGAGCTTGATAGTAGTGAACTTGCCTGTAGTGAGCATGTGTCAGTGAGTTTGTTAGTAGTGAGCATGTGTGTGTCAGTGAGCTTGATAGTAGTGAGCATGTGTGTGTCAGTGAGCTTGTTAGTAGTGAGCATATGTGTGTCAGTGAGCTTGTCTGTAGTAAGCATCTGTGTGTGTCAGAGAGTTTGCCTGTATTAAGTTTCTGTGTGTACCAGTAATCTTATCATTGCAAAGAGTCAACTGCGCTTCAGACTGACCAACGCAAACCTGGAAAAGCAGTTTCGAGGAGCAACATAATCAATACCAGCTAACATCACATGTCCTCACCAAAGAAAACCAGTTCAAGCCATCACATTAGGAGTTAATTAAATGTGTGACCAAATATAGCAAGCTAATTTTTAAGTTGATAATTTTGTATGGTCCACAAATGACTTTAATATCCAAATGGCTCTTGGCAGAAAAAAAAAAGTTTGCCCATCCAAGTTCTAAAAGATAGCAGCAGCCATAGGCGAGCGCACAGGGTGTGCCGGGTTTGCCTAGGCACACCCTAATCCCCCGCGGCACGCGCTATGTGCCTCCCTCCAAGAGGGAGGCACAGCTCAGCCAGCAGCTCAGCCGGGTTCCTCACGCGCGGTCGGAGCGTTGCCGCGGTTACCGCAGCAACGCTCAGATCCCGTGAGAGTGAACTCTAGCCCAACAGGGGGCTAGAGTCACTCTCCACTGGACCACCAGGGAAGGCAGGAGCACGGCCCCCCCTCCCTACATAAGGTGAGAAGGGAGGGGGGATATTAACTAAACGGCCCCCACATATTACACACAAACATACAGCACACACACATACATCACCCTTACACACACACACATTAACAGCACCCTCACACTAACAGCACCCTTACACATACACACACAGTACACACTAACAGCACCCTTACACACACTAACATCACCCTCACACACACAGCACCCTTACACACACACAGCACCCTTACACACACAGCACCCTCACACACACACACTAACAGCACCCTTACACATACACACACAGCACACACTAACAGCACCCTTACACACACAGCACCTTCACACACAGTGCCTTCACACACACAGCGCGCCCACACACACAGCGCCCGCACACACAGCGCCCAGACACACACAGCACCTTCACACACAGCACCTACACACACACACAGCACCTACACACAGCACCCTCACAGGGGGCTAGAGTCACTCTCCACTGGGCCACCAGGGAAGGCAGGAGCACTGTCCCCCCTCCCTACATAAGGTGAGAAGGGAGGGGGGATATTAACTAAATGGCCCCCACATATTACACACAAACATACAGCACACACACATACATCACCCTTACACACACACACACACACACTAACAGCACCCTCACACTAACAGCACCCTTACACACACATACACACACAGCACACACTAACAGCACCCTTACACACACAGCACCGTTACACATACACACACTAACATCACCCTCACACACACAGCACCCTTACACACACACAGCACCCTTACACACACAGCACCCTCACCCACACACACAAAGCACACATTAACAGCACCCTTACACACACAGCACCCTCACACACACACACTAACAGCACCCTTACACATACACACACAGCACACACTAACAGCACCCTTACACACACAGCACCTTCACACACAGTGCCTTCACACACACACAGCGCGCCCACACACACAGCGCCCGGACACACACACAGCGCCTTCACACACACCACCTGAACACACACAGCACCTACACACACACACACACACACACAAACAGCACCTACACACAGCACCCTCACACACACAGCAGTGTGTGTGTGTGTATGTATGTGTATATATGCAGATATGTGTATATATATATATATATATATGTATATATATATATATATATATATATATATACGCGGCGTGTGTGTTTCTGCTTTAGGGTGCACACCCTTATACAATAGGCTGCGTTATTTTAGTGCTAAACAATTTTGTTAGTTTTATTAAAACCATCTAATATCGGCAAAAAATTATTGTGAGTGCAAATGTTGCAATTGGCACACAGCCACTGTTCACTAGGAGCATTGTTAAACTGCTTAGCAAGTAACAGTTGACTGGAAAAAGTAGTAATGGCACTGGAAATGATCCTTATATAGGGTATAGCACAGTGATGGCTAACCTTAACACCATAAATAGTTTCTGGACTACATTTCCCATGATGCTCAGCTAGTTTTAGACTCTAAAAGCTAGCTGAGCATCATGGGAAATGTAGCCCAGAAACAACGTATCGTGTCAAGGTTAGCTCTCTCTGGTATTGCATGTGGATTTACTTTAAAAATTAAAACATGAAAAAATACTTTAAAAACCAAAGAATCATAATAGTGAGGCTAGTGAAACATTAAAAGTAAACTGTAATGCTGTAATGACTTGGGGGTACAGCAGTGTACCCAATACATTTTGATTAGGTTGACATGTGGTTAGGGAAATGTTTAGGGTTGAGAGGCTTAAGGTTAGGGATGATTTAGAATTATGGAGCATTTAATGTAGTGTGAACTGCAATACACTAATAGTTCTAAGCGTTGATTAACCCTAAGTCCCCCTAAGTCTAAACACCAGCTAACCATAAACTCTGCCAACTCAATCCCTAACTTTACCGAAACCTAACCCAGCACCCATAGCATCACTCTTTTTTCTGTGAATATAGTACCATTTCAGTATAGCTGCAGTCTCTTTGCGTATAAAACACATTGTGACCCCAGCTGACTACATTGATTGAATTTCTTCCCACATGTAACTAGGGGTGAACATTTTAGCTGTTTTAACCAGTAATAAGGTGTGTTTGCAGGCAGCACTAAGTAACAATTCTCTTGATACCACTTGGCAGCAGCACATATTGTCCCTCCAGTTAAAAAATGACAAGATACTGAAACTGTTATGTATGTTATTCTTTTTTAATTTTTAAAAAATGTTAGCATTTTTATAGTTAATTTTACTGTAACTTTACTTAAATGTATTGAAATTAGCCATATTTTTATTTTTCAACCACAGGTGTTCCATTATATCTACAACAGATACTATTATTTTTTTTAAACTATAACAAAACATGATTTCAATACTCTATTGGTACAACTACATTTTTTTGAATGTGCCAGTTCCACTTTAACTGGGGACACATCTGAAACATGCAGTGCAGCAATTTTAATAATTCAGCCCTAAAATATACCATCTTTGTAATTGTCTCTGATTTAAGTAGATATTTGGACATTGAGAGAGAGGAGTATTGCGAATATTAGAACTGGTCGCCTGTCCTTTTTATCCCATTTTTTCCCAATTTGTCCTGTTTCCCCCTTGTTAAAACACAATAAAGTATAATGTCAAATAAATTACAAAAACAATGTGCTCTTTACATTAAGATCTGGAATGACAGTGGAGATAACCACCCCTTTGCCACCCCAGGTTTCATAAGGTACCAAGAGACTTGTTTATCTGCATTTTTATACATGTACATATTTATAATCTTATTGTGGGCGGCTTCTGCTTGGTAACTTGATTGATATATTTGGTTACATACATTATATGGCTAAAAGTATGTTGGAACTCCTAACAAAAAATGGAGAAATAAAGTAAACAGATTGCAGGTCAGGACCCCAGATACAAGTCAAGGGCTTGTGAGCTGCACTTCTGTAACCGCCTGTAACCACCTTTAAAATATGCAGGAAATAGGAGAAAGTAATGTATAGAATCCCACAAGGGGTAACTAACATTGGGAGAGCTCCACTGCTATAAGAAATGAGGAAGGGGCCCTACCTTTAATCAATCTAAGGATAAAAAGGATATGCAAACAAAAAGTATAACTTGAAAAAAGGGGAGATCTACTAAATGGTACCCAGGGGATCCATTAACTAGAGTACTAAATAGCATCTAAGTTCTAGTTCCCATTCACCATTCTTATTCTGCTACTAAAAATAGATTCATGGGTATTGAATCAGTCCCCCAACCTCCACGTAAAGGAAATTGGGACCAAAAACTAAGGCAGGGAGAATCGTATTGGATTTACAAACTCAATACATTATCAGTGTTAAGTGAGGGATTCTCTTTTTCAGCCTTTTTGTAATACTCTCCTCATTAAAGGGGCTTAAACAACATTGAGGAACTCTTCCTTTCTAAGCTCCCTACCGTACTATTTGTATATTTGTAGATATGTAAATACGACACTTTTTATATGAACATGAACGGCCACTTTATTTCCACTGTGCCCATTTTGCCATTTGAACCAAGATACTGTCTGCCTTATCTAATGTATCCTGATTGGGGCACACTTCTCCTGATTGGATGTTTATTTCCCTATGTTTTGTAGGCATTACTCAATCTATAAAGACGGGTGGCAATTTTTTTACCGTACAACTGATGGGACAGGCACTGCAATAGATGCTCTTACAATGTTGTGAGCACTGTCGAGATGATATTCCCTGCACACTTCCAGTCAGTTCCACTCCATAATACAGTGGGTGTTCCAGTTACACTATGAGGTACACTTTGGGAATCCTTTAAGCCCACCTCACATATTCAGCCATCACGTCAACCTATGACAGGGACAAATCAGCGATACAGGGAGGTGAGGTTGTGTCCCGATGCTCTCCCTCTTGGCTGTACAGCTCACCTAACAGCCTATTATGAGTTATGAAACAAACGCCCATACCGGATGATGTGTTCCGCCCAGTCTGGTTCCACCCTATAGCAGTCCCGGTTAAAAGAATAATAATAGTAACAGGTATTTGTGTGGTGCCTTTCTCCCAGTGGGACTCGGGGTGCTTTTCAGAGGTGGCAAGGTTGGCAGCTGAATAGTAGTGGATGTTTTTGTTGCCCAATTGATTTTGCCAACCTTTAGAGGAATGGGGGGCTGAGTTGACCCTGCCGGGATTTGAACCTGTGGCCTTGCTTTTTTGAACAGGCTTTGTGGTTGGGGAGTTTGCCAACTGAGTTACCTCACTGGCTGGGTGCATCTTCACTATGATTTTGAGATGTGGAATATATGATGACATGCCACACCCCTGGTAGACTGCTGAATAGAGTCCCACATTAAACAGCTGCTGGCCATGTTTAATCAGCAATAGGTATTTAAATGGAACAACAAGCTGATCATGTTCACAGGTTCCTGACGACGGTGTTTTAACACGCTAAAACACGCGTTGAACGGTTTCTTTTTCTTTAATCAATGCACTTGGTAGCACTTTTTTTAATCTTTGTTACCACTATGTATATTGATTTTTAGATGTTTCTTTATTTATTTATAACTTTAGTAGGGAGAGTTGGTTCAGGTAGACACTAGTGGTCAGACCATGGTGTCGAGGTAACTCTTAGGGTGAATTGAGAAAAAATTTGTAGGCGTTTATCTCTGTTTAGACCAGATTATCTGGTCCCATGCTCTCTGTCGACCCTGTGCCTTTTCTCTCTCCCTAACCTCTTTTAAACTACCTTCCCATCAGTTGGACACTAGGAGATCTGGAACTTAAATGCATTTAGCACTCCAGTTAATGGATCCCCTGGGTACCGTTTAGTAGATCTCCATTTTTTCAAGTTATATTTTTTACTTTTTGTTTGCATATCCCTTTTATCCTTAGATTTATTAAAGGTAGGGCCCACCTTCCTCATTTCTTATACCAGTGGAGCTCTTCCGATGTTAGTTTTCCCTCGTGGGATTCTATACATCACTTTCTCCTATTTCCTGGAACTCTTTCTAACTATTGAATTCAGGTGTTTCCGCCTCACCCACATGTGCAATACCAAGTTTTGGCTGGATTGGGGAAAAACCTTGCCAGAAAAGTGTCAGCTGTTATAGAAGTAGAGTGATAGTCAACTGCCCACAAATTTGTCCATGCATATTTCATGAAGACTAATATAGATGTCCACTCTCCCCTTATGCTTTCAGGGAATTACCCACTTAATGTAAAGTGAGCTCCTTTTCTTGGTTATCAACTGTTTTAGAGGTAGATGACATGTACAAATTAGTATATATTATTATATATTGTTTCATTTAAAGCAAAATGCAACATATGACATACAGTTAATACAGTGCCCCGTTGATTTAAAAAATATGTAACTCAGAATGCTAAATCAAAATAATCAAATATATCATTTTGAGACAGAAAACAAGCGTTCAAAAAAGTAAAAATCTTTAGAAATTACAACAACAAAAAAAAGAAAGAAAATTTGCATTTTATTTACTAACATAACTGGTCACATTCGGCAACTGCTGTTCCAAACTTAACAAAATATTGAGGTACCTTGTGCAATCTATAGCTTAGACCTGTCTTGAGAATAAATTATAACCTCATAAAACTGATAAATGTACGTTCCATATTATCTGTTACTTTCACTGAATATAATCATATTTAGAAACACTGTCTTCACCTGAGTAGAAACACCTACCAAACCCCCTGTATTTATGTGAAAAAAGACTCTGTTAATGTTGCATCCTAGTTAGTCATGCCAACAGAACCAAACACACAGTCGAGGTTATGGTGCCAGGAGTGCCCTTATGCCATCCCATGGAATGTAGCTATGCTATTTTAGTATGGTACGACAACTTATGTGGGTGCTGCTAAGTACCTGTGGCCCCATAAACTGCTTATGGTTGTTTCCTTTAGCAGAATCCAGTTAGCTCTATAGAGTTCTACACCTAAGAGGGGTCATGCAGAACTGGGCTCACTGACTGAGAGCATCAGCTAAGTGCTCTCAGCCAAAGAGCATGCACTTTGTGCCATAGAGACATCTGGCTTCTCCTACAAGAGAACATCCAATGTGGCGCATGCACAAATTGCCAAACTGTACTAAAAATGGGTTGACTATTCTACTTAAAACTAGATTGCTCAGGGCACTCCTGCACCACTTTTAGGCAGTATGGTTTCATGATAAATGTCTTTGTTTTCTTTCATCTTACATCTGTATGGTATTTCAGGTAAAGTGGGGTGTGTGTGTATGTGTATAATTATTAGTGTAGGTGTTGTATTCAGAAATGAGCCAATGTTGTAACCTATTCCCTAATGGAATGAAGGCCTTTTCAAAAAGCTTGGGTGTTATTGTCATGGAAAGGGCATGTATTTCTATGGTGCTTTCAGAGTAATGAAGATAAAGTAAAAACAAATCAATACATCTACACCAGGAGCAGGGAACTTCGGCACTGCAGATGCTGTGAACTACATCTCCCATAATGCTCTTACACACATTCTGGTAAAGCATCATGGGAGATGTATTCCTGAGGGAGATGCAGTCCACAACATCTAAAATGCCAGGGTTTACATAGACCATGGTGTGAAGAAATGAGGGGCCATTTTCTCGGTACATTCTGGATAATACTATATATAATTTTATTTATTTTGCCTATATATTTATTCCATAACCCACTGTTTGTGATTTTTATTTTAGGTGAAAAAAATATGTATTGTGTCTCAACTCAGAATGGCCAAATTATATTTTAATATTAATGAACACGAAGCTACATATTATATAAAATATATTTTTGTTTCTGGTCTAATATTTTATTAGACACAACATTGTCTCATACTTGTACATTTTTATTGGACTTCGCTTTCATATTTTCCTCCAATTTGAAATCTTAATGTACATTCAGAACTGTATGAATCTGCACTGTTCTGAATAAATTGTCAATGTCACTGTGTTGCCTACCTTATTGCAGGTAAATGTATCTGAATTCACTCACGCCACCTAGTGTAATGGGCCATAATTGTACAGGCATCCCCCCACTCCCCATTCAAAATACTTAAAAGCCTGGTCAACTTTTGACATTGTTCTCTATATTGCCAGAGGACTCAAAAACAATTTATTTTCCAAGCCCTTTCAAAAAGAGAGGTGAAGCAGCATTACTTGACAAAAAAAAAAGGCTATAAAGTGTGTACAATTAACCCATGCTGTATATCATGCTAGCAGAATCACACGACTTTACACACATAACCATTAATATTTGAAAAATGTCATCAGTACATAACACCAGCCATTCAGGCTTAACACCTTAACTGCCAAAAATGTGTGCAATTTTTAGCACTTCAAAATTCACCTCTCAATTGGATTAGACACGTAAAATGAAAACACATTATTAACAACGATTGGGTAAGATTCAAAATAGCAATTAATCAAGCAATAAATGTAACTATATATAAGAGATATTCCTACAGTCTAGAACTTTGAAATAAAGTTGATAATAAAGATTGCATAATAGATTGTGAGGCATAAAAAGCATAACTATCTATAAATGTAGTGTCATCTTGCACTGCCATATATTAGAATTATAAGCAATTTTAGGGTAGATTTTTTTCTGTAAGACAATAAGTGTAAACAAAAATCCATTGTCCCATTGTCTGATCTCAGAAAGCTAACAGGAGCACCTAAAGCCTTGAATTTGCTTCTACAGTTTCACATTTATTTTTTTCTAGGTCACAAATCTTGTGCTTGCTTTGTGCAACCCTTAAAAAAAAAAAAAATTATCCGGTAAAAAACAAACAAAGAATAATCAAATGTAACCCACAAATATTGGAATGCATGTAACCCAGTGCAAATCCGTGCATTGCACACTCCTGCACTTAAATGGTTAAATCAGGATTCAAATGTTCCCCATTGTATAAATGTCAGAGCAAACGATTGAGATACTGAAAAGAAACATACTAAATTACCATCGAGTAATTGAAATGGTACCTGTTCTTCAGTGTGTAATCTTATATTTTGGGGTCATACATGATTTATGAAATAAATTACTATCACAACAATGTTTTGGAAGACACAAAGGTTTCTCCTGTAGTCTGCAATTTGCCTGTGCTCCCATTGCATTTCTGTTTAATCAGTAACACTCAATGCACTAGTTCTGATGTTCTACTCTGTGTCAAGGCACTGTATTGAAAGATAGAAAAGAAAAAAAAAAACAAGATTGGTCCGAATCAGTAGAAAGAAAACAGAGAGAATTAAAAGCATAAACATGCTGGTCCGCTTTAACAACACTTTGGAAAAAAAAGGTTGTGAGCAAGTACTTTGTCTATTCTCACAGACGGAATCTGTCATGCAGTGCAATTATTTTTATACAGTGCATTCATAAGGATTCAGACAACTGTCTCTTGGTCCAAGTTCACTTCTGTTGGTTTTACGTAACAGCAGTACCTGTTATGGGGACTATTCTGCTTCTGAGGGCAGACTCCACCATCACTATCCCTGGGATCAATTGTAACCTTCTCCTCTGTTGCATTGTAGATAATTCTGTCTGATGCACACGTTTTATCAAAAACAGAACATGTGTTATGGTTTTCCCCCCCGCCTGGTAATGTGTTTGTGGAATAACACTGTTCCAAGTACTTAAGCACCTCATTTTCTTCCGCTTTATTGCTGAGTGTCCTGGCATCCCCTATAGTGATGACTTTGCTAGATTCTTTGTCCTCTCCTTTTTTCTTTGACTCTCCCTTTTTGTCTAGCTCATTAGAACTACCCTTTCCAGACTCCATGTCTGACGGGGTCTTCAGAAGTTCAACATTTTCTTTATCCTTGGGTTTCTTGCAGCAGGCAAACCTTCTGTATGGCCACTTTGTACAGCCTTCAGTTCTCCTTGTAAGGGTAATAGCAGCAACTCCTGGTAGAAAAATAGCTGGTCCTATAGCAATAAGTGGGATGGGTCCCAACATCTCTCCTTTGAACCCAGAAACTGTAAACATAAAGCCAAACACAAGAAAGATGCTCACCAAGGCCACCACCAGTCCTGTACGAGGGTTGATATCATCTGGCCTCATCGCTTTATACCATTAGACTGTACTTTTTGACCATGGGTACATTGATAACTCCTGTTCCTCCAAATTAGCAAGAACCACACTGATCGTCCAAGGTTTTAAAGAAAACACTGTAGTTCTGCTTCTTTGAATATCAAATCCTCTCCCGTCTGTTTGCTGACTCCACAGATCTCACCAAGTCAGAGCCCCTTAGAAATGTTATATTCCCAGTTAGGGGAATCTTAGGACGACAGTGATAACTCTTGTCTGGGATGGGTTATTCATCTGTGAAAACATCACTTCTGCAGCAGATGTGATCCTTGTAGAAACGTCCACTGGGAGTCTAATGCTGTATTTCGGATGCCAGAACAGTGAGATACTGCCTGTGTTTAAACTGAGTCTCAGTGCAAACTGAGAAAGTCATCTCTTAATGCAAGAGAATGTGAAAAGGGGGAGGGAATGGAGGAAGAGCAGAGGAGTGGACTTAAAATACTAGAAACAGCAATCTTTCCACCTTAATAATAATGATAATTTATTTATAAAGCACCAACATTTTCCACACAAATGTACACAAAAAAATAAATAAAAAACTACAAGTATTCTAAGACAAACCGTTTTAGGCATAGAGGAATAATAGGTGATGAGAGCAGTGCTCAAACAACTTTGCTGGAGATTAGTAATATGAGATCAGGTAGATTCTGGAGAAAAAAAAACAGTTTACAAAAAGCACACAAACCCAATGGGCTTAAAATATATCAGTGCACCAGAATGATGATACCACAATACTTACATTTTAAGTCAAAATTGCATTGTAATCTTTTGAGGGTTGACAGATGACTCATATATATATATATATATATATATATATCTCTCACCACAAATCTTTTGGTATTTAGTATATATATGTAGTATATATATATATATATATATACTCACACACACACACATACGCACACAAACACACACACGAAAGAACATTAAGACAATATAATCTCTTGCTTCAAGATGTAATTATTCGGACTATTAAAGATGCTTTAGTACTAACTCAACTGTATGGGGCGTAGTCACTAAGCTCTGACTTGTAGTGAATTTAAACTCGTATGGCAACTATTTGGCTAAAATTGCTGATCAGGGAGAATTGTCCCGCTCAGCTATATTCACAGTTTGACTATTTCAGCTTAAATGATGCCATTCGGATTTCAGCTTGCTACATTTAGGAGTTTACTGAACGAATCCCTCTATAATGAAGTGATACGTTGACAATTTACTTGCAATATTATGGCCTAAATACAGCTTGAAAAATTATAGTTTAGCTGATTTTGATTTTTTTTTTTATCTTGCTACTTTGGCTTACATTTTGCAGGTCAGCTGTAAACGCCATACAATTCACTGTTTAGTTGTTAAATCCTGTATTATGTGTTTTCCTTAAGTAACCAAGCTTCTATTTATAAAGTGTACGAAAGTGCTTGAATAGGTAGATAGACATTTGCTTTAAATCAAGTAAATCAGGTTTCCATACTATTGAGACTGGCCTAATATATAAGATTAATAAGCTGCACATATACAAAATGCCCCAGGCACCACATTGATGCAGACAGAACAGTTTAGTCTTGTTTGAGAATAAACTGCAAAATCATCATAATTGTCCGTTCAAATTTCTATGAGTTATATAACACTGAGCATTTATGTCACATACGGTTCTTTGTGTGATTAAAGTGTTCTAGATTTTCTTAACCCTTTAGGGGCATGTTAGAATGTCAAGTGATCCTCCTTGATATTATTATTATATGCCTAGGAAGCAGTATATTTATTGAATGATATAACACGCTGATGCAAAAAAAATAAATAATAATAATAATAATAATTCTGGTTCTGGTTCTTGAAAAAGACCCTGAGGGGTCGAAACGTCGATTTGGATTATTTGCACTACGATGTAAATTTTTTAGCACAATAAATACACTTTGCCGAATACCTTTTGAGTGCTCCATTTCATCGATTTACTTCTATATATATATATATATATATATATTATAAATGAAAAAACATGTATACATATATGTTCATATGGCTGCTAATTCTAATCAAAGTGACTGAGCACTGAGGTAAATCAGTCACAGACAGAGGGCACAAAGCTTTCGAGGGCACACCATCCTGCTAGCATTTATGGGCCATTCATAATATTTAATTAGTCAGAGTAAAAGGAGGGGTTTTGAAAGGCAAGAAAGCAGAGAGGTGAAGTGGGGAATGGAGCTATAGAGAGATGTAGTAAGGGGGTGGGGAAGAGAAGAAAAAAGAACAGGCTATGAAAAGAAGTTGGTTGAAATGGAACAATCATTCACACAAAAATCATTCACTGCACATACTTAAGTCTGCATGCACACACACTGATGCTCCACAGAAATATACCATCACATTCATACACTAATGCCCCATATACATACACTCTCACATTCACACACTGACACTCCACATAAATAAATCCCTATATTCACACACTGGCACTCCATAGAAACATACCCCATTATTCAAACACTGGCACTCCACAGAAATACAGACTCATGCATTAACGTTCCATAGAAATAAAATCTCCACATACACACACTGACACTCCTGAGAAATACACCTTCCACATTGTGACGGAGTACCTCCACCCAGTCCGCTTCCTAGCCATTGGGGTGGGAGCCTGGAACGCTTCTGCCCCAGTCGCCGAAGCTTGACTGGGGTCTCTCTGGAACTTTTTCACCCAACCAGACTCTTCTCCCAGGCAGGTATCGTCCCCTCTGCCTATTCCTCAGAAGCTTTCCTTCCAGGCAGGTACCATCCCCTCTGCCAATTTCGCTGCAGACCTTCTTCCAGACAGATATCCACCTCTGCCTGCAATGTGATTTATATTGCCTTTACAAAGGCACTTGTGGCTCTCAAGCCTAGCTCTCTTGATTTCTCCCAGGGCTAGCGGGATGGTGCAGCCAGCTTAAAGGTCTGAAGACTCTGTTACCGTGCAACCCACACTCTGACAACTCGACAAAAATACACCTAACATTCACACAATGGTACTCCACAGATAAATCTGCACATTTACACATGGACAGTGCACAGAAGTACAATCAGTCTCTGACTGCCTCTCTGCTATTTCTAACTGGATTGCTGCCTACTTCCTTAAACTCAACTTGTCCAAAACAGAACTTCTGGTCTTTCCTGCCTCAAGTGTTGTTACTCCCGTCTCTGTCTCCCTCCATGTTAATGGTGCTACCATCAGCTCCACCACACAGGCTTGCTTCCTAGGTGTTCTCTTTGACTCTGACCTCTCCTTCACCCCTCATGTCCAGTCGATCACCAAATCCTACCTCTTCCATCTCAAAAACATTGCGCGCATCTGCCCCTACTTAATGCCAGATGTGGCTAAGGTGCTGGTCCATACCACTGTCCTCTCTCGCCTTGACTACTGCAATCTGCTTCTCACTGGTCTTATGTGCTCCCAACTTGCCCCATTGCAGTCTATAATGAATGCAGCGGCAAGGCTCATCTTCCTGTCCACCCGCACCTCCCACGCCTCGCCCCTCTGTCAGTCCCTGCATTGGCTTCCCGTAAGATATAGGGCTCGATATAAAATTCTGGTTCTTGCTTTCAAATCTCTACATAATGCTATTCCCACCTATCTATCCTCCCTAATACACAAGTATGTCCCGTCTAACCTCTCACATTCACACACTGACACAACAAATAAATAATCTGTCAAATTCACATACTGATACTCCACTTAAATACACCCCACATTCACACACTGACATGCCACAGAAATACATTCCAGCCCATACCCATACATTCACACACTGACAAGCTTATTCACTAAAGTGAGAATCCTTATGAATTCAAAGTGATTTCAAAATAAATGTAAATCTAAGGCCAAAATAATTTGCCTATTTTAGACAGAATTTTGAAATTCACTTTTAGTTTGCTTTAAATTTTTGGCGATTCTCACGTTACTGAAAAGCTCTGTGACACTCCACAGAAACACACCCCAACATTTACAAAATGACACTCCATAGAAAGCCACTCTCTTTATATACGCATGTTAACACTCCACAGAAATAAACACACGCATTATGGGGGGATAGTGGCAGTGCAACTCTGTGGAGTGAAACCTTGGCAATAAGCATAAGATGTTATGTTGCATAGAGGTTTGTTTAATACTCCATCCTACCCTGCCCAATTAAAAACATTTTGACACATTTCTGAATAAGTAAGAGTAATATCATACATGTTGTTGCTTGTATGTGATTGGTTGCATTTATATTTAATATCGATTATTTGCAAATATCCTATACATGTTGATCATAGTTTTACTTTGTGTGCTGTTTTTTTGACCCCTTGTCCATACCATATTCCTTTTTTTTTTTTTATAGCAGAATCTCATTCAAGGATGTCTGAAAAAAACAGATGTAAATTTGCAATACTACTGGAATTAAAAAAAGAATGTCTGAATATAAGTATAATACCCAGGGCCATCTTTAATTTTGATTGGACGCTGGGCAAGCATTTACTTGGGCCCCCTGACTACATATAGATACACACAAATATTATGTGTTTTCCTTAAGTAACCACATGCAGATACACACTGACCGCATATAGATACACACAAAAACATACAGATACGCACAGACAACGTATAGATACACTGACACACACATAGACACACACACAGATAGAAACACTGACATACATGCAGATACAAAGGTACACACACTGACTACATATAGATACACCAACACACACACTGACACACATACAGACACACAGATACACAACCTGACACACATGCAGATATACAGATACAAACACTGACACATACAGATACATACACAAACACAAATGGACAACATACAGATACAGAGACACATTCTGACAGACGTATTGACACAGACTCACACACAGACAGCCATACTGAAACACACATACACAAAGACATACTGAACCACACAGACACTGACGGACTCACACACACAGACATACAGATACACTGACAGACATACTGGCACATATACACACAGACAGACAGACATACTGAAACACACATACACACAGAAACTGACAGACATATTGACAAACACAGACATACAGAACCACACAGACTCTGACAGACTCACACATAGACATATTGACACACTGACAGACATACAGACATTCTGGCACACATACACACAGACAGACATACTGAAACACACATACACACAGACACTGACAGACATACACACATACAGACATTTTGACACTCACAGACAGTCATACTGAAACACACATACACACATACATACTAACCCCACAGACACTGACAGACTCACACACACAGACATACTGACACACTGACAGACATTTTGGCACACATACAGACAGACAGACAGACATACTGAAACACACATACACACAGACACTGACAGACAAACACACATACAGACATTTTGACACACACAGGTAGCAATACTGAAACACACATACATACTGAACCACACAGACACTGACAGACTCACACACACACAAACATACTGACACACTGACAGACATGCACACATACAGACATACTGAACCACACAGACAGACATACACACATACACTGACAGACTCTCACACACACAGACATACAGATACACTGACAGACAGACATACACACATAGATACATACTGACACACACACTCATGCAAAATTTGATAACCACCCTCCAGTTTCTTACCTTTTCCTGGAGTGTGGCTTCCCTGGAGTCCAGTGGGCTCTCTGGAGTGGCTGGGAGTTAAACACTCGCTCTCTCCCGGCCTTGCCCCCTCCGGAACAGCTCCTTCCTCCAGCGCGTCTCCTGTTTCTGTGGGAGGAAGTGACGCGTGGCTGTCACTTCCTCCCAGTGCTACCGAAAAGCAAGGGCTGTTAAAGCACCACAGTGCCCGACCGGGCCCCTGCTGACACATGCCCACCAGGTGGCCCTAAGTGCATGGGCCACCCGATGGGCCCCCATAGTTTGCGGGCAGAGGGCAAACGGGGCAGCTGTCTTGGACCATGCAGCAGGGACAGGGCCTGGGGCAGGTGCCCCGTTTGTCCTGTGTTAAAGATGGCCCTGATAATACCCACACACAGTAAGCACAGTTCCAGAAAGCACCTGTACAACAGAGGCCATTGTAATCTGCTGTTGCACTGTGCTAGGAAATCGTTTGGTGTACTTAGTGTGCTTCCACCACATCGTTTCTCACCTTTCCTTGTCACTAGGCTGCAGATGTGAAGTTTGACTCTGAATGGGTGCTGTAGGCTTGCACCATTTACTGTCCCCCTGCAGAGATGTTAAGGGGAATAAAAGAGCCCTGATTGGAAATGTGTTTCTCTTGGAGGGATTTGTAAAATTCCATTAAATTTGTAAAATTAATGGGAAGGAAGGAGTTAAACAGGACATTTGATCGTTTTTCTGTGCAGTATGTTTTGTACAAAATGTGAATTGTTTGATATTGGTAATAATAATAATAATATTTTTTTTTTTTTTTTTTTTAAAGCATTACAATATAACTAACCTGAGTAAATTCACAAAACCTCTAAAGAAAATTACCTTAGTCTGTTACTATAATAAGACACTGTTCTCCTGTCTCATATAATAAATACATTTCTAACACAGATTCTGTGGCTAGCTATTAAAAGCATATCCTGCTGGTTGCTAGTTGCTGTGAGCATCTGTTGGTCATACTTCTTTACATTTCTTGCTTAGTTGGAGGGAACGATGCATGTTGTATACACATCAATGCATTCATCCAAATAGGCATGTATGCACATTGAAATGATACATATGATACATGCACAGAAATAACGACACAAATACATGCATGTTGGCACTGGTACGAATCCATAGGCATTTAGACACTGCATCAATGTCTGCTCACTGAAAGACACACACACACACACACGTACAAGGGAGTCTTTAAAACTGATGGGGCCAAGGACGAACCTTTCTTTTTTTGTCACCTAATATTTATATATTGCTCATATCCTAAAAAAAAACTGCTTTCATTTCCTGTACTTACTTCATTGCCCATTGCTCCTACTTGCAGAGCAGGAGGTGTGCTAATTGCGACTTACTATTATAATGTAGACTGTCATGAAAGCACAGCTAGAACGTTGACTGGCGCTGCATTCATTAGAGAGAAATGTTATTACTCCACCATTGAACACAGCATAAGTTTGTATTAACAGATAGACAAGGGTTAGATTAAGAGAAGGGTTGGCCCTGCACACATACACGCAGATACAAGGGTACATACAGGGATCAGTTGTTTTTTTATTTGTATACAGTAATTCAATCAAATTTGATTTATGTTACCCACCCTCTCTCTCTTGTTTCTCTTTGGCTGTTGATGATAACTTAAAAAGCAAATTTAGGCAGTACAGACTCTATCTCCTTAGTGTTCCCTCTCCCCACTTTCTCACCAATACAGGCCTTCCAACAACCTTCTTTTGGTGTGACAGTCACAATTTCGGATTCCTGTCCTCCCATACCAGTTTAGTCCCCTGGTGTCCCGCATCTATGGACACCGGGGATTTGTCCCTCGGAAGCCCACCAGTAGATGCAGGAGGCATTAGAACCATGCACGTTTCAGAAGCACTCCCTGCATGCATTATGTCAGTGAGTAGGCCCAAGTGGACTCACACATTATGGGCATTGCTAGTGACATGGGTCATGACCCCACCCTGTCCGATTCCTCTGTTCTGATTGGTGGGAATTGTGCCAATGTAATGTGAGAATTACATGCATTTGTTAGGTAATATATGTAATTAATAAAAGCAATCTTGTGGATCAAGAGGGCTTGTCAAACCGCTCAACAGTACATTAGATCCTTGCCTGCAGTGCAGCAGGTGAGGCGTTAAAAAATAGAGGCATAGATCATCTATTTATCTGCTTAATGGCCACCCTGCTGCATATGACGAGGGGGTGTGGGTAATTCATGGTAGTCCAATGGAATGTAGATTACATGTAAGGAGTTACAAAGCTTGCCTGTGCTCATTTGCTCCATATATAACAAAAATCCCCACTTCCCTCATACACACCCTATAGCAAGGATATACATTATTTTGGTAGTGCTGTGTGTAGCGGATGGCATTGGGCTGTCCACAAGAATTTGTGGTAAAAATTTATTCGTGCAATTATTTCCATGTATAACTATAAGTGTATGTAGCTTTCGTCTGCTTGTTTGGTAGTTTCCTTCCGTTTTCATACTAATGAAACTACCGAACCATCAGACCTGAACATAGATTAGAGGGATTCCCTGCTCTGGTGCGTTCGTCTATGTTCGGGGAAATTTCACCAAACATAGACAAACGCACCAGAGCAGGGAATCCCTTAACTCCTCACTTACCGACCTATTTGTTCTATGACTGGGTCGTAGGAATGAATCTGGTCGGTAAGTGAGGAGTAAGTGAGGAATACCTGTATTATTGTTTTATTATTACTAATTAAATGTAATAAAAACAAAAACGGACAAAAACGAGAACAACTCGTTTATGACAGGATTCTTCAGTCTTATATATGCACCTTCAATTGGACAATGTTTGAATCCCAAAGTCAGTCTCTATGGTGTTCCCTGCTTCACTACTTGCACAGTTCAGTGACACAATCAGTTTGACTTTTTTGACAAATGTCATTCTGTGTGGTTAGTAAAGTAATATGTACACATATATGTGTATGTCTATACATATATGGATATACAGTTGAGTTTTATGGCTGTGGAGCTCTGTCATGAATTTCTACAAACTGCAAACTGGTGTATTTTGGTTTTGTGATGTCCTAGTCATGACTAAACATATGCACCCACCTCGATCTAAATGTGTCTCACCCCTTCTTGTCACTGCCACAGCTCTTCCTTTTAAGTCCTAGCACTTTTGTAAACTCCACCCCCTTCCTCTTTTGGTCATACCTCTTCCTCTTTTGACTCCACCTTTTCCTCTTTAAGTTCCACCTCTTCATCTCTGTCTTCAAAAGCTTACAAAAGCAAACTTTGCCATCAGACAGCTTTCAGAACACATCCATTTCCAATAAGAAGCAATGTTATTGACACAATATGACCGAACTCTCAAGTATCCCTCTTTAGGAGAGGCAGCAAATATTTTGGTCAATAAACCTCACACTGTGTAATTCAGATAACCAATAAAACTTGCACTCTAATGTAATTCAGGTAACCAATAAAGCTTGCACTCTAAGTGAATTACATTAAAGTGCATAGTTTATTAGCTAGCTGAATTACATTAGAGTCTAATGTAATTCAGTTAGGTAATAAACCTTGTACTTTAATCTATATATACATGGCTTATATTGTCTAATCATTAGACAATACAAGCCATATTGTCTATGTATATATAGACTGAAGCATTTTACGTATAGAAAAGAGTCATATATGTATAGAGAGAGAGAGACAGACAGACAGACAGAGAGACAGAGAGACTAGGAGAATTTTTCATGTAGAGAACAGCCATTTAGTCTCTGTGTGTGTATATAGGTAGGAGTGTAACATTATACACAGCTATAAATATAGCTTGTGTATATATAGATGGGACCCTTTTACATATTGAGAAAGTCAAAGTCTGCACATCAATGTGAGTGACCATTTCTAATCCTCTGTGATACATCACAGTTTATGACTAAACTTTGAAACAAGTCAGTTATGTTCTCAACTACTTTGGTGTACAATTTAAATTTTACTCTGAGTCCCCAACAATTCATTATCTAGTGAAAAGCTTTGTGTGCGTTTTACTCTGGTGGCCATTTGACACTAATCTATATCTAACTCACTGCATATTCAACTCTAGAAGAAGAGGCATTCACAAGTATCTTTTTAGTGCAAACCTGTATCCATATAACATAACACTACATCTCTTACAACTAGGAATTTTCACTAATGTCCAATATCAAAATCTAGATTAACAATAATCACAGTTCACACTAGTTATCAATGTTTAGCTTTCAGCATCATATGAATTTTATACTTTGTGTAGGATCCCTTTACAAAAATTACTTGTTTTAAACCAGACACTAGATTGTGCTGAATAAGGTTTAAAATGTTCACATTTCAATCAGGCTCGTCTTTAGCCCATCTCCCAACTCTGGTATTCGAAGAAGTGGGATTCTGGTAACATAGAAACATAGAATGTGATGGCAGATTTTCTATATACTTTCGTTAGTCCCTGGCCTTAACTTATAGTTAGGTTAGCCTTATGCCTAACCCACGCATGCTTTTAAACTCTCTCACTGTGTTAACCTCTACCACTTCAGCTAGAAGGCTCTTCCATGTATCCACTACCCTCTCAGTAAAGTAATACTTCCTGATATTATTTTTAAACCTTTGCCCCTCTAATTCAAGATGTTGTCCTCTTGTTGTAGTAGTTTTTCTTCTTTTAAATATAGTCTCCTCCGTTACTGTGTTGATTCCCTTTATGTATTTAAATGTTTCTATCATATCAGTTTAGTAGCTCTTCTCTGAACTCTCTCTAAAGTATCAATATACTTCTGGAGATACAGTCTCCAGTACTGCGCTCAATACTCCAAGTGAGGTCTCACCAGTGTTCTGTACAATGGCATGAGCACTTTCCTCTTTCTACTGCTAATACCTCTCTCTATAGAACCAAACATTCTGCTAGCATTTCCTGCTGCTCTATTACATTGTCTGCCTACCTTTAAGTCATCGAAATAATTACCCCTAAATCCCTTTCTTCAGATGTTGAGGTTAGGACTATTCTGTACTCTGCCCTTGGGTTTTTACGTCCAATATGCATTATCTTGCACTTATCCACATTAAATGTCAGCTGCCACAACTCTGACCATTTTTCTAGTTTACCTAAATCATTTTCCATTTGGCTTATCCCTCCTGGAACATCAACCCTGTTACATATCTTAGTATCATGAGCAAAAATACATACCTTACCATCAAGACCATCAGCAATATGACTAATAAAAATATTAAAGAGCATGGGTCCAAGTACAGATCCCTGAAGTACCCCACTGGTGACAAAACCATGCTTCGAATATACTCCATTGACTACAACCCTCTGTTGCCTGTCACTCAGTCACTGCCTTACCCATTCAACAATAATGGAATCCAAACTTAAAGATTGCAGTTTATTGATAAGCCTTCTATGTGCAACAGTGTCAAAAGCCTTACTGAAATCTAGGTAAGCAATGTCTACTGCACAACCCTGATCAATAATTAATAATGATCTTCCTGAAGTAAACCCATGTTGTCTCTGATCTTGTAATCCATGTGATTTTAGATGTTTAACAATCCTATGCTTTGACATGGTTTCCATTACTTTCCCCACTACTGAAGTAAAGCTTACTGGCTTATAGTTACCAGACTCCTCCCTATTATCTTTCTTGTGAATGGGCACAACATTCGCTAGCTTCCAATCTTCTTGGACTACTCCTGTTAACAATGATTGGTTAAATAAATCTGTTAATGGTTTTGCTAGTACACCACTAAGTTCTTTTAATAACTTTGGGTGTATTCCATCAGGTCCCATTGACTTATTTCTCTTTACTTTAGATCTCTAGCTGGGCCCATAGGAAAGGACTCAGTGGGTCATTCCAAATTAATGGCAGGTCAACAACGGTATCGGACCTGGTGTTACCTGCATCTGCCATTTCTTTGTTCTATAAAACACTAACTTATTCTATAAATAATTAAGCTAGCTAATGGGTCTCCTTACTAACCAAATGTTGTTAGCTGACAACATTTAGGCCAGAATAATTAATTCAATAACAATACAAAATTAAAACAAATCACCAACTATACAGTTTAGATATTTTTTCCAACTATTTTAGCCTAAATTTTAAAGTTCTTTGTCAATCCATCACACTATTCACTATTTACTGAGTTATCTCCAGGACACATCGTGAGTATGACAAAGTTGTACCACAGTCATTTGACCTAATTCTTTCTTATTGCAAGCATTGTTTTATTGTTACAAAATATATGCCTTGTATATTCTTCCTTGTATAAAACACAGTTTGCAAGGAAGTAGAAATAATTGGGTCAAATGCTTTCATTGTCTCCAGTATAATTAGAAATGATATTTCAGCCCAGTATATTGTTACAGTAAAACAGAGTTGCAGTAAAGTTAAAAACAATCATTTAATTCCCTTAAAAAAATTTTTTTTGCATGGTAGGTTAGAAGTGGTTTTCTATGCTAGCTCAAAGCAAACCGATGCTTTGTGAGGTTTCCAAATCCTATACTTTGCATAGTATTTGGATGCAATAGCACTCATTTTAAAGCATGACAGGAGGCTTCATATTTGCTTAAGTCTCTCTTTACTAGAACTCCACAGCAGCACATTAACATAGAGATAAAAACACCAGAGACAAACAAATCAGGAACCTATAAAAGGCTTCTCCCAACTAACTATTTCCTCTTTCTTTGCTGCTCCGCAGTCAGTACAGGTCAGAGTACCACTGCCTCCTGTTATATAGGGGTGGTTGTGGCTATTTTACTGTATTTATTACTGTATTGATTTATTTGTTTAGAGGGTATTTTTGCATCTACCTGCTTAGTGCTGTAGTGATTTATTTATTTATTTAGCTATACTGTATTTTCTACACCTACCTGTTTAGTGCTGTAGTGATTTATTTATTTATTTAGCTATACTGTATTTTCTACACCTACCTGTTTAGTGCTGTAGTGATTGCTTGATTGATTTATTTACTCTGTTTTTCTGCATCTACATTCTTATGGCTGCAGGGATTTATTTGTTTAGAATGTGTTTACCTTCCTACTGCCATTATGATTTATTTATTTAGATTGTATTTTTCTGTCCCTACTTTTTTGCTGTAGGGATGTATTTTCTATTATGACTTTTCTGCATTTTCCTGTTTTGGGCCCCCTGTCTGGGGATCGTTTTCTTCTCGGGTTTGTTTTTTTTTCCTTTTTTCCCTCCCTCTACCTTTTCCGGGTGGCTTTGCCCCCTTCACTTTTCGTCCATTTTGCGGCCACCGCAAAAGCGATCCTCCGACCGCTTTCCGTTGCTGACCGCCGGAACCCTGGAGTAAGACACCGGCGGTCCCACGTGTTGGATCCCACCCGCCGGCTCCGTCCACCGAGCGAGATCCTCTGCTTCCACCCCACACCTGACCCACACTTCTGCTTGCGGTATAACTGCTCCCACGGCATGGGTGGGGGGTGGTTACCAAACTTACTGCATTAGTTCCGTTGATGGCAGGCACATGTGCTGTAGCTTTCACTGGGACTCAGCTATGACTTGGGCGCATTGCACCCTCAGGCTGTCCTGGCTTTTTGCCCCATGTGGCTGGCAGGTTAGGCTACTGGGAACCATAGTGAATGATATAGATCACAGGCATGCTATATAGAGCTGTGCACAACCCCTCGAGGGTTACAGGCACAACTGGCAGTGTTACCACTTATACTCATCCCCCCCTTTTTTGTTTGTTCAGATGATTGCTTGCAGCGCTCTGTTTTATCATATTGACCAATGGAGCACCTCTTGTGAGGTGACTCAGTTGGTGAGTTCCCTGACTACAGGTGTACTCAATATGCAAGTTCACTATTTACGGAGTGTCAGGCACTGTTTAACTGAAGTGCGTTATCTATAGTTACACAATGGAATGCTAGGTACAGTCACACAGAAGAATGCTATCTACAGTTATTCTCCAAGACATTGTACGCTTTCCTGACGGTTATGAGGAGCTATCTTCGCAGAGTTTAGGTTGGTACGGCGGATCGTGTTTCTTTGGTCTTTGCTGTCCGAGTGTCCCCTTGTTGTTTGTTGGTTTGACTGACTTGTTGTTTATTCACCTGGTCTCCTGGGCTAGGTTGGTTATCTGGGGGAGTTGGGGTTTATCTGGGATATGGTACCGTCAGTATTTTATGATGGGGATTCAGATTTTTTCACTATCTGGGATATTATACTGTCAGTATTTACGATGGGGATTCATGTTTTCTCAGTACATTTCGTTCGCTAATCAGTGTTTTCGACTATGTTTATCTCGTTTCAGTTTAATGGTTTGGCTACAGTTCTTAGATCCGACTACTCTACAGGATAAAGGTCAAGGCTTCACCCACGGTTTCAATTTCGGATGGCATTCATTGTTATGTTATGTTTGTTTCTCCTGTTATTGTATTTGTGGTGTATTGTTTATGTACTTTATTTGTCGCAGCATGAAAGAGGAAATAGTTGGGAGAAGCCTTTTGTAGATTCCTGATTTTTTTTGTCTCTGGTGTTTTTATCTCTATGTTAATGTGCTGCTGTAGAGTTCTGGTAAAGAGAGACTTAAGCAAATATTTGCCTCCTGTCATTAATAAAATTAAGATTATAGTTACACTAAAGCTAGTATAATCTACAATTTTAGTCCAGACACAGGATGCATCCAGGTGATTGCTGCAGATTCTATTTAATTCTGAACCCATTTGGGGTAAGTAAGTATTAGAAATTCCAATGTAGCCAGAATTCAGTCATTTTTAATGGATTTTGTCCCTCCAGACAAAATCCAGTATCAAGTGTATAACCCCGCTATTTGCTTTTCTCTTTGCTCCATAGTTGATAATAATCACACTACAAAGAAACGCATTTCTCCACCTGGACCCCATTATTCGTCTCCATCTTTGATTGGGATTGCAAATGAAGACCTCTAGTTGATTTTTAATTATTATCATTATTTGATTCATTAGATAATTGAAGATTATGCTAGCGTCAGTGTACCTATAATCTTAATTTTAATAATGACAGGAGGTGAGTATTTTGCATTTCTCTCTTTACTAAGCTCCACAGGAGTAAAGAAAGTGAAACATTTAACCAATGAAAAATGCAATAGGGAGTAGGAAGTTCCCAACAATTAGGCTCCTCCTACTCTTTCAGAAGCGACATCGTAACAGTGAAAATAAAGTTCAATACATAACATCCGGGCAAATATAACAGGTGAACGTTCATAGTGGGATGATGAAGACTGTAATCAGCACCAACGGGTGAACATCTGATGATCTTCATGGAGTAAGAAGAAGTCGGGGCAGTTTACCGAGGAAACTCCAGAATGTCACGGAATTAAACTGAAATGAGAGTGTGAAATGGGTTAGAATTAGATCTTCGAACTGTTTGTTACAGTGACCTTGACCCTCTAACGATACTTTAATGATAAGGGTATATCCAAAATTTTATTAAACAATTAAGTGTATATGCAGATATATACTAACCACAGTCTAATTGTGCTTGCAGGTGAAAACCCCAGATAATGACAGATGTAGAGATATAAATGAGAAAGGAGATAGGTGATACCAGAACTCGGATGTTCCCAAGGGTGGAAAAATACTCGCCTCCTGTCTTTATTAAAATTAAGATTATAGGTACACTGACGCTAGCATAATCTTCAATTTTATCACATGACAGGAGGCTTCCTATTTTGCATTTTTTAACGCTGTAATAGTGATAAGGCCGCGTTGGAGTTCAGGCAGAAATAGAAAGTGCGAAACGTTGATTCTCTAGACCAGTCCGCGGAACGTAGGATATCCGATAATGAGGCACCCGCTGAGGAAGCCGTCGCTCCGCGTACCGAATGAGTCCCGAAGGAAACGTCTATGCCTGCTAAAGAAAGAAGCCACCGTACTAGGGTAGTAGTAGTGATGGGGACGTGTGGTCGAACGTATGAAACGAGGAGTTGCCCCGAGGGTGGAGTCCGTATCGGGAGCGTAACCTCCACATATCGCCGTAGTGTGGCCACGATGCAGAGTTGTGGATCGGAGTTGAAGAAAGGGTAAAAAACCGTTGCAGAGTCCGACTTTGTGCGACGCGATATCTGGAACGTGACTCCCTCCGGGGAGACTGAGAACGCGTCTATGTCAAACGCTCCGATGTCCGATACCCTGCGGAATGAAACTAGGCAAAGTAGAACTGTTAGTTTTGCAGAGAGTTGCCGGAGGGAGAGATTGTCGTTGGTCAGCCATTCTCTCAGGAAGCGGAGGACTACCTTGACATCCCAGAGTCGTGAATATTTTAGTTCTGGGGGTCATTGTAGTCGAATGCCCTTAGAAGTCAGCAAATCAGTGGGTCTTTTCCTATTGGGATCCCCAGTGTGGGAACGTGGGCCGCTGAGATGGCTGAGCAGACCACGTTAATAGACCTGTATGATCGTCCTGAGGAGAATAGGTGGGTTAGGGAGCCCATGAGTCCCATAGGAGGTCCTTAGCAGCCTGCGATAGTTCGCCGACTTGCCAGGCACCCCGGAAAGAGTCCAAGCCACTAGGGTTGGCCGGATCTGTGAGGGTATGCTGGTGTGAGGGTAGTAGGAGAGGGTCCTTGTAAGATAGGGCTAGGAGGTCCGGAAACCAAGGTTGTCCTGTCCATAGAGGGGTGATGAGTAGCAGAGATACTCCTTGCAGTCTCAGATAGTGAATGGACCGTGCTATCATGGCGAAAGGGGGAAAGGCATATGCTCCCGTGATCGGCCATGGTTGTAGGAATGCATCCATTGCTTTGCTCTCCGGGTCTGGGATCCAACTGAAATATGCTTGTGTTTGTCTGTTGTTGCGAGACGCGAACAGATCTAGGTGAAATGGACCCCGATGTGCTGCTAGACCCAGGAATATCTGTGGATCCAGTTTCCAGTCGCTGTCATCCCTCCAGTGGCGTGAAAACCAGTCCGCTGTGAGGTTCGTTTCCCCCGGAAGGTATTCTGCTTTGAGGGAGATGTTGCGGGGTAGGCAGAACTCGAAGAACTCCTTTGTTATTTCTGAAAGGATCCGGGATCGGACTCCGCCCAGTCGGTTGATGTAGCGGACTGCCGAGATGTTGTCCATCCTTAGAAGGATGCAGCAGTCCGTATTTTCTTTTGCTAGGCTGCGGATGGCAAATGATCCTGCCAGGAGTTTTAGGCAGTTTATGTGTAGGTTGAGGTTGGTTGGGGTGCCTGCGCTTGTGGCACCCCATCCCCAGAGGCTGGCGTCCGATTCCAGGACGATGTCGAGTGTGCTCCCAAAGATGGCCCGACCGTACCATGCTTCCATGCTCTCCAGCCACCATCTGAATTTGTCCCTGACCTCCTCCGTGACCGGGATTGGTTGATTGTAGGATGGGTTGTGTCTGAGGAAGGATGCTTTGAGGCGTTGCATTGCCCTGTAGTGGAGTGGGCCTTGAAAGATCGCCTTTATGGAAGCTGAGAGGAGTCCCACTATTCGAGCGAGGGAGTGGAGTGGAATGGTGTGGGCGCGAATAGTCTTGCGCAGTTCCTTGCGAATAGTCGAGATCTTTGAGGCAGGTAGCCGTAAGGTGCTTGTGGTGATGTCTATCTCGAATCCTAGAAATTGCACGGTTTGGGATGGTGACATGGCTGACTTGTGAAAGTTCACCACAAAGCCTAGGGATCATAGGAGGTCTGTGGTATAGTTTGTGTGTTGCGTTAGTCTGGAACAGAACAGTAGGAGGTCGTCCAGGTATATAATGCAACGGATTCCTTGCAACGAAGGTTGAGCGACTACAGGTCCAGGTATATAATGCAATGAAGATGAGCGACTACTGGCTTCAGTAATTTGGTGAAGCACCATGGAGCCGAGCTGAGGCCGAAGGGGAGGCACATGAATTGCCAGGGGCGATCTTGCCAGTGGAATCGTAGGAATTGTTGACAGGAAAGGTGGACGGGTACTGAGAGGTATGCGACTTTTAGGTCCAGTCTCGTGAACCAATCTTTGTCCAGTAATAGGTCTCTCAGGAGATGTATACCTTTCATCTTGAAGTGCCTGTACGTGATGTATTCGTTGAGTCTTTTTAAGTTTATGACAGGGCGAAAGTTCCCTGATTTCTTCTTTACCAGGAATATGTTGCTGAAGAAACCGTGAGGTCCGGAGGCTGGTTCTATTGCGCCTTTCGATTGTAGTTCTAGCAACTCGTTGTGTATGAGTTCAATATCTTCTGTCGAGCATTTGATGGGGTGCGGTGTGACTGTTTGTCATGGGTGCAACGTGAAGTCGATGATGTAGCCTTGAACCATTTGCAGGATTCACGCGTCTGTGGAGATGGTTTGCCATTCCTGAAAGAACAAAGATATGCGACCTGCTGTACGGAGAGGAAGGTAATGAGTTAGGTGATTGCTTACCTGTGGAGAAACGTGCTCTGCCTCGGGTACGTGGTCCACGGCCTCTGTCCGCTCCTCGGGTATATGAGGATTGTTGTCGGTATCCCACCTGCAGGTAGAAAGGGTGAGGTCTTGAGTTACGGGGGCCTGAAGGCCAGAATCGGCTGGCAGTACGGCCGCTTTGGCGGCCAGCCCGTCCAAAAAAAACCCTGGTGGGGTTATGTCTAAATACTCTCCTCATGGAGGACTGAGCTTTGTTCAGGCAAGTAAAGATATTTACGTGTTTGTTCAAGTCCTTGAGGAAAGAATCTCCAAATAGCTTGCCCTGTGTCAGAGGACCTAATTCTTTGGTGCCCAATTCCACCAACTTTCCGTCGATGCGGAGTAATGCTGCCTTCCGCCGCTCGGAGAAGAGGGCTGTATTCGTGTTACCCACGAAGCAAAAGCATCTTTGTGCCCACTCCCGAACATCATGAGCCCATTCGCGAACCATGGTCTCGTCAAATTGGTCTGCCTTTGTGAGGGCGTCATCCGCCAGGTACATGATCCTGGAAAGTGGTCCCACCGAGTCTAGTAGTTTGTCTAGGACTGCTCTGAAACCCTTGTCCCGGCCACCTCGGAACATGAAGGTGGTCATCACCTGGTCAAATTCTGGTGTCTCCGCCATGTGATCGGGCAGAGACGGTCTTGGAGATTCGGACCGTAGTCGGTTGTGGACAGTCTTGTCCATGGATTTTCTCAGCCAAAGATGCATAAACTTTGCCAGGTGATCTGGGGGTGTGCAGTCCCCTGAACGAGGGTGTCATAGGTTCCTCGGATCAAACAGCTTCTGACCTGATGGGTCAAAAAGGCGTCTTCGTCCTCCTGCGGATTATCCGTGGTGTCATGTAATTGGGAGTCTCCCAGTAACGTGTGTGTGTTACGAGTCCAGGTTGAAATTCAGACTCTGAGCCCCATGGGTCCTCGTAGGAGTCTGACTCCTCCGCCTGTCATTCATCCAGAATGGCCAAGGATTTTTTATGTGCATCTTCCTCATCGGAGGAGTAATCAGGTGGTGGGGGCGGGGTAGTGTCCTTTAGCAGGGGTCTTACCCTTGGTCGAGTTCTGCTGGCCCTTTTCCCCTTTCCAGTGAATCCTCAGAATCCGAATTGTGTCGGGGTCGGTGAGTTTTTGATGGTCTCCTCTTATCGGTATTAGAGGCCATCATTATGGAGAGAGCTTTCTCCATGGAGGCTGCTACCGCCTCGTTAATCATTGTTTGGAGGTCTGCTGTATTTTGAGCAGTTTCCATATTGGAGATTATTAGTTTTTTGGCACGGTGAATATTAGAGGTCAGTTCAGCTGTATATTTTGTATATGAGCAACACTATGCTAGCCCCAACAGGGTACAGTAGTGTGTAATATATATGTACTCCAAGTGTAGAGTAAACCCCAGCAGGGTGTGTGGTGGAGATGGTACAGTGGACACCAGCAGGGTCTGTGGCTATATGGTGTAATAAAGATCCCAGCAGGATCTATGCCGCCTAGTCAGGCAAAGGGTAATTGTACCAAAGCAAATAATAGAAAATAGAAAGGATAAAGATAAAGGTAATAACAATAATAATAATAACCACCACACTATTGGGCTTTAGTATTTCTGGGCCTCACCCAGGATCACAGTGGTGGCCACAAGGCGACCCCCACAAGTAGCACAAAATAGGGCAGCACCCCTGACAGGCACAGGGTTATGATCCCTTAAGTGCCTAGATACAGCAATTGAAAATTCAATTTGAACGGACTGACCTCTAGAAATAGAGATTATTTTCAGGACTGTCTCCGGTCGTGGACTCGCGGAACTGAGTGGATTCCTAAAATGGCAGCCGTAATCCTGCGAGACGCGAGATTGCAAATGGCCGTCGCGAGAATGAAAGCTGGAGCGGTGGCCGCGCTCTGTGGTGAAAGGTGAGGTGGTAGAGCCGACTAGGTGGCTGAGGGGGGGACCTGGATAGGGGATAAGGCTTTTGGGTAAAAACCGTTGTGCGGCCGAGTTTTCCCAGCAAGCAGGGCGATTGCAAAGGGGGAAGCCCCCCCCAACTAAATAAATAAATACAAAATAAGGCATCATAAAGTAAATAACACCAGAGTAGTGGAGAATAATAATAATAAACTCAGGAAGGAAAAAATACCAGAAATACACAGTTATAAGAGCATGAACGTCTATAACATGTAGAGATGGTTACAAGCTAATAAAATAATCAACTAAAATATAATAGTAATATACAATAAATTCAATATGCATATACATATATAAGGGGAGCCAAAAGCTCTGACCTGTCTGCGATGGAGCAGTAAAGAAAGAGGAGGAGGAGCCTAATTGTTGGGAACTTCCTACTCCCTATTGCATTTTTCATTTGTTAAATGTTTCACATACTTTACTGCTGTGGAGTTTAGTAAAGAGAGAAATGCAAAATAGGAAACCTCCTGTCATGTGATAAAATTCAAATTAAAGCAATCATAGTGTATTACAGCGTGCAAGTACACAGAGTTATTCACTAAAGTGAAAATTTAGGGTCAATCAAAATGAATTTCTTATTTAAGATCAGATAGCTAAATTTGAAAAATTCTATAAGTCAGCTATACTTTTTATTCATCTACCTGGCCTTATATTTGAAATTCACTTTTAATTCAATTTAAATTCTCACTTAATCAAAGTAAATAACTATGTTACATGGGTATTTACAAAAGTGAGAATTCAAAGTGAATTTAAATTGTAAAGCAATAATTGCCAAAGTAAAAGCATAGCTAACTTAAATAATTTTTTCTGTTCAACTACTTTGACTTCAAAGGTAAACTACACGCACCAAAACAACTTTAGCTTAATGTAGCAATTTTGGTGGACAGATCATGCCCCATGCAGTCTCACTAGTCAATACTCTGCTATTTAGGAGTTAAATCACTTTGTTTATGCAGCCCTAGGCACACATCCCTGCATGTGACTTACTAAGCCTTCCTAAACACTTCCTGTAAAATGAGATCTAATGTTTACACTTCCTGTATTGCAAATTCCGTCTAATTTAGAATTTTTTATCTCCTGCTGTTAATAGCTTGCTATACGGTGCAGTCCTGTTTGTAATTAAAGTTCAAATTACAGAGCAGTAGATAAAAAGTTTTAAAGTTACACCTTATTGAAAATGAAACAATTTTGTTTTCATGCAGGCTGTGTCTATTTATTATTTTAATTATACAATTTTAAGCATTTCAGACTTGTTTTTTTGCCTTAGTTTTGTAATAGCTTCTTGACAATATAAGATATCTGTCTGCCATTCTAGGGTCAAGAAGGATATATTTCCTAGTGTGTTGCAAAATTGGAAGCACTTGAGACTGGGTTTATTGCCTTTTGGATAAACAGCAAAAACAAATGTGAGAAAGGCTGAACTTGATGGAGCATGTCCCTTTTCAGGTATGTAACTCTCCATAGCACTGCAGAATTTGTTGGCACTTTCTAAATAATAATAATGTGACTATATAGGGCACTTGGCAGGATGGCCATCTAAAGCATTGATTTTCAAACCTTTTTGACAGGAAGTAAATATAGCTAGGTGACCCATTCATCAAATATAAAATAATGTAGAAAAATGCATTTATCAAAACTTTTATTCAACTTATCCCTCTAGCAAAGGGTTCTTCAGGTCTATTATAGTATAGCATTCACTGTGGGCTGTTGGCTGAGGCCAGGTAAATATACATGCCAACTTAAAAAACTGATGATCCGCTGCAACAGTGTGGGGATCAATTTTATGTCTAAAGCTGGAGTTAAAGCACCACTGACTTAATGGTACGTGCATACAGTACAGGTGCTGCATACTTATACATTCATAACCATGTCCTGTTTAGTTCCAGACAGAGAAAAACATAACATAGAGATATTTATAAGTGAAATAAATGTTTGGATGTATTCCAGCTTCCTTCCAGCTGTTACTATAATGTTATATTTTTCTATTTATAGACGCTACAATCACAGTTGTAAAGTAGCTAAATGTTTTACTTGAAAAGTACACAATGCTGGATTGGTTTGGACTGATTCATTTGTGTTTGGTGAATCATACCAAATACTATAGAGTCAATTGACTAAACATTGATTCTTTTTATAGTAATGGTGCATTTTTATGCAATATAATTACTACTGGGTGCAAGTAAGAAGTCCAGTCCAAAATAAATAGTCACCAAACATAGAAAAATCGTACCATCAGACCTTTTGCAATTTACTGCATAGTGTTGTCACTTCTTGGGCTTTAATGGAAGGTAATCAGATTTGATTGATATAGAATCCTACTTGAATAGTCTAAATTCTCTATCAAACAGACTGATATACATGAAGAACTCTGTTACATTTCTAGATCCTCATTCAACTAGCACTCATCCAGTAGCACATAAAAGAACATATCTTCGTGTTTCACTCCATCTTGACTGGCTGTGTTAGATGAGCTCCTGCCAGCCAACACTACAAAACGGGGGCCGACTTCACCATCAATTGAAGGCAATTTAAATAGGATTACCTAAAGTAGCAGCATATTACACCTGATGAATCTGTGAAAACTGTGAAACACATTTGGGGACTGAAGGACTCCTTTATACCATGTTTGTCTAATATGTTTTATGTTAATAAATTGGATATATTTGCTCAAGTGAAGTGGATCCTTCATACGCTACTATATAGAGGTGTGGATGAAAGAAGAGGTTAAGTGTCATTCTTGATTGACACTGAATTTGTTATGAACTTAGAATCAGTTCCATATGGCTCTTCAAATGATGGAAAAAAGGAAGGAGGGTTACAGCACTAACTCCAAAGGCTGCCAATTCTTTCCATAGTGATAACAGTCTGTTACTTGGATGCCCTAATAACCCAAGAGAAACAAGGAAAAAATACAGAAATAAACGCCAAATAAGAAATACCTGACAATTTTATATATATATATATAGATATATATATATATATATATACACACACATAAAAATATTGAGATATAAAAATATTAAAGAGTCCCAGCAAACAGAAAGTATTTTTTGGAGATAAGAACCTTTTAACCCCTTAAGGACACATGACATTTGTGACATGTCATGATTCCCTTTTATTCCAGAAGTTTGGTCCTTAAGGGGTTAAAGCTAGTTATTTATTGGATGTCAGTCTTTTATCCTCCTCAAGTGTTCAAGTAGACAAAGCTTTAGTGCAGATGAGGAATTCTGTTGTTTGTGTCTCATATGAAAAAAAACCACAAATGAAACCAGGACCGGACTGGGAGAAAAATTCGGCCCGGGCATTTTTTTAACACAGCGGCCCACTAAGGGGGCGGGGCAGAGGAGGTTTGTTTTGTCATCACCAATGACAAACACGCCTCCTCTCAAAGTGAGTATGTTGGTTCAATGCTCTCCCAGGGCAGACCATGCGCAGAGCACTGCTGAAGAGCTCTAGCATGAGAAAAAAGCTCTGTATTTGTTCTGCACAGTGCAAGCAAATTTAAAAACATGTTTGCACTGTGTTTCCTTGCAACTTGTCTCTGGTGTCTCTATAAATGGATACCAGGAGACAAAAATGACAGGAAAGAGTATTGTGCATGTGTTTGGAGCCTGCTTGTGGTATTGCGTGTGTGTAGAGTGAGCTGATTGTGGTGTGGTATTGTGTAATAAGGTTGGTTTTAGTCATGTTGTGTTTGTGGTGTAAAGTGGTGTAATGTGATGCATATGTGGCTATGGGCTGTGTAACAAACCACCTCTTTTACAGGTAGGATTGTCACAGATTTTGCAGTAACCACAGCCTTCTAGGATATACAAAGTCCAGGACACATTCAGCTCGGTTTTCCTTTTTATTCAGTAAGAAAACAGGTGCTTTAAATAATAACAAAAACAAACAAAATCCCTTGCTCTTACTTGAGCTCTTACTAGACAGTAATTGCTATCTGCAATTGGGTGGCTTTCCCACTTACCAATTTTCCAAACAAAAGAAATGTCTTTGCAATAAACACAATCTCTCCTAGCTGTCTTTTTCTCCCTCACTCTGCAGCAGGCTGCCCTCTTCTTTTAAAGGCCTGTCTACTAATTGACTGGCTACAGGTGAGTGCCAATTAACTAACTCGTAAGTCAGATCCAAATAGTGGTCTGTTACACAGCAAGTAATGCTGTTGGAGCATTGGCCCACCCTGCTCTCCAAATACTCCGCCCCAGGGACCCATACCATGTTTTGCAGAACCTTAGCAATGTAGATTGCAAACTCTAACATCTCTCCCTGGGGCATTTAACTGAAAATTCTCAGGTTGCGGTTTAACAAATCAGGCCTGATGTATCTTCCATCAAGCACAATTCCACTTTTACGCTCACAGCTGTAAAGAATGTGTGTATTGGGGATATAGCAAGTGTGTGCATACAGGCTATAGTGTGTGCGTGTGTATATAGGTGATGTAGTGTGTGTTTAGGGGTGTAGTATGTGTTTGCTTACAAGGAATCTAGTGTGTGTATAGGGGATCCAGAGTGTTTATGTTAAGAGTGTAGTGTGTGTGTGTATATATATATATATATATATATATATATATATATATATATATATTTGGAAGTATTGTGTATGTGTGTGGTGCAGTGTGTTGGGGGGGGGGTTCTGTGTGTATGTGAGGGGTGCAGTATGTGTGTGTTAGAGTGCCGTGTGTGCGAGAGTGCTGTGTGTGTGAGAGTGCTGTGTGTGTGAGAGTGCTGTGTGTGAGAGAGTGCTGTGTGTGATGTGTGTGATGTGTGTGAGAGTGCGTGTGATGGGTGTGAGAGTGCTGTGTGTGTGTGAGAGTGGTGTGTGTGAGAGTGCTGTGGGTGTGAGAGTGCTGTGTGTGATGGGTGTGAGAGTGATGGGTGTGAGAGTGCTGTGTGTGTGAGAGTGCTGTGTGTGAGAGAGTGCTGTGTGTGAGAGAGTGCTGTGTGTGAGAGTGCTGTGTGAGAGTGCTGTGTGTGATGGGTGTGAGAGTGCTGTGTGTGAGAGTGCTGTATAAATGTTAGAATGGATTGTGTGTGTATAGGGGGAGGCAAAAAAAAAAAAAACAGGCATTAACTCCCCCCCTCCCTTCTTACCTTTAGCCTTGGAGGGGGGGACCGGAACGCTGGTACCTGGGACTGGGAGGCGGGGAGGCAGTGTTCCCTGGTGGTCCTCGTGGGTGAGTGAACTCTATTTTTGAGACAAAAACAAACATTTTTTTAAATTCATGCACGTGATTCGCAAAAACGCAGACCCTATGATTAGAGAATAAAAATACTTTTAGATGTACAATGATTTTTACCAAAGTGCTGTTAACATGTTTTTCAAGAAGTCCTAAATAAGACAAAGTCCAACTTTGGCAATAAAAGCACAAATAAAATTATCATTAGGTCTTTTCACTCATTCATATTATAAATATATTGCCATTAACTCAACACATTTAACTAATCTCAACAAGGCTTCATTTTTACCGAATGTCTGCCAATTCTTTCCATAGTGATAACAGTTTAAGAGAAATTCTACAACACCATCATCCAAAACATTGCTATGGGACGTGTACACTTAAACTGGTGTTATACAGGGATAGATGCCTACTGGCCTCTTTACTTACAGCCTTATGTTCCCTTCCAATTTTCTTTCATCCTCATTCCGGAAAAAAATACATCATTTGACAAAGTGCTGTTTTTTTAATCATAAAACACACATTGACATAAATGGATCAGCTGTATGGTGTATGTTGCCTTAATCTCCAGTATGTTTTTGTAGCCTACCTGTAATAATGGGCAGGCTTATTACTCAGTGCAGCAGAGCCAGGTGGCCAGAACTGTGGCTGGATCTTTATACAAACATTTATCAATTCAACAAAATTCCCCCTTGGGATGAGGCTTGTGCCATTTCTGGTACTGCACCTGTATGTGAGATGTCATTTACACTCTGCGTAAATAATGTATATCCTTTGTAGTAGGTAAACATCCCCTCGATATATTGTGTATAATTACAGCTAGACAATTTCTCAAATACATTTAAATTCTAAAAAGCTTTGTTTGAAAGGGACAATTTGAAAAAAAGCTATAAAACATCTGTAAATGAGTATATTTACTAAAATCTTTGCCCCCCCTCCCACTTCCCCCATCCCACCTTATTAACATAGAAAACACAGAATTGCAATGCTCTGCCTTGAAGATGCAATTTGTTATTTCAGTACAGTACAATCAGCATTCGATCTCTTGGTAAATGATCCCAAAAGAGTAATACATATTTTGTCCAGTGATGTGTAGCCTTTTTAGCAACATGCAACAGTCCAGAAGGTCTACAGAGGACATCATTAGTCAGGCCTAATTAGGAAATGAGTATTCCTAAGACATTCCCTGTTATTCCCTCAACTCACAGCCACATTAAATATATATGTATATAAAAGATAAAAACTCCATAATTAGACTGGATTACCTTAAGTATCATATTGGCATTGAAGTTGGGTTGTTTTGGTGAGTATATCTCTTTAACCCTCCTCCTGGGTGCCACCAAGCAAATGGTCCAGAGATGCAAATGCTCTAAAAGTGAGTATGCTGCTGTATTATTTTTACTCTTCATAAGTTATTTAATTCCTGAGCAATTCTGGGCTTGTTTCAGTTTGTTTTTTAAACAATGTACATGTAAAAAATCGGAGAACCTCTGCCAAAATTAACAGAAACCAAACTGCACAAATTTTAACAGGTAACATTTGGAGCTCAGTACATTATCCTCATATTATGCACATTATGCATGTTAACAGATAATAGAATGGCAAATCAATAAAAATAAAAAAATAAAACAGATGCTACAATTATCACTACAGGAGACTTTTGCCAGGAGACATGACTTGACCATAAGGGCATTTGTGATATCCAACATATGCTGTCATTCTCAACTTGTGTTCAAGTCAGGTATGTAACCAAGTCAAAGTAGAGACTAAGGAACAGCAGACACACAAAAATACAGTTTATAATTTTACAAGGCTATTTCAAATCATCTATCTCAGCAAACAAATATGGGAATTGTGTTCCACCATATCGTGCCAAGCCCACCATTAAGATAGTACATCAATATCAGTGAGTCCCACACTAATTTTAGCATGGAGACAAATTAAATAGTGTCTGTTAGTCCACTGATTGTACAGCACTGCAGAATTTGTTGGCGCTTTATAAGTAATAAAAATAATAATAGTGTGAGTGCTGAATGAACTTAAGTGTATTTAATTAATCTATTTGTACTGGGAGATTACAGACCCCCCCTCCTCCTCCCCCTCCCCCAGTAACCTGCAGTGTGTACTGGGATATTACAGACCCCACCCCCCTTACCCAGTAATGTGAAGTGTGTACTGGGAGATAACAACTTTAAAATGTAAATACAACCACAATTTTTTTAAATGTATTTATGTATTTAGCACTGAGCAGTGTTTGTATATTTTTAATGTAAGCATGTTTTTGTATGAAATATGTGTGAGTGAATGTACGGGTGTGTTTGCACGTATTGACATTTGAATGCAGGCGTGCATTTTTCTGTAGTGTGGTTTTTGAATATGGTGGTGTGTTTTAATGTAGTGTTGACATTTGGATGCAGGATTGTATTTGTGTGTAGTGTAGATGAAATGCTGAGATGTATGCACATGTACACATATACACACACTGGCACACATACAGATACACAGACACATAGGTACACACATGCAGTTACATAGAAACACAGTCATACACAGATACAGACAAATACTGACACACATACAGATACAAACACACATATAGACACACAGACACAGATAGTCACATACATACAGATACACAGACACACTGAAACAAACACAGACACACAAACAGATACACATACAGATAACACAGACATACAGATACACATGTATAAGTGTGTATAGTGTATGGAGTATTTGTATAGTGTATGGAGTGTGTATAGTGTGTGCATAGTGTATGGAGTGTGAATAGTGTATGGAGTGTGTGTATAGTGTATGCAGCTTCTGTGTGTTTTGTGTGGAATAAGTGCTGGGAAGGTGAGGAGTGTGTATGGTTTGCCCCTCCCCCCTCCCTGACACTTACCTGTCCCTTCCATCCTCCTTGACGGGTGGTCCTGGTGGTACGATGGCACAACATAGGTGGGCCCAGAACTCTGCTCGCGAGTTTCCCATCCAGCAGCAGGTCCTCTGTTCTGGCGATCCGCGAGAGCGTTGCCGAGGATTGCTATGGCAAACCGCGGCAATGCTCTCGCGGATCGCCAGAACAGAGGACCTGCTGCTGCTGCTGGATGCGAAACTGGCGTAGATACTCTTGTAAGCGGCCGGTCCCTTTACATAAGACCCCCGGGCTTACTTTGTCCCTGTTTCCTTTAGACCTGCCCACTGTCTGCTGACATCAGCAGAAATAGTAGCGTGATCCAATCACAATGCTTCCCCATAGGATTGGCTGAGATTGACAAAGAGGCAGATTAGGGGCAGAGCCAGAACAATTCAAACACAGCCCTGGCCAATCAGCATCTCCTCATAGAGATGAACTGAATCAATGCATCTCTATGAGGAAAGTTCAGTGTCTGCATGCAGAGGGAGGAGACACTGAATGTTTGGATACATTTTAGGCAGCAATGACCCAGGAAGGATCTCTAACAGACATCTGAGGAGTGGCCAGTGAAGTTATCACTAGGCTGTAATGTAAACACTTCATTTTCTCTGAAAAGACAGTGTTTACAGCAAAAAGCCTGAAGGTAATGATTCTACTCACCAGAACAATTTCAATAAGCTGTAGTTGTTCTGGTGACTATAGTGTCCCTTTAATACAGAATCTTTAATAAACTACAATTACAAAAAATAAAATAAAAGCTAAAGTATGAATGATCAGGTATAAATCAGTACTATAAATATAGTATTAGCAAGTAGTCTACTTTGATATTCACATTGTTACAATTGCCTTTATAAAATGCATGTATTATTCTCCTAAACTGGAGAGTACATCTAGTTCCGAACATCCATTTTTACTCCTGACATACATACTGCAAAAATATATTTTACCACAATGTCTTGTGTGTCATGTATTAAAAAATTATAACAATTGAAGTTTGCAACACAGTGGTGCATCCAAGGTTTATAAATATCATGTGAGTCATGTAGATTTAAAAAAAAAAATTAAAAAAAAATTAATAAATAAAAAGACTAATTGCCTTTTTATATAATAATGCAACAGCAAGTTGTTGTTTTTTGTTTTTTTTCAATAAACAATTAATTGTAGTAAAATATGTAGACAAAAGTGCAGATTTTGGACAAAATCTCCAATTTGGCTATTTTCACAACTTTTAACCTGAATGCATATTTCACTTCATTATAATTCACTGTTTAGTGAGCAGACTCCATGTGGCTCTCAATAGAACTGAAAAAATGTACAAATATTGAGCGATACGAACAACAGCTACCAGCAAGAAAAGACTGAATCTATTGCAAGATGTACGTAAATGACAGCTGTTACCTAAATTTTATTAATTGCATGTAAATGTTACAGTTGGTGTTATGGACGCTAATCCTTTTACTTTTTTTTTTAAATCTGTGGAAATCAGTAAGCCTTAATTAGTAAATTAGGAGGCTTTTAAAATTGCTAGTTACAGAGATGCCAGGGCAGCATTTTCAAATATAGGAATTCCTCTGCTGTAATAAAACTGAATGATGAGATCAAATAACACACTAGGGTTCATCAACTAAACAGTGAATCCTGGAGCATTGACCAGCGAACTGCATATTTAGGGGAAAACAGCTTGAGTTAGGGGATATTTTTTATTCACCTTTTTTTCTAAAATTCACAGTTCCCTGGTAATTTCTTCCCAATTCAGTAAATAACCTAATTCTTTTCCTAAAGTTAATTCTGTTTGCTTATGTATTTGTGCTTACCAAACTGCCAAAACACTGAGAACATCATTATAGATGATCCTAATATATTTTGTACACCAGCTGTAACATATAAAGAGAAAACACTAACGCTACTTCTTTACAAACACACACATACACACCCCACCCCAAGTTTAGCAAGTTTAAAATCGAGAGGGGAAGGGTGAGAAAGGGCATGGCCCGACACTGGGTAAGTCCATGACCCAATTAGCATTAAGTGCTAAGTCATTAAAGGAGTATGCCATCAGCTCACAGAAGGGCAGCCATTTTACATGTAAATGAGAAAGCACATATTAAATTATGAATTATCTCCGTGCCACATGGTCCAGAGCAGCAGCACTCCAGTCTTAGACAAAAAATTAAATACCTAGCACCGAGTAAATCCGTAGGCAAATTTATTTATTAACATTAAATACAGCAATGTTTTGATCCAAGTTAGAGCCTTCATCAAGCCTACTATTAAAGAAAAAAAAAATATAGTACTGGGATACCAGTTTAGGTTACCGGCCTCCCTCAGAATGGAGTAAAAAGGCAATTTACTTACCTTTTCTTCTTCGACACTGGGGTCTGACTACAGCCGACCCAGCCTCCATGGCTGGGATCATCAATCTTAAGGATCTCAGTCAATCAAATGCTTTCCCATAGGAGGCTATTGAGCATACTTGGCAAAACACTGCACCGGGCCAATCATCATCTCCTTATAGAGATGCATTTAGTCCATGCATCTCTATGTGGAGTGTTCAAAGATTGCAGGACCTAACCCCGAGGGTCCCTCTAGTTGCTGTCAGAGTGATAGTCATTAGAGGTGTTACTAGGCAGTGTTTACATTGCTGAGGCTGCAGAGACATGCTATAGACACCAGAAAAACTACATTATGCTTGTGTGGTTCTGGTGGCTAGAGTGTCTCTTTAACCATTAGTGCAACACTATTTCTAGTGTGTATAAACAGGTATAATGAATCTGACACATCAATAGCTCCTCATACATTAAAGAGAACTCCAGAAATGATGCAATTGTGTCCTTAGGAGTGACGTGGTAACTAAACTTATGCAAAATGGTGAGCATAGCTATAGTAACAAGAAATTCCATACTGGAATCTCATAACACACTTTTAAATTTGGGGTCTCTTTAGTCATGTAGCGATCCCAATGCCAAGAGCCAAGCTTAGCCAGAGTAAAAATGATATACAAACAAGAGACCTCATACCATAATTATATATGCAAACTTTTAAATGTTGGATGGCCAGTAGGACAAAAGAGCAACCAGTCATGGCTATAGATATACTGCTGGTGATCAGGTATAGGTTAACCCCTTGAGGACCGATGACGGTTCAGGACCGTCATCAGAAACATCCCCTTGAGGACTAATGACGGTACTGAACTGTCATAACTACTTACCTGATCGCCGCCATTCCCCCGCCAGCGATCGGCATTGCTCCAAGTCTGGGGGGTTGCCTGACAGCCCAGACAGTCCCCCCTCAGCAAATTAGGCCCCTGTGGGCCATGTGATCGCTCTAATAGAGCGGTCACATAGCTGCAATCAGGGCCAGATTAACATAGGTGCTGATAGAGCTGCAGCTCCAGGCCCAGGCCCATGGAATATGTCCATTTAAAAAAAAACACACTACTCTTAGGTTTGCCACCTGACTGGTATTTTAAGGCACAGCCGGTATTTGAGGCTGCCTGGCCGTGACGGTATTGCAGTAATACCGGCAATACAAATGCAAATAATTTTCTCAGTATAAACGGAGATTACACTGCAACACCAGCAATGGCCAGTAGGGGTCACTATGTATGGAGAGAGGCAGGGAAAGGAAGTTACAACATATCCCTCCCTGCCTCTCTCTACTCACTGATCTGCAGGGGAGCAGCTACACAGCACAGAGAGTCCAGACAGCAGCTTCCAGCCTGCAGAGACATCCTACAGCTCAGGTAAGTGAAGGATGGGGGGAAAGGCAGCAGGGGACATGGGGAAACTGAGACACTAGGGGACACTGGGAGATGTGGGGACACTAAAACACTTGGGGACACTAGGAAACATGTGGACACTGAGACACTAGGGAACACCGTGAGACATGGGGATGCTGTGAGACATAGGGAGACACATTGGGACATGGAGACACTAGGGACACAGTGTCTCCATGTCTCCCAGTGTCCCCATGTCTCCCAGCCAGTGTCCCTAGTATCTCAGTGTCCCCATGTCACAGAGTGTCCCCAAATGTCTGTGTCCCCATGTCTCCCTGTGTCCATATGTCTCCCAGCCAGTGTCTCAGTGTCTCCATGTCTCTCAGCCAGTGTCCCTAGTATCTCCCCATGGCTCCCCGTGTCCCCTAGTCACCCAGTGTATGTGTCCCCATGTCTCAGAGTGTCCCCATGTCTCAGTGTCCCCATGTCTCAGAGTGTCCCCAAATGTCTGCATCCCCATGTCTCCCTGTGTCCACATGTCTCCCAGCCAAATGTCTCAGGGTCCCCCTGTCTATGTCCACAAGTGCCCCAATGTCTCCCAGGGTCCCCAGTGACCCTACTGTCTGTGTCCCCATGTCTCCAAGTATCCCCTAGTCTCCCAGTGTCTGTGTCCCAATGTCTTTGTCCCTAGTGTCTGTGACCCCATTTCTCCCAGTGTCCCCAAATGTCTCAGTGTCTCCATGTCTCCCAGTGTCTCCATGTCTCCCTGTGTCCCCATGTTTGTATCCACAAGTGCCCCCATGTCTTCCACTGTGATACATAGGGACACTGATGCCAGACTGGCCTTCCAATTCTTTGGACAGACATTTTTGGGCACGTTCGCCCCTTTTGGCAGTTCTGGTCACGTGATTCGTGTCAGTGTCCCATCCTTTAACCCTGCCCATTGACTTCCTGCTTCACTGGACACTGCTGTTAGGGGGTATGGACGTACTTGAAAGATGAAAGCATAAATTAGATAAAGAGATTAGCATAGAGTAGGTGTTTTCTTATAGCTGCATCCTTTGAGTTTTCCTTCAACACCAACTCCATCAGATACATGATGCTTGAGAGGTATGACTGTTTTAGTGTTTTTGGTCGATAAGATTCTGTAATTAGACCCCATCATAATTGTCAGCACCAGGCCCAATGTGCTCATAATCTGGCCCTGGCTGCAATAGATGTCCATGTATCTGCCTGCAGGGGGACTCCCTGTGCTGTCAGGCTGAAAGATCCCGTGCATGTGTATGGCTGAAAGATCCTGTCAAATACTAAAGGATGTGCATGTTGGTATTAAGAATAACGGTACAGATGAAAAAGTGTGAGGCTCATAGAATGAAAGAAAAGAGCAAAGCATAAGCACAAAGCATAAGAAAGAATGAAATAAAAGAGCAAAGCATAGTGAATTAAGATGCTCAAAGTATGAGAAAAGTACATAGTTACATAGTTACATAGCTGAAAACAGACTTGCGTCCATCAAGTTCAGCCTTCCTCACATTTGTTTTTTGCTGTTGATCCAAAAGAAGGCAAAATAAACCAAGTTTGAAGCACAATTTTGCAACAAGCTAGGAAAAAAATTCGTTCTTGACCCCAGAATGGCAGTCAGATTTATCCTTGGATCAAGCAGTTATTACCCTACATTAAAAGATTATATCCTTGAATATTCTGTTTTTGCAAGTATGCATCTAGTAGCTGTTTGAACATCTGTATGGACTCTGATAATTCTTCAGGCAGAGAATTAAACATCCTGATTGTTCTTACAGTAAAAAAACCTTTCCTTTGCCTTAGACGAAATCTTCTTTCTTCCAGTCTAAACGCATGGCCTCGTGTCCTATGTAAAGTCCGGTTTGTGAATAGATTTCCACACAATGGTTTGTATTGGCCCCGAATATATTTGTATAATGTTATCATATCCCCTCTCAGGCGACGTTTTTCTAAACTAAATAGGTTTAAATTTGTTAACCTTTCTTCATAGCTGATATGTTCCATTCCTTTTATTAATTTTGTAGCCCGCCTCTGCACTTTTTCTAGTGCCATAATATCCTTCTTTAGAACAGGTGCCCAAAATTGCACAGCATATTCAATATGGGGTCTTACCAGTGATTTATAAAGAGGCAAAATGATATTCTTGTCCCGAGAATGAATGCCCTTTTTCATGCATGACAATACCTTACTGGCCTTGGCCACTGCTGATTGACATTGCACATTGTTGCATAGTTTGTTGTCTATAACAATTCCCAAGTCCTTTTTGTGTGTTGTTATCCCTAATTTGCTTCCATTAAGGGTATACGTTGCTTGTGTATTCTTTACGCCGAAGTGCATAACTTTGCATTTTTCAACATTAAATTTCATCTGCCATTTGAGTGCCCAGTCTATCAAAATCCCTCTGCAGCAAAGTAATATCTTGCTCACATTGTATTGTTTTACAAAGTTTTGTGTCATCTGCAAATACTGAAACATGACTTTCAATGCTGTCTTCAAGATCATTTATAAACATGTTAAATAGAAGGGGTCCCAGAACAGACCCCTGAGGGACACCACTTGCCACCTCTGTCCAGCTTGAAAATTTACCATTAATGACAACTCTTTGTACTCTGTTTTTAAGCCAATGTTCTACCCAAGAACAAGCATTTTCATCTAGACAGATTTCCTTGAGTTTGAACAGTAATCTATTGTGAGGAACTGTATCAAATGCCTTGGCAAAATCCAAATAGATCACATCCACTGCAACACCCTGATCTATACTTCTATTTACTTCTTCTAACGCAATCAAGTTAGTTTGACATGACCTGTGCTTCATAAAACCGTGCTGATTTTTGCTGATAACCTTGTTCTTCTCAAGGAATTCTTGAATATTATCCCTTAATAACCTTTCAAATAATTTACCAGCCACAGAAGTTAAGCTCACAGGTCTATAATTTCCAGGCAAGGATTTTGAGCCCTTTTTGAATATAGGAACCACATCTGCCTTCCTCCAATCCTCCGGAACACTTCCTGAAAGAAAAGAATCTTGAAAGATTAAAAACAGAGGTTCACTTATTTCTGCACTTAGTTCCTTAAGTACACGTGGATGGATACCGTCAGGCCCTGGAGCTTTGTTTATATTAACTTTCTTTAGTTGCTGCAGCACCTTGTCTTGAGTTAACCAATTACAATTATTCTGCAAGTTTTTAGTAGCAATCATTTGCACATCTATTGCCATGGGTTCTTCCTTAATATATACGGAGGAGAAATAGTTATTTAAAATTCCTGCCTTTTCCTGGTCTAACACCACTGTTTCAGTTTTTAGTGTACCTACACTTTAATTTGTTTTTGTTTTTAGAATTTATGTACTTAAAAAATGCTTTGGGGTTGGTTTTGCTCTCTTTAGCTATCATTTTTTAATTTTGAAGTTTAGCAAGTCTAATTGCCTTTTTGCACGCATTATTTGCTTCTTTATATTTTTTATAAGATGCATCTGATTTGTCCGATTTAAATACTTTAAATGCCGATTTCTTATTTTTAATCTCTTGTTTTACTTCACTACTAAGCCACATTGGTTTTATTTGTTTCTTTTATATTTATTTCCCAATGGTACATACTGAGAAATGTACCTTTCTAATATTTGTTGGAAGATGATCCATGTATCCTGAGTGTTCTTTTCACTAAAGAGTTTATGCCAGTCAATATATTGTAAAGCTTCCCTTAACTTATTGAAATTGGACTTTTTAAATACCCCATGTGCTTTTGTTTTTTTGAGTTTATTTCAAAGGACACTATATTGTGATCACTATTTCCCAAGTGCTCACCTACTTGATTGTTGGTCAAAAGATCAACATTGTTTGTTAAAACCAGGTCCAGACAAGCGTCCATTCTAGTTGGTGCTTGTACAAGTTGTGACATGAAGGTGTAATTTAACAAGTTTAAAAACCTTATTCCCTTTGCTGTGCTACTAGTCCCTCTGTCCCAATTTATGTCCGGGTAATTAAAATCTCCAATAATTAAAGTGTTACCCAGATTTGCAGCTTTCTCAGATTGCTCAAACAGCTGTTGTTCCTCGTCAATATTAACATTAGGTGGTTTATAACATATCCCAACCAATAGTTGGTTTCCTTTCTTTTCCCCCAAGCAGATATTTATCCATAAAGCTTCCACATTTTTCTCATCGCATTCCATTTGCTTAAGATTTGGCTTTAAATCATGGTTGACATACAAACATACCCCACCACCCTTCTTGTTTTTCCTATCCTTCCTAAATAACATGTACCCATTTAAGTTAACTGCCCAGTCATATGTCTCATCCCACCATGTTTCAGGTATGCCTATTATATCATGTTGTTTAGTGTATGCTAATGCCTCTAGTTCCCCCATTTTGTTATTTAGGCTCCTTTCATTAGTAAGCATACATTTAATATTATGCATCACTTGTATATTTTGTGAATTATCAACATTACATAGCTTATCTGTTATGAGCTTGCCCCACCCCCCATCTCCACCCCCCCTTATACTGTGCTAAAGCCCATCTCCTTTCTGTCCTATCTCCATTTTGTAGATTTCTATGACCCTCCCCCCTACTACTAGTTTAAAATCTTCTCCAATCTTCCAGCCTTCCTATCCCCCAGCACTGCAGACCCTCTCCCGTTTAGGTGCAATCCATCACTACTATAAAGGTTGTACCCAATCGCAAAGTCGGCCCAGTGCTCTAAAAACCCATAACCTTCCTTCTTGCACCAAGACTTAAGCCACGCATTGACCTCTCAAATCTCCCGCTGCCTGTCCACTGTAGCGCGTGGCACAGGTAATATCTCAGAGAATACCACCTTGGAGGTCCTTTTCTTAAGTTTGTAAATAATGTAGCTTAGCTGGTGATTATTTTAACAGGAGCCATTCCCACTGCTTGCAGCATATAACTTGAGAGAGTAAGGTATGGGTGAGCCCAGCATGATGTACGCTGAGCCTCCACCAAGAGAACCACCCAGCTTCAGGAATGTGTTGTTACCATTTAAAAGGAAGAGGGATGAGTAGACATCAGAAGTGTGTTCCCACGCCTGGAAAACAGGAGTGCCACGTAGGCTGGCAGGGGCAGCGATATTGAGGGAGGAGCGACGGGGTGCAAAGCCCTGACTGCACATTATATAAGGAGCTGGGAACCCAGAAGGATCTCCCACGTTTTCACTGTTCAGTGAGGAGTATTAGTGTAAATGTATTGCATCTCAGGAAAGCTGCAAAGATGGAATTCAGTTTTTGAATGGTGGACACTGGCTGCGCTGCCATTGCTGGCTCACTAGTCGCCTCCGCCATTTTAGGTGAAAAGTGCCACCTTTGGTGTAGCTGCTGCAGATCATGGAGACATTCCTCTGACAAAGGCCCAGACATGAGTTGTCAGCCTTCAATGGTCGTGGGAGAGGAGTTGTCCCCTTCATGTCAACAATGCTTATAGGCCCCAGAGGATAGGTTGTAGACCAGAAATGTCAGCAAAAATGGTATCACCGTGGGCACCACAATGTCCTCTTTCACATAGTGGTAAGATAAGCCAGAAATTGCAGTTTTTCTGTGAATAATCAGTGAAAAGTAATATGCAAGAGCTACTGTGACTTGCGTCTGCTCCGCTCAGCGGTCAGGCCCTGCCTCCAAGTTAGCATATCTGATTGGGTTGGTGGTATGTACCCCTTCTTAGGTTATCAAATCACCTAGATATCTAAACATGTTATCTCACCAACAGTTGGAATTTGTATTTGAATGATCAGTTTTGGAACAGAATATTGGTATCATGGTGGTGAGGGTGAGTCTTACAAAAATCTTAACTTCCATGACCTATAAGTGTATACAATATTTGGAAAGAAATTGTTCACATCATGACAACTAAGCTTGAATCCACTTGAAAATGAGGTTGCACATTCTGATGATATTTGGCATAAAAAATAAAATAGAAATACTTTTTAATTTTAATTTTTTTTTTTTTTGCATGGAAAAGTGTACTCTTAAATCATGCTTAATTTTTCTTCAGAGACGACTACATGTATTATTTTACATTATCTATGTTACTGAGTGGATGCCCCCAATATCTATGTGTGTCGATATGTCAGGACTCCTACTTCATGATATGTGCAGGAAATAATTTACTGTGCCTAGAAGGATTCTGACATTTCACTGTGTGCTGACTTATCTAAAGTATACTCCATGAAATATGACCCACAAAGAAAAAATACATAATTATTTTTTTTTTAGAACTGACTTGTCATTTCCCTAATAGGCAGACAGAAGTGCACAGCATTCTGCTCACTTGATAATACTGTATAAAATAAACCTAGTCAGAGAAGATTGCTTTTTCTGAGCTGAACTGAGGAACAGATGCCAGATGAAATCAATGTGATGAGTGTTACCCAATTCTTCCACACAGAACTGTGCATTAATAGTAGTGAAGAAGACATTTACATCTTTGGAACATATCTTTAATAGTAGTTCTTTCCCATTACCTCAACATATATTAATACATTTAGTTATTTTTGCCTGGTCAAAAATATCATGCAATATGATTCTACCAATGATCACGCAATTTAAAATAAGTATGGCAGCTTTAATTAAACTGAAATAGTTCAATGCAAGCTGTTAATAGATCATTTTTCATTCTTATTTACTGAAATATTAACAGCAAAATTGAACAGGGGGTGATGCTAGGTTCCAGAACCACCTAAAACTTTTGCCCAAAGAAAAAAGCGGCAATCACCCAATTAACCATTACAGTGTGCTGCAGTGGTTATAGTGTTTGGAGTACTACTTACTACTCCAAACACTATAACCATTGCAGCACAAAGTAATGGTTATGGTGCCAGGAGAGCCCAGGTGCTGCACCTTTGTAAGTAATCAAACCACTTTAGAATTGTTTTATCTGGGGTTTGCCAGGATCCCAGCCTCCACTACAGCTGACAGAGAGCCATCAACTCCTTACGAGTTTCCATTAGCTCTCCTTAGCCAAGCCCTGCATTATAGGGCTGTCTCACTGGCTGAGAGCATCATTCTCTGTCGGCTGCAATGGATCAGCACTTAGAAGGCCACAGGTAAAAAAAAATCAAACTACTCTGAACTGGTTTGACTAATGACAAAGGAGGATAACCATGCACTTCTGGCATCATAACCACCACAGTGCATAGTAGTATTGTAGTGGTTACGGTATATGTAGTCTTCCTTTATGGCCATATCGAAGGCAAATCCCTGGTGCCATCATCTTATCCCTGCACTCATCTATTCCACACTCTGTTCCCTTCACAATGCAAATAAATATGTGCTAAATGAAGGTTATAATAAAAGTGACATTACTATTCAAAAACTCCTCATATATATACACACACACATGTGGTCACCTCCAAAGGGGCCTCTGAAGCTGGGGGCTTAACCCCCAAGGGAATCTGGTCTGGATTCCAAACTTGCGTTGCAATGAAAAAAGGATTTTAAAATAATTTTAGCAGCCTGATAAGATTTGGTATATTATTATGTGTGTGCCGTAACTTAATTTGTATCATGTATGAATATTGGTCACTACGGCAGCACCATTCCTGTACAATGCACATTTCGGGTCTACCCCAATCCTTTTTATTTTGCTAAGCAAGTTTGGAATCCAGACCAGATTCCCTTTGGGTTTAAGCACACTGCCCAAGCCCCCAGCTTCAAAGGCCCCTTTGGAGGTGACCACGTGTGTGTGTATATATATGAGGAGTTTTTGAATAGTAATGTCACTTTTATTATAACCTTCATTTAGCACATATTGATCTGCATTGTGAGTATATTAATCCAATCACTAATACTTTAATTGTTTAGTTTTGACACTGTTTTTAATAGCTTTTATCTCATTTTTTTTTGTATACTCCCAATGCTCTTACAATAGATTAACTTTATACACTTTAGCTTATTTAGCACTCTTTAATTTGTCTGCACATTTGGAGTTAGTGTAGGACCCACCGATATTGTGGTACTGTGAAGTAGTGTGGGCTTAACAACATATGGCCATATGGTGGAATTGAATCCCCATATTTATTTTCTTAGGCAAATTTAAGTAGCCTGATAAGATTATTATTTGTATATTATGTGTGTGCCGTAATTTAAAGGGACACTATAGTCACCAGAACAACTAAGCTTAATGTAGTTGTTCTGGTGAGTACAATCTTTGCCTTCAGGCATTTTCAAGCAAACACTGCCTTTTATAGAAAAAAGGACACCTCTTTAGATGGCCACTGGAGGTGTTTCCTGGCTCAGTGCTGTTTAGCGTCTTCACGCTCGTCATGGGGACGCTGAGTTTTCCTCATAGAGATGCATTGATTCAATGCATCTCTATGAGGAGGTGCTGATTGGCCAAAACTGTGTTTGGCCCCGCCCCCTTGCCAATTTTAGCGAATCCAATGCATTCCCCATGGGCGGACCCGTGCAGCACTGGAAATAAGGTGAGTTTTCATTCCTTTTAAGGGGGCTAAGGGGGGGGCAAGCCACCTAAATGGTGGGTTTAACACTATAGGATCAGGAATGCATATATGTGTTTCTGACCCTATAGTGTTCTTTTAATTTGTATCACTTCTGAATATTGGTCTGTACGGCAGCACCATTCCTGTACAATGCATATTTCAGCAGTGCCCAATCCTTTTTTCTTTTCTACCCATCTCCACAACACAACATTTGGCATCTCTCCATTTTCTGACTCACCTCTTCGCTCTCTGTAGCATGGCTGATGGGATCACAGTGACGAATGGCTGTGCTTGTTTAATTCTAAATCTGTATTGAGGCCCCTATATATGTTGACAATACTCTTTGCATGTGAACAAGAATGTGCAATAACACCTATATCTCCACCTTGCTGGTGATAGTCAAAAGACCCTCATAGCAGGATCGAAACATGCCAGTGGGAATCCTGCTTCTACCATCTCTCCCCTGACTGTAATCTGCATGGAGGGACTGCCCTTTTCCCCAATAGTACCAAAATGCAAATACTAGTGCTTTTTAATATATAATAGCAACCTTCTGATATAAAAAGAAAAATGTCCACATCTGCCGACTCTTAAACTTGGAAACAAACATAGGACATTTAATAACTTATGCAAAACCTATTTATTTGGCACACGTCCAATAGTTTATAGAATGAATTATGAAACTAGGTAATCTGATTTAGTACAATGTTTTTGTTTTTTTATATTAGGAAGGTTACAATGGTGGTCTTGTGGTAGAAGGTTCTTTGGGGTTTCCTGACTTCAAATCCATTCTACAACAATAGCAGAGTTGTGGCAACTGACAAGTTCCATGTCAGCCAAAATAATTGACTTGGGGTAAATTTGTCAGTTCAGCACACTGAAAATAAGTTGCTTTTAAACTCACTTGGGCTAAACCATGTAAAATACAAAATATTGGCTGGTCCTGAAGTTTTAAGAACACTGTTAATTTCAAGTTTCTTAAACACATGAAGCATCCTGGACTGCAAAAAAAATGGATGGGGGGTAGGGGGCAGAGGGGAGAGAGAATCTAAGTTTATTTCCAGGTTTCTGCAATATTTTCAGCATTTCAAACTTTTGTAGAATCAATACCGTTTCCCATTTAACATGGACAGAGATGAATGAAGTTCATATTGTTACAAGTTGCTTTAAGCTACAGTTACTTTGTGTGATTGCAGTCTAAATAGTTAAGCTTGTCCCAGAGGAACAGCTATAGATAGATATTAGAAACATATAACTAAACTTAGATGGAGGTATTAAGAGCTATAGATGAGCAGGCTTGGACTTGGAATACATAGCAGCCCTGGAAATAAAATATTTGAGCCCTGTAATGCATTGTCACCCAGTGCTGTAATACCCAGTCTCCAAAGTGGGGTGCCTGTCTGGCTCTTTTACTTCAGGGAGATCATGCCAAACTAATCCTATTGATTGTTTTGATTGGGTAACTAATAGACATGTACAATTCATTTCGGTCCGAATATGAATTCGGACGAATTTCAGGCAATTTGGACATTCGGGTACTTCCGAATGGCCGAATTGCTGAGGCCCAAAGTTCCGAAGTGTCGAAGTTCTGAAGCACAGTATTGCCTAAATACTAATATAGTTACCCAGTGAAAGAAGAAGAATGTTACATTGTATACAATTTTAAATAAAAAGTATACAAACATAGCCAGGATTCAGCTGTAAGCATTTGCAACACTTACAACAATCAAGTAACATACATTCATATAAAATGTAAGTTACTTAGCCTGTCAATGTAATGACAGGAATGAATAAGTAGATAACTCCCTAATTTACTAATACTAAGTAAATTATGCCCCTACTCGCTATACCGTGAGTAGGGGCATGTCTATTAAACAGTGAGCAGCCTGGGGAGTGTCCACGAGGTGGAAGAACTGCATAAAAGCCGGGCAGGTAGCCCCAGTAAATCAGTTCTGCTTGATCCTCAAGCGAAGTGTCGTCTCGTTCTTGGGGGGAATTGGATTGTATGCAGTTACAGTGCGACTGCCAGGAGTGTAAGCTGTTCGTATGGTTTTTCCTGTTTGGCTGTTTAACAGCATTCAAGTGTTTCCTGTTCGGGAGTTGGAGGATTCATATGGTTCCAGTTCGGGAGTTGGAGGATTTGTGTGTTTGCAGTTCGGGAGATTGGTGATTGCAGTAGCAGCCTGTGCATCTGAAAGGGGAATATCACCTAAACGGTTTTAACCTCTTGTGTGCAAAACGGTCCGTTACACTGTCTATCTAGCTATCTAGCTATATATATTAATTTGAAGTTTAATTGCCTGTATAGAAATATATATAAATTAATCTGAAGTTTAATTGCCATAGAAGTGAAACCCTGTTGGGTTTAATTTAAGACAGTAGGTAAAGAATGAGTAGTTGATTTTCATATTTAGTAAAACAAATATTTTTTTTACATTAAGAAAAAAAAGCATTCTTTATCAGCATCTGTATAAAACAATGCATGTTACGTATACAATAATTTCTACTTCCCATGGACCTTGACATATGTGACATACATATATATATTATTTTATGATATAGCTACTCTAAGTCTACTGTAACACCAATACACATAGTTTATCCTGTTTATTGTGTCATACTGCTCAAAAGAAAATATATTTCCTATGCCTTTTGGCTTCATTTTTAAAAGTGCCCATTCAGCAACAAAAAGAAGAAAATTATTCCAGCACGTGTAAACCACAAACACACTGGGATGTCTTGGACATAACCTTGAAATGCATGAAATATTTACAAACAGAATTCCAAAAACCTAAACTGATCCTGTCATCACATAATCTTTAGTTCTATAGAATTCACGCTATATATTGCGCAGGTCAAATTACATGAAAATGTGTCCCTCGTTACTTACTCCAATGATACCCACAGCACACACATTTTCCATCTATGTATTTTCTAGAAAGCCAATGTATACGCGAATTGTTACAAAGTTTCACTAGGAGTGTTTTTTACAAATGGGGGTCAGTCTGTGTATGTTGTCAAATTTCAAAGTAGATTCAAAGTGAATTACAAATGTTAGAACAAAATATCTTAAATGGAAGCATAGCTTACTTGAAGATTTGTTTAAATTTAGCTATTTTGCCCTTGGTACAAATTCCCATTGTGGGAAATAGCCCTATTTATAGATTTTGCATTGCTGGTACAGTTCTAACAATACAAAAGCAAATAAACGAATAACAAACGTGGAAGGACTGTCCTGCCTTCCTATTCCAATTGTTAGTCATCACATCCGAAGAAGCTGATTGAGAAGGGCAAGAAGTATACTGGCAGGTTAAATAGTGGTAGGCTACATAACCCATTATTAGATAATGTCTGCACAGTAGTGTTTGGCACAAGGGGAATTAAATGGTCACGGCATTCAACAGTCAGTTTGACCAGATTATACTCTCTATCTGTGAAGCTTCTCTATCTGGCTAAACTGATGAACTTTAAAGATGTCATGGGAAATTGTGATGTGATGAGTGCAAACTGTTGAAGTATGATAATGCTCACACTTAATACGAGTGCAGAGGATGTATTATCTGATCACTGTCATTATTTTGGGAAACTGAAAATGTATTTTGTCTACAGTTTGCATGTATTTTTAAAATGTTGTCATTATACAAATGTTCATGTAAAATATTTATGCACAATGCAAAGAGCAAACAAATTGTGTAGTAGAACTGAACCATAAATTGGCCAGGGCACAACAAATCCATGCATAAATTAGTTCAGACAATTAGGACTTGGGTAAAGATCCCACAGAGACTACAAATCTTTATACATTTCTGTGATACTAATGTACTGTGTGACCACTATGCCCCCAATGCTTACATACTGTGATTGATTGATTAAGGCGCCAGGAGAACTCTGGGTTTTTTTTGTTTTTTTTATGTCAAACACTTGAAAATCAATTGACACTAAGGCCTCTATTCAATATTATATTTATATTATATAAAGGGTTTTGTCAGCCCTTTACTAGGCCCCGCAGGAAACATTAAAGTTGGCCGCTGCGGGGAGCGAACAAGCTCACTGACACACACACGATCACTACAGACTAGCTCATTGACACACACAAGCTCACTGACACACACAATCTCACTACAGACAAGCTCACTGACACACACATGTTCACTACAGACAAGCTCACTGGCACACATGCTCATTACAGACAAACTCACTGACACACATGCTCACTACAGACAAGCTCACTGATACACGTGCTCACTACAGACAAGCTCACTGATACACACACAAGCTCACTTACACACACGAAAGCTTACTCACTAGGAGACAGACAAGCTCACTAACACACAAGCTCATTACAAACAAGATCACTGACACACGCACATATACTTACTACAGACAAGTTCACTGAAGCACACACAAGCTCACTACAGACAAGCTCACTTACACACACGAAAGCTTACTCACCAATGGGCAAATACACATACAAGATCACTCTGTAATGCTAAGTAATGGATGCCTACCTGGCGCTGTGGCTGTGGGAGAACAGCATTTTCAGGCCTCGTCCTGCAGCAAGGGGCTCTGCTAGAGAGTGGGGGTGGAGCTTCCATGTGGGGTTGGAGCTTGCTTATGGGGAGCCAATCTTCTATGCAGGGGCAGAGCTTGTGTGCCAGGGAAGCTGCTGCACAGTGACAGGACAGGACTGTCTTTCCCCATGGGCACGCTGGGCAGTTGCACCACGACCGCACAGGCATGGGGACACCGCCACACTGCCACACTGCCCAGCATGCCCGGCCAACAGCCGTGGACCCCTCAGAGATCAGAGATCTCCGTCACCAGCCAAGGGCCCTTCGATTGAGGAGAGAGGGAGCTAGGACCCAGGGCTGCAGGAGAGGCCAACCTGTAAGGCAGATTGCTCCTCCCGTAAGCAGGCTGTGTGAAACATTGTCGTGTGTTACCATGGCAACGCTCCACACAGCATTCTGCATGCAGGAGGACAGGAGACGAGCTGCAGGCTGTACAGAACTCACCACTTGTCCACCAGGGCTGGCTATGCCCCCGCCTCTTTCACCAAAGGTAAGAAGTAGTGGGAAGGACATAGAGATTTTATTTAATGTATAGTAGTATTTAAAAAAAACAAAAAAACATTTGCTACCTGCATCCCTTACACTCTGCAACACACACACAGCAATCCACACACACATAGCACTCCACACACACCCAGCACCCCACACTCACACAGCACTCCACACACACAGCACCCCACACTCACATAGCACTACACACACACACACAGCACCCCACGTAGCACTCTGCCCCACACACACAACCCCACACTCACATAGCACTCCACACACAGCACCCCACACTGATCATACCTTGGAGGGAGGGGGTGGCACAATCAGATCCATGGTTGAGAAGGCTGCCTATCCATCGGGTACAGGGAGGTCACAAGAGGTCTCTTGGAGACCTCACACACACACACACACTGACCTATATACACACACACACACACACACACTGACTGACCCATACACGCACACAGACCCCCCCACACACACACAAACTGACCAATACACACACACAGACTAACCCCCACACACACAGACTGACCCATACACACACAGACTGGACCCCCCCACACACACACTGACTCATAGACTAACCCCACCCCACACAGACTGACTCCCCCCACACAGACTGACCCATACACACACAGACTGACCCCCAACATACACAGACTGACCCCCAACATACACAAACTGACACATACACACACACACACAGAAAAACAGGAATCCCTGCACACAGGTCCCACCTGCAAATTCCGGCCCTCTGTCATGGAGGTGCACTGTGCTAAAGGTGGACAACGCTAAATCCACCAGAATACTCACAGAAGCAGAAGAGCACAGGCAACACTCCAGGATCAAGAAGGTGAATTTATTTCTGGATATACCACATCATAAAGTGCAATGTGCAACGTTTCGGCAACAGAGCCTTAATCATGCATAAGGGATACAACATGATAACGTGCTTAAATAACCCCCACCCCTATTAAACTAATTAATACATTGCATCACATGTTAGTTGAACATTTCCATAGAGAAAACTCTAAAACATGACAAGGAGTCTAATATAAATCCTAAAAAGTACTTAATAATCTTAAAGGTGTAGTAACCTATTGCATCTTAAAGGTACAGAACAGAATATAAATCTGTATAACTTAATTGGAAAATAAAGGATAAACATCCTAAATAGCACTTGATAATCTTAAAGGTATAATACACTACTATATTCTGAAGCTACAGAGCAGAATGTTAATCTGTATTACATAATAGAGAATAGACATCCTTAATTATATAAATCAAAGAAACATCAGAGCAAATAAATGGATCAAAAGATCACCCTATTGGAAATTCCCAAGATAAAAAAATGAATCAGCCTAAAGTTAACCATTTAGTTGAAATTCCACAAGTTCATGGTCTAACCAATCATCAATGAATATGAGCTAATAAGTAAAATATCTCTCTCTATATATATATATACTTAAATAAAGAATGGCAGTATGGAATACATAATCACAATATACATTTTTTCGAAATATATATTTAGCAGGTGAAATAAGCCGGTCCTCATGTGTAACTGCCATAATCCAGGTGGGCACAAAATGGTGCGCTTCGAACAGCACTGAAAAAGAAAAAAGGAGAAAGAATCTTCAACAATGATAATTACAGAAGAGATTACAAAAAAGGGGTAAGAGAACATTCCCTATTAAGTCCCTTGGGCCATAAGGTGTTTAAAGTATGGATCCAAAAGGACTCTTTCTTTTTAAGCAAGCCTTGGCGGTTACCACCTCTCCTAAGTGGGGGCACAAGGTCAATGACCTGAAAACGCAAATGAGATATATTGGAATTATGTACCATAAAGTGTGCAGGTATAGATAGTTCCTTCTGTCTAGTTCTAATAGTAGATTTATGTTTATTGAGTCTCTCTCGGATCTTCATAGTGGTCTCTCCTACATAGAGAAGGCCACATGGGCACTTAATGACATTGACAACATAGGTCGACTCCCATGTAAAATAGTTCTTTATTTTGTATGACCGACTTGTTTGGGGATGAGAAAATTTGTCACCTTTAATAATGGAATTACAGGAATTACACAATTATGGCATGGAAATGTGCCATATACCGGAGTGGAAAGAAATCTTTGGGTTTTTAATTTCAACGGGCCAATATCAGCTTGAACTAATGTGTTCCTAATATTCTGCGGTCTTTTATACGAGAATAGAGGAGTTCCCTGAAATTCACTCAAAACACTCAAAATCTCTCTTAAAAACAATGGAGGTTGGTCCTGGAGAGATCTCCTTTCCGCAGGAAATTCTAGCCACATCTGATATTTTATTCACACCAAAAAAATCTAATAACAATGCCACCTCTCTAGCACGTGATATCACCTCTGGGAAAACTAGAGGTGAAATATGGCACCATAGAATTTACCATTGGACACCTTGTCAGCAAAGTAGCAGCTGACTCCATCAGGCAGGATAGCCTCGAAAACAGGTACTCCTTAAACAGACTACATATTAAAATCCAACAACAATCTGAGCTAATCACACGACTTCAAACAAAGGTGGAAGTTCCTGAAAATAGAAGCAGAAATTTTTTTTTACACTTCATTGGGCTCCCTGAAACTATCAAACAACAAACTTCCAGTACTACAACATTGTATTTTACTATTGATGCTTCACCTTCCATATGACTCAGATATACACTACGTCTGATAGAAGGAGCACATCAAATGGCTCCTGAAAGAACTGTGACTCAAACATTATCCAGACCTAGACCAGTAAGCATTTGCCTGCTAAACTTCTGCGACAAAGAAACTATACTACAAGCATATTGAAAGGTGAAGAAAATTTATTATTAAGATCACAAAATTCTTATCTTCCAAGACTACTAGATGCAAGGGATCACTAAAAGATGTGAATTTTCCCCAATATGCAAAACACTAGGTGAAAAAAAGTTACATTCCAACTCTACATGAATGTAAAACTCTAATTTACTTATGACAACCAATCCTACTTGTGCGAATCTCCTGCAGCTGCTCAAGAATTAATCAACACGCTTCACTTTACCGAAGTTATCTGATGTCTGAACTCTGAATTTGTCTTACTATGGGGACCAGTGGCTCTTGTGTCCACCATTCACATAATGAAGCTCCATAGCCAGGGCTCAGACTACAGTTTTTGCAGTTTAAATGTTTTTTTATTCATTTTACTCGTTGTTATGCTCTCCACTAACCACACTTTAATGTTCTGCCGCCAGGCAAATTATTGTACCACTTCACCTGCAGCGGGTTCACTTATCGGATTTAAATAATCCCTGCAATTACACCATCTCCGTACTAACGGAGACGAGCTAGGACAAGTTATACTAATTAGTGTTCTTAATGTGTGCTCTTGTGGTTTTACTTTTTTAGTATTAAAAGTTAAGTTTTATATTTAAAGTGGTACATACTATTTGTACCACTGACTGTCCCCCTCCCTTTTAAGGGACTTACACTCTTCAGGACACTCTACCATAACATATACATTTATATGGATATCAAAATACACGTAGAACAAAATGTTATATATATCTATTAAAATATATGTATATTTAAATTCTACGTATATATTTATGTAATATTTTTACATAATTGAGTAATTTTATTAATTATGGTGTGAGGGACCTGCCTGACAAACCAGGCAGAAAGTCCACAGAATTTGGTTTGCAGGCCCTATATTTAACCCTTTAGCTTTCCAAGACACCATAGAATCTGTACATGGGGGTACTATTTTACTCGGGAGACTTCACTGAATACAAATATTAGTGTTTTAAAACAGTAAAATGTATCACAACGATGATATCATCAGTGAAAATGCAATTTTTTGCAATTTTCACACACAAACATGCCATTATCCTCTGGCACAATACCCCTGTCCCTGGAATTGTGGAATGTCTACTCCTTTCCCCCTGCCCACTTCATGTCTAGAGGTTCCCAGTCCTCTAACTTCCCTCCATTAATATTAAATAAATCTACCTACTTTCATCACCCTAATAATAGTGGTAAATAATGCCACAACTCGCTATACCATGAGTAGGGGCATGTCTAGTAAACAGTGAGCAGCCTTTGTGTAAACCACCCCCCCAAAAAAGCAGCACGAGTGGGTGCTTCTAACCTAAAGGGCGGGCCTATTGGCCCCCCTGGCCTCCACCCCTGAACAGTGGGTGGGGGCCCTAATGTAAAAGAAGGGGGGGACCTATTGTCTTCCCCCCAGGCCGACACCCCTGAGCGGCGGGTGGATTAGAATAAGGGGGGGGGACCTATTGTCCTCCCCCTGGCCACCACTCCTGAGCGGCGGGTGGGGGCCCTAAATTAGAATGGGGGGGGACCTATTGTCCTCCCCCCGGCCCCCACCCCTGAGTGGCGGGTGGGGGCCCTGAATAAAAAATATAAACCCAGGGTGATCAGGGGTCCCCCAAATTAACCCCTACCTATCCCCCTCACCCTAAAAATAGTGAACTATGGTACCTGTAAAAAAAGGCCAAGAAAAAATCCATAATAACCGTTGCACTTAAAAAAAAAACAAAAAAAAAAAAGAGCACAAAAAAATAATCCATCGTCACCCATGGAGGGCACTGCGCAGACTGAGCTCTGCAGGGCGGGGGAAGGGTTATAAAGCCTTGCCCCGCCCTGCAATTAGGCTCAGAGCACTCTGGCTAGTTGGTTTAAGCCATCCAATCGGAGTTCTCTGACAGGTAAATGAAGAGACTGACAGATGAGTCTCTACATTTACCTGTCACAGCACTCTGATTGGTTAGCTTGAAATCCAGCCAATCAGAGTGTTCTGTGTCATTTTACACAAAGTGGGAAAGTACTTTGTAAGTGCCCCAAAAGTCGAATTGCCGAAGTTCTGAAGTGCCGAACCGAACCGAAGGGCCGAAGTTCCGATTGCCGAAGTCCCGAATTTCGGAATGCCGAACCGAACCAAATATATTCCCCATGCACATCCCTACTAGAACTGAACAGTCAATAGATATGCCCCTACCTGTAGCATGAAAATTACCCCTATATGTTTTTTTTATGCATTTATTTATATGTTTAGCTTTTTTAATGTGGCAGCTGGCTAGCATTGCCAGTGGACAAATAGTTTAAAGTTTTTTAAATCCAGGCCAGAAATTAAAGTATTCGGTTCTGGATTTCAACTGTCCACCAGTGTTCGAACCGCTTGAAATCTATACCAAATTCAGGCTTGTTTACGGCCTTACTTGCAGTACCTAGACATTGTTAAATAGTATGAACAATGTCTGGATAAATCACATGGCTGGATACTGGATGCCCTATCACCTTCTATCAACTGCATCTGCTAGGCAAGATTAAAGGGACACTCCAGGCACCCAGACCACTTCTGTCCATTGGAGTGGTCTGGGAGCCAACTCCTATTACCCTTAATCCTGCAAGTGTAATTATTGCAGTTTTCATAAACTACAATATTTACCTTGCAGGGTTAAGTCCTCATCTAGTGGCTATCTACTAGACAGCCACTAGAGGATACTTCCGTACATAGAACACGAAAAGTGTGTTATAAAGTTCATAGAACACGAAAAGTGTGTTATAACGACGCTGGACGTCCTCACGCTATGTGAGGACCTCCAGCGTCGCTGAAATCCCCATAGGAAAATCAATGGCTGTTGAGGTGTAAGACTGTCCCTGTCCAACCTCTGTTGACTACTGCCACTTTCTCTGCACACATAGATAGCGAATATCGTGATCTATGTGTGCAGCCGCGGGCCCCCGGCTCCCTGTTACCGCAGAGGGGGCTCAGCACACAGCTTCACCTCTCTTCTCTCTTCTAATAACGCTTGCGAGACCCGCGGAGCGTTGCCATGGTAACCGGGTCTTGCAAGAGTTATTAGAAGAGAGAAGAGAGGAGACGCTGTGTGCTGCCTGGGCCCCTCTGCGGTAACAGGGAGCCGGGACCCCCCCACTGGACCATACACACACTGCATACACCAACACAACACACTGCATACACTAACACAACACACACTCTGCATACACTAACACAACACTCACTCTACATACACTAACACAACACACACACTGCATACACTAACACAACACACACTCTGCATACATTAACACACACTGCATACACTAATACAACACACACACTGCATACACTAATACACTAATACAATACACATTGCGTACACTAATACAACAACTATACTGACACACACTCTGCATTTACTACACTAACACACACTCTGCATCCGCTACACACTAACACACTCTCTGCATTCACTACACATTAACACACACTCTGCATTCACTACAAATTTACACACACTCTGCATTCACTGCACTAACACACACACTACATTTATTACACTGACACACTCTGCATTTACTACACACTAACACACACTCTGCATTGATTACACACTAACCCACACTCTGCATTCACTAAACAATGCACACACTCTGGATTCACTATACTGACACACACTCTGCATTCACTACACTAACATACACTCTGCATTAACTGTACACACAGCATCCACTACAGAAACATCCTGTATTCACAGTACACACACTACATCCACCACAAATCGAAACACTCTGCATTCACTATACACAGACACTGTGTCTAATACACACATTTCATCTAGTACATACAAACACTACATCCACTACACAAACACACACTACATCACTATACACACTGCATCCGCTACACAAACACGCACTCTACATTCACTGCACAAACAGTATCTAATACACACAAACACTACATCCATTACACACATTCTAATTCACTTCCACTATACACACCACATTCAGTCCTGCATCATTGTGAGCGGACTAGGTAGGGCGTGGGCGGGCCCGGGAGGGAGGGAGGGAGTGGGGGGGGCAGACCTTGTGCTTTGTCAGGGGCCCAAAATGTCTGATGGCGGCCCTGCGCAGCACCATTAGATACAGCACAAGGGGACATGCTGCCTGCCCTAGTACTTTCTTTTTCAACTTTTTCCCTCAATAATATAGACTTATGGTGTCTTAAATGTTGATTCATACAACTGATGATATAACCCTTAACGTACCCCATGTACTTCCTTGTCACAAAGATTGCACTTTAAAAGTTGGTCTTCTTGGAAGCAGTATCAAACTTTGCTTCATTGGTGCACTACAGTTCCTTCATACCTTCTCCTTGTGGCTGATGAAGATATGGGTGGATTTGCATTGGTGACAGTGGAAACAGTTGCCACACTAACCTATGCAGTAGCCCTTGGTTGATTAATGCTAATGGAAATATTGATGGTCATGGTATTGGTGATGTTATTAGTGGTATTGATAGAAGTGGTGATGGTAGTAGGTGGATACAACATTAATAATAGTGGGTTTGTCTTTCTTATTATACTACATTTTGGATATGAATGATTGTGTATTGTGTAAACTATCAAAAATATGTGTTGCAGTGCTTGGTGGATTTACTAGTGCATTATTATTATTAAGCTTGACTTTAATAAACACTACACTACACTGCACACAGTACACTGCACTGGGATCACACATTTGCACTGCACACACTGGACACTCCAAAATTATTTCCTTTCTACAAACAAAAGAAGGACTATCAAACTGTAAATTTGTGATTCCAAGATGGTGTTAAGTGGCAGTGACTAGCAGCAGACACAGCACTAACCATCAACACCAGTCTCACACAAGTATGAGTAAAACAAGCTATCTCTATCTGTTGTGTAAGTGCCACTGTGGCAGTAGTTAAACAAAATCAACTTTTATTTTTCTACTTTTTACTGGACAACACACTCCCCCAAACAAAGGATTTTCTTTCTACAAGCACTTAACAAAAAACTTTCAAACTGTAAGCCGGTGATTGCTAAGTTGGTGTTCAGTGGCAGTGGCTAGCAGTAGAAACAGTGCTAACCTAAACACCAGTTTCACACTAGGCTGAATAAAACAAGCTCCTTTCTACTCTCTCCCCCTGAAAAATGTTTTAAGTGCCATTGGCAGTAGCTAGCTACGCAGATACAGCATTAACCTAAACATAGTCTCACACAAGGATAGTAAAATACACAATTGATGATAGTCTGTAGTATAGATTGTTTTAGTTCTCCTTCATTTGTCCTACACTTGATCTGAGAATAGAATGAACACTTATTGGCTGTCCCATAAAAAATACAACAGAAAAAACGCTTCCTGTCTATTCCATCCCATTTTTTCTGTTTTCTGGCACCAGGAATGGAACTCGGAATAATGGATGAAAACAAACAAGCTTATCAATTGCATGAGTCATTTATTTCATGTTTTGTCTGTATGGCAGTTTGGGAATTGGAAATTTTGACAATCACCAGCTCTCCCCAAATTTAGACAAATTGCAGTTGGTAACTAAATGAATATCCAAGTAAATTTTTTTTATTTTTTACAAATTATGTAAAGTGCAACATCAAATGAATGAATTTGTTTTGTTTTATTTTTGTTTTTTTACAATGTAGATGCCTATTTAGATATACAGTGGGATCTCGGTTTACAAACGCCTCGGTTAACATAGTTTTCAGTTTACAAATGAAAATCCATTGAAAATAATGCCTCGGTTTACAAATTTTTTTTGCAATACAAAGCAATTTTCCCCAGGATGCATTGCACCGGGGAGGTTTATAGCACCACCCCCTGCATGCTGGAGCCTGTGGAGGTGAGTGTGGAGGTGTTGGAGCGGCCTTTCCATCGAGTTTTGGAGCCATTCTGGAAATTGTTTGCAGTTGTCTTGGGACTTTTTGGTGCATTTCTCAAGCTGTGGAAAGGTAGGGAGCTGAGCTTCGTCGTTTGCATGCCTTTTATTGTGTGTTCTGCATTGTGGGTTGGTTTCCATGCCAGCTCATTTTCACTTTTTTTCTGACCTCCAGAACGGATTAATTGGTTTTCAATGCATTCCTATGGAACACCACATTTCGGTTTACAAATGTTTTGCAATAAGAAACGTCCCGGAGAGTGCATTAAATTCGTAAACCAAGGTCCCACTGTATATTAGTTTCATTATCACTGAATTATGTTTTTGAGGAAACTTCTGAGGAAATAATTGTATTAAATTGATACCCAAAGTCTATTAAAGGTTTAAAGGTTAGAATTTATTTTATTTTGTGCAGTTTTGTCTTTAATTATATCTTATATATTTGCTACCAAAGTTACATTTTGTGTTCATATTATTGGTGTGTGTGTGGGTGGGGAAGAGCTATCTGTACTAGTTGGGCTGTTTTTAATTTCCTGTGGGATTCTACTCCTTGTAGTTCAGGACTAAAAATTGCCCTGGCACACCAAGGGGTTTAATGTATGTCTTCCTTGAATTTAGAATGATTGTAATACATAGTGCTCTCATTAGCCAGCTTCTGAGTGTGCTGTGTTCCTTAGTACAGCAGCTCTATTTCTTTATGCTTGCCAGAAGTAATAAGAAATAAATGAAAATATGCTTGCCAGAAAAAGAAATAAATGAAATACAGAATTGACAAAGGATCTCCTATCTCAGTCTAGCAATGCTTCTGGCTTGGCAAAGCTTCGTTACAGGGAGCACTTCTCCAGAGTAAATCACAGCTAATTATTTTTAATTATAATCTATCCTAACACAACTGGTACTGAAAACCTTCCAGAAAATACTGCAATTAACTGCTTAATAGCAGCTAACATTTGTCTACAAACATATTCTAAGCTACAAGCCAAATGCATAATGTATAAAATGTAATGTGTAAGCCTGAAAATCCAATATGAGCAATCATATAAACACTCCCTGTAGATACAATATTTTTAATTTTACAACTGGGAAAACACCATGTTTATGCATATAACACAGTCCTCAGTCTTCTCACTGCAAAATTAATTTTATGAAAAACCACACACTTACCTTAAATTCAGCTCTTTCAATTCTATGAAACTGATTTATCCAGTCTGTCCCTTTATCTCACACAAATGCACTATAAATAAGTGTCGTTTTAGTCAAAAAATTCACAAAATTTCAGAAGATTCCTTACAAATACCCATACGACACTAGACACTGGGTTTGGATAATTGTTTTGGTGTGAACTGTAAATCACAGAATTTTGGCCATTCAGGTGATTGCCTAAATTTCAGATTTACGATCTGCTACATTCCAGAATCTCATTGGAACCGACTTTCACAAGTCCAAACATGCTTGTTCTCATTTGTGATTTATTAACTTTAGTGGAGACAAATAAGCAACTTAGTTTGCCATGATGGAGAAGAGATCTCACTTATCATGTGGGCTGTAGGACAGTCTGTAATTGTTAATTTTATTCACAGAATAAGTGACAACTGAGCAATAGGGGGGAGGCAGAGCAGTAAAACAACCTATACTTCCAAGCAGGATTCTTCTGGACACTTTGACTGCAGCTACTGAGGGAGAAAGACCCTTTACCCTTGCTGTGCCTGTTTGGAAGTGGGAGATAGCCTGGGTCATTGTTTTGTGGACCCACGACATACTTAAAAACTAGAGAAATCTCAATGTATCCTTCCTAGTAAAATATTTTATAAATAAATCAAATTCTAGTGTGAGACTAGGTTTGGCTTGCTGCTGCATCTATAAGCTGACTACTGCCATGGGCACTTGAAACAACTTTGAGTGTGAAAGAGGAGATTGACGTTTTTAATTCATCCTATTGTGAGACTAGATGGTTTATTTGTTGCTGTTTTGAGGAAAGAAAATCTTATTTTCATTAGCAACAATCAACCTAGTTCTAGTGTACAGACTAAACGTGTGACAGCTTACACTGCCACCAATGCAAGTCCACCCATATCTTCAGCAAATCCCACAATGCAAGGTAAAGGGTTGAGGGTACTGTATTGCACCAACATTGCAATTTTGGGGAACACTTTTAGTGCCAGCATAAAGCTACATCTGCAAAGATTTCCTAAGTCTTTATTACTGAAGGAAGAACAAGAACAAGAAACTACTAGGTGTTGTGGACAGAATATTAACTTTAGTAAAATGTCTATTTACTCTGTGTATCTGTGCTTATTATTCACTGTGTTAACCTGGTTGTTAGAGTGACTGTTTCCCCCATAACCCCTCCCCCCTCCTTTGTTCAGTAACGGCTCTATCAAGAACTTGCCTCGTGCAGCAAGATGGCGCTGGAATCTGGAGGAGAGCTCCATGATGCCAGTGACATCACACCCTGTAGGTTGTGCATTAGATAAGAGACTTAACACTTAACCAATTAAAGATTTTTTTTCTCTGTTATCTTGCTTTCTGCATATGATGTATTTCTGCTTTATGAGGGGCTCCCCGCCCCCTGATTAAACATTTCTGAGTATTTCATCAACCTGGAAACTTGTGTCTGGTGTGAATTACTTTAGGAAGCGTGCACGCAAATACTTATTCATTTGGACAGGGGCAGATATACAAAATTATCAAACACTTGATTTGATCCATGACACTAGGACAGGCAGCAGGTCCACTTGTGCTGTATCTGATCCTGCATACCACCAGTACCGCCTTCATTACTATTACCATCAACCTTGGCAGAATAGGGGGGGTAGTGAGAATAGTGCCAGTAGCAATCAGAGGAAAATTGGAAAAGAACAGATGGACCACCCATCTGAGGAATTAAAAAAAGACAAAAAAAAAGGGGGGGAAATGAAAAAAAGAGTTCCTTGCACCTAGCTACAACTGCCGGTGCCCTGTACATCCTCTCTGATTCAATGATTTGGAATTGTTTAACTGATTTTATTTTAGTGCTTAACCCTTTTTTAATCTGCTGTGTGCTACTGTGCAACTGCTTGTCCTATGGAAATTGCATGTTTTTGCCTCAATAATATACAATGTGTGGCAGTTTAAAACGCAAAAAATATTATTCCAATATGTAATTGTGGCAGTGTTGGTGGTGGTTGTAACATTTCTAAATGCCTTTCTTTGCAGTGATTTTGCCTGGTTTGGATTAGTGTGACTAAGCCTGTTACCTCTGCAGACACAGTTTGTAGAAGCTAATGCACTGTTTTTCCACACTGCTTTTTTTTTTTCTATTTCTTGTCAGAGAAATAATATTTAATTTGCAGTGTGCTCCTGTGTCGCGGTTTTGTCTTTAGAATATGCAAGGTTTTTCCCTCATTTATACACATAGTGTGTGACTGCAGTTTACTTTACTTAGATTTCATCCTAGGACTATGTCAAAATGGCAGGTTAACAAAATCACCAGCCTGGCTGACCAGAGTTTTGAACTAACTTGAGCATTGCTGGAGGATTACCAAGCATTTCCATGGTAGTATGAATAATAGCCAACTCGTGAGCCAGGAGCAAGAAAAAAGAAGGTTTCCCAAACATTACCTACAACATAATCTCAGCACATGGTGGAATTCCACTTTAAACATGGTGGAAAGAATTTTGGAAAAGCAGAAAGCAATCCACATTCACAAACCCACATTCTATCTTTCAACCACTCAATTGGCATTGACTCCCCACTGGGAAATGAGGGTTGGACAATAATAGGGATGCCAGAATCAGTTCTTATTCCATTTAGGGATGGGACAGAAACCTTAAACCACAGCAATGCCAGTTTGGGACAGGTCATCCTTTTGTTCACCCACCTCATTATTCCATCTTTGGCAGGTACATTGACGTTGTGGCAGGCTTATGCAATGTATGATCATATAATGTAACTAAACCCCCATTATTTTTGCCTAGATTAGGTGTTTTTAAAAAAACAAACAAATAAAATCTTTGAACATTGAAGTTGCTGTTTAGTGGATAGGTGAGTGCGCTGGATCTTGTGTAATATATATATATATATATATATATATATATATATGTATATTTATATATATTTCAAGAAATATACCAGCACTCCATATATGTTAATAAATATACCAGCACAGGATACAAGCACTCCAGAGATTTTTCGATTGATATCTTTATTAAATATAATCCATCTTTACAGCAAGGTCAATGTTTCAGTTCCCAAACTGTAACTTTCCTCAGATGAAAACACAAAACATGAATCCTTTACCCTTAGAGACTCTAGCGGAGGAAGAAGAAGACTGCTGGTATCTCCACATTTAGTAGCAGACTGGAAACATTCCACAATGGCTTAAGATATCCATTTTTTTAAGTGTGCTTGTGGGGAGCTCCTGCCGGCTTATCTTTCTATCACTTCTGCCAGACATTGGAAACACAGGTTCTTACCCTTGTTGGCTTTAGAAGCCAAAACAATGATTGGACTTTTGCTTCTTTTACTTTTTTTCTTAGGTGAAGCAGTTGAAATGACATGGCCATATACTAGAAAACATTTAGGACTCACCTTTTTCTTCCAGAGTCACTAGCAGAAGACGTGGGTGAAGAAGCGATCCTTAAATGACATAATAATAACCTGGTAAATGACTAAACAATTGAAATAAACTGTAAAGGAAGTATAGAAGGATAAACCTTATAATATTTTCCTACCGGCAATGAGCAGGATAGGTGACCAGGCAGCACACAGCCTAACAAGTACCCAAAAAAGGACTCTGTGTTCTTACATTTTTCAATTTCCTGGCAAAAAAAAAGAAGGGGAAATTACTGTCGCTCTAAGGGTTTGGACCATTCACACATGCGCAGATGACACTCTGAGATGCCGCTATATTGCGCATGTACGAGAACTCAAAAGGAGTTCATCAAGTAAGCCATCTTGGAATTTTCTGCAATTCCAAAACTGGAGCAGAGAATAACTATATCACCAACAATTTGAAAAACACCCCAAGGGTGCAAGAAAACAAAATATTAGAGGCCAGGACACTTGAACTCCCATTACTATGAGCAGTAGGATGGCTTCCCACACTCCCATGTCTAATAGACGGATGTACAAGCACTATTTTGTGCCAGCTGCTTACAAGTAATATACAATACCATTCCCATGTAGCGGTTTTGTACTATAAAGAAACCTGAACCAGTTAGTCCTGCCCAGGCAGGCTGTTTTACTGGTTCCTTCAGGGGTAGAGAGGCTGAACTACCCCTTGAAGGACCATGCAACTATGGTAATGAGTCCATAAAGAGATACGTATAATCATTCCCTGCTACCCCAAATTTTTTTGATACTGAAATTTAACTGAGTTGAACAGCAATACTAATCAAATTTTGACATTCTGATTTTTTTTTCCCCTGCTTAAGTGGTTTAATATAAACAACATTTTTTGCTCTACACTAGTCTATTTGGGATAGGATAGGGGAAAAGATATAAAAAAGATTGTACAGAATCCTTGCTGTTGCAGTGTGCTTCAAAAACAGTCATGAAATACTTTTATTTCTAAATTTGTGTGACATCTGCTGCAAGTAATGTTATTGATGCATCACCTTTTCTAGAATTTTCATTTCGTGGCTATTTTTGAAGTTCTGCAACAGCAAGGATTCTATACAATCTTTTATATCTTTTCCCCTATCCCATCCCACATATTTCTGCAAAGGATGTTATTTTCTATCCATGAATCCATTGTACCAAAATAAATGTTATGCTTATTTTTTTATACAAACAACATGGCAGTGAAATGTTTAAAGAGTTCCTTTTTTGAAGTGCGATGATGATGTGAGGTGTGCACGTGTACACGCTCTGAAGGAAAGACCGGCTTTCGACATGATGATTGCTTCGTTTCTGTTCCGGCCAAAATACTGCAATATCTCATAGTTACATAGCTGAAAAGAGACTTGCGTCCATCAAGTTCAGCCTTCCTCACATTTGTTTTTTGCTGTTGATCCAAAAGAAGGCAAAAAAAAAAAACAGTTTGAAGAACAATTTTGCAACAAGCTAGGAAAAAAATTCCTTCTTGACCCCAGAATGGCAGTCAGATTTATCATTGGATCAAGCAATTATTACCCTACATTCAAAGATTATATCCTTGAATATTCTGTTTTTGCAAGAATATTGCATCTAGTAGCTGTTTGAACATCTGTATGGACTCTGATAAAACCACTTCTTCAGGCAGAGGATTCCACATCCTGATTGTTCTTACAGTAAAAAAAACTTTCCTTTGCCTTTGCTACATGCAAGAGACTCCTTCCCCAGCCTGCTCCCCTCCTCTCCATTTCAAATACTCACGGAAGAAAACTTCTCTGGCATGACGGATAGCTTACACCCACGTGGATGTGGACGTGGAGGGGTACTGCACATATTACAAAAAGAAGGGTGTGAGTAGCTCTTCCAGGAGCATAATATATTTTGTACATATTTTATATGAACTAAGGGTGTCTAAAGGGAGGACTGATCTCTTTTCCCTTGCTTGCATCCTCCCTTGTTGTCACAGTACACCCTGAGCCCTGCAGACAGCAAGGCGTGGCTGCCCCTTTGAGAGACCTGGCTGGGTTTGAACTCACAGCTCCGCCATCCCATCTGCTATCCACCAGGGGGCTTCAGTATTTGTCTGCATTATTCTGCTTCCTGACTCCTTGCCTGGATGGAGCAGTGCTGATCCACCTGCAGCCTCTTACCAATTAGGGTCAGCTGCTCCTAATCAGCAGGCTGTAAAAGCCAGCTCTGCCTGAGGCCTGGTATCTGGTCATTTTGTTTGTTTGGTGTTTCCTGACGGATCTTTGTTACTCTGCTTACTGATTTCCTGGACTCTGACCTCTGCCTGCCTTACTGACTACGATACTCCGCTGCCGGCCCTGACTTCTGCTTCTCGTCTGACCCTGCCTTGAATTACCCCTTTATCTGTACTGTGTTTTTGGTAAACTGTTACACTTGTCTCCCTAGTTACTTAAGAATGGTATTCCATACACACACCTGAAAATGTGCAGACCTGTATGGTAACGGGACAATAGGCATGGAGTCTTAGTGGCAAGACATGGATGTTGAAAAGACATACAAGAATAGATAAACGGCAAATGGAAAAGTCTCATAAATAATAAGGAAACTCTGACTACACCGAGCGGCATTAAGAAGCACTGTATATATCACTGTAAATAGCTTCTATAATGTGAATAGCCCCTTTAATGCAATAGCTCACATAAGTGCATAAATACAATTGTATATATTTTGTATATATTTGCATATAGTTGGGAAAACTAAAGGTTCTTAAAAAGGGAAAAAGCTAGAGAAAGAAGGAAGGAGGAGATGAGAGGGAGAGGAGAAATAGGAGAGAAGAAGGGAGGAGGAAGGAAATAAGGAAAGAGGAAAAAGAAGAAAAAAGGGAAGGAGAATGGAGGAAGGAAAGAAAAAGAGAAAAAAAGAAACAACTATATAAGAATTGGAAGCTAATTTGGAAACAGAAAAGATCCTATTTTAAATATTTGAACATCTTCTAAACGGCTAATTTTATGAGATAATTGATTTTCTAAAAAAAAAAAAGGAAGGATATAAGAGAAAGAAGGGAGGAAGAAAAAGAAAGAAAGGGGGAAGGGAGAAAAGAAGAAATAAAAAGACAAAAGAAGCTAAAGAGAGAACAGGGGGATAGGAAAACAAAAAGAGAAGAAGAGAGAATCTAAGAAAGAAAATGGAAAGGGAAAAGAAAGAAGGGAGAGAAAAGAAAAGGAAGGTGAAAAAAGAGGAAGAAACGGAAAGAGAAAGCAGAAGTGAGAGGATAAAAAGAAAATAAAAGTAAAAAACAGAGGTACGGAAAAGAGAAAAGAAACAGAAAAAAAAAGAGAGGGAAAAAAAAGAAAAAAAAATGGCTCTCAAAAGAGAAAAATCCTCAATGCCTGACAAAAACAAATCTATAAATCTGTTTTGTTCTCCTAAAGCTCCAGAACTAAGTAAATCAACTCAGAGAAAATAAAAAATCATTACAACTAAAGATCAATCAATTCTCTCAGAAGGGAAATCACAAGAAGAAGATCATGTGACTAATCCGCCCCTTTCTCAAGATTCATTAATGTCTATGATGAATGACCTTTAAAAAATAAAAATTTTTTTCGATCTGAACACATTGTAACGGAAAAATGAAGTAACTAACATAAGTCAAAAACTCTCTCAACAAGCGGATATGTTAAATAAATTTCAAAGTGGCAATAGTATCCACTAAGCGGGGATTGTACTGCTGCATGCCATTCATACTAGAGCTAGTTCAAGCTCTACCACACGTGAGTAGGATTACTATAGACCGTATTGCCTAATATTTACCTTTTATATTAGACGTATTGCACCATCATTTTCTCCTCTCTCCACATACGGATCCGAATAATTTGTTTCCATCCAGCCCACACAGAGAATACCCTCCTACATAGACCATTGGGTGTCCATCTGGCAAAATCTAGTACTCCATTTCAGTATCTCCTTAATTTTTAGGTTTCACTTAGGATATTCCATCATACTTCGGATGTTTTCTTCACATCTTTATTATTGTTTGTTTTGGCGCAACCTTTCTTTGCCTTGTCTTTAGTATTAGACTAATGACAGTTGCAAGAGAGCAATCAGTCGGGAGCTATTAACAGTTTAATGATTTTTTGAAGGAGTGGAGACTGGGTGAGCATCTAACGGAGGAAGGAAGTGAGTTCCACAGGAACGGTGCAGCCCTTGAGAAGTCTTATAATATTGTTTTTTTTCTTGTTTTTTTTTTCTTGAATTAAAAAGGAAACTATATAAGGATATGTTGAAAAAACAGTAAGGTCTAATATGGAAAGAAAAATAAATATAAACGGAAATGAAAGCATTTAAAATTTAATAAAATATGCTAGAAAGTCCTAAAATGGAAATAGGTCAGATCGTAAATTTGTTTTCTGATCACACATGGTGCTTGCATAAAATATAAATGGTGTATGAATGTTGAGTATGAAAGAAGTTTTTTTTTCCTTTTATGTATTAGTTAATTTTATAATTTTGCAGAGGGAACTAATGCAGGGAAGAGCATATTGGCTTGAAGAACATGAGGCTCAAATTAATAGAACAAATATAAATTACACTTAATTTTATATCAATCAACGCTCTTATATGTGATTGAATACTCCATATAAAAGAGGTCAATTGTATCATACTCTATGTCAAAATTTCATTCATTTAGACATAGCGTATGTTCAAGAAACTCATTGGAATGATCCGACTAAGACATTGTGGAGATTTTCCAGTTATCCATACGTTTATCATGCTAATATGACGGACGGGGAAAAAAATGAGAGGTAGCAATAATGATTTTTAATACTTATTCAAAATATCAGATTTGAGCCAATCTTTGAGGAAATGGATAATAAAGGTAGATACCTCATTCTGATCTGTAAAATCAATTATCTAATACATTCATTAGTAAATGTATATTGCCCTAATCAATCTCCAACAACGTTTTAGAAAAGATAATGAATAGAATAGATCAGATAACACAAGGTACATTAATCCTGGGAGGTGACTTCAACTGTGTCTCAGACATCAAATTAGATAAAAAGTTGCCACTTCATGCAAATATAGATCCTCAAATAAAACACATTTCAGATTTACTCCAAGATTTTCTTGCAAAACATTCTTTGTATTATATATGTAGAGTATTAGACCCCCAAGATCGGGATTATACTTTCTTCTCAAATGTACACTGTTTATGTTCAAGGATTGATTTATTTACTACTAAATTACATTCAATAAACAGATGTATTTCCTCAAAGATCGTCTCAATTTCATGGTCAGACCATGCACCTTTGTTTTTAAAGATTAAAAATAATAGAGAATATATTCCTCAAACAACATGGAGACTAAATTAATTTTGATGTTCAAGTGGCCCTGACATAAGTTTATAAAACAAGCCGAGGATTTCTTTGAAATTAATGATAACAGAGAAGTTTAACATTTCTCTGTATGGGGAACCTTTAAATGCTATATGAGAGGTCTATTTATAAAACTTTGCTCATAGGTGAAAAGAAAAGAAGAGAATATTTATCAAATTTACATATATCTCTATCTGAACAAGAGAAAATAAAGAAAACTTATCCAAATTCAAACACTTCAACAAAATAATGCAAATTCAAAATCAAATAAAAATCAAACTTCAAGAAAAAATTCAAGCAAAATTGGTATCTAAATAATAATAAAATTGACAAAATCCTCTCTAATAAATTAAAATAAAAAAAAAGAATAATCAAATATCTAAAATAAAGATAAGGAATAAAACTCTTTTATCCTCTAAACAAATTTTGGAAGCATTTAGATCCTACTATCATACTCTATATAATTTAAAAACTAATGGAAATGAGGAAATACAAGATAATATTATCAAAGAATTTCTAAATAAATATAATGTAATTTACCTAAAATCAAATAAAAAAATTCAGAAAAATTAAATAAACCTATCTCTATTTTTGATATCCAAAATACAATAAAATGACAGAAGAATGCCAACGCCCCATGCCCAGATGGATTTTTAGCGATTTTTAAAAATAAAATATTTAATAAAATAGTTTCCCCTGTGTTACAACGCATTTACACAGAATTTTCTATTTGCAAACGTATTCCGCAAGATTTACTTCAGACCAATGTTCTCCCAATCCCAAAACCTAGGAAGGACCATGACACCCTGTCCAATTATTGCCCTATAAAACTCATCAACTTAGATATTAAAAAAAATTTCAAAGATACTAGCGGAAAGACTGAAAATGATCATTCCTGAGATTATCTATGCAAATCCCACAGGATTTGTGGCAGGAAGAGATATAGATGATAAGACTCTGAAAATTTTAAATATAATAGATCATCTTAAAATTCAAAAAACACAATCAGCCTTCATAGCACTTGATGCTGAGAAGGCTTTCGACAGGGTGAACTGGGCTTGCTGATGAAGACCTTGGGCCTGATGGGTTTTTTCAAAGAGAGCACAATGTCACATTATACAAATCCACAAGCTAGAGTCATCTGTCCAGGTATGGTGTCAAAATGGTTCGATGTCCGAAACAGCACCAGACAAGGTTGCCCCCTGTCGCTGCTCCTGTACATATTAACCACAGAACGACTACCAGCCTTAATTTGACAAAATGATAAAATCGAAGGTATACAATTTCTTTTCCAAACAATATAAAATCATTTTAAATGCAGATGATGTTTTACTAACCCTATCCAATCCAGTAGAATCCATCTTGCATGTATTAAATTTAATTTCAGAATTTGGCAAATACTCAGGATATACGCACTACTCAGGATATACGCACTATTTTTTTTTCTTTTTATTTTCATGTGAGTTCTACAAGCTCATCATCCAGTTGGTAATTCTATTCACCACTGTGTTTGTGAAAGTGGTACCCTACACTGTATTTTCACTTTGTTGTTATACAGTTTTCTGTTGCAATTGTTCTTAAAGGGATATAGGGAGTGTGTCCCATTTCTAGTGGCTTGCCTGCACTTATTTCTCCTTTTGGTCATCTCACTATTTCTAAGTTTGTATTATAAATTAAACATGAACAAAACCCAAATAATAACTTTCAATATGCATTCAGAACAACTGAGTTAGCTAAATGATAGATATAACTGGAATTTTCAAAATGACTAGATAGATTATCAAGGCATTCAAATTGGATCAAATATAGATAAAATCATAGAAGATAACTATAAGAAATTATTACTTTTGGTTAAAGAGAGCTTCCATAAATTGAAGATGCTAGAAATCTCTTGGATTGGCCGTATTAACACCATTTAGGCATATGTTATACCAAAATTAACCTACCTTTTTCGATCAATACCTATAAGAATACCTGTGTCAATAATTTTACAGTTTAAAAAATTATTTATGAAATTCATTTGGGGGGGGTAGAGAAAATACCTAGAGTTTCATATAATACGTTTACTAAAAGAGTAGATAAATGTGGAATACATTTTCCCAATATTATTGAACTACATGACTGTACTATGTTTACTAATTTTATGAAATGTGATAATTTTATCAGTTTAGATTCAATCTGGAAATTTATGGAAATGAAATCAGAATTAAGTACGTCTTTATTTTATCTAGCTTGGATCAGCTCTAAACAAAATTATACATCCTCAAATAAGATAGTAAATGACACAATTATGTCCCTGAAAATCTATAAAAAGTAATTGGGTATATTTAATGAATTGGTTCTTACCGCACTAATTGAAGCTTTCCAATTCTATATTAAAGATATAAATCGATCTAAATGGAAAGAATGCAATATTCGGGAATTAATACAAATTGCCTCACAAGGGAAAATAAAAATATTTACAGATATTCAAAAACAATTTGGACTACCTGACCAGGAATGGCTTAATTATGCCAAAATACAACATCTGATTGATAATCAGGCTATTAAGGAACATCCAGAATTTGAATATCTTATTAGTATTCACTATAAAACCAAACAAATTGCAAAAACAATTTTGCCAGTATTTTGGTATTGTCATTGTATTGTCTTTATTGTAATGTCATTAATATCTAATAAAAATTAAACATTTAAAAAAAATAAAGAGCAACTTTTTGGCATGACAAGTGTGTAGTGTAATAGCATTGTTTAAATTCGGCAATTGTAATCCATTTCTTTGTTTACCACTGATATAATGAATGGATTGTCTTTCTGAACTGTGGAATCATGCATGATGTATATTGTATATGCATGAAGTCCCATGATAGCTCACTTGATCATGAGCCCACAAGGGATACTAGCAGGTGTTATATCTGGCATGCAGGAAAAAGAAGTGAGTGATTTAACATTTTTTTTCTGAGCAAGCAAAATCACCTCAGTTATGGAAAGATGATGGATTTGCCAAATATTTCTAAAGGCATGATAATCCATTAGAGATTTGTAATGAAAAATGTACTAAATGTAACAACTGTACAGCCCCAATGGATAAAAATAAAGTAAAATAATGACTGGAACATTTCCTGTATTATAAAATAAAAATAGCAGCTTCAAATAAATATTTATTGCAAAAATAAAAAAATGGTTCCATGCAACTGTGTTTTCTGTGCTTTATTGGGATTTCCTATTTTTTCCCCCTATGTTGTAGAAATGGTTACTCCTTAGTACAATTACATATAGCTTTACTTTATATGTCATTCTATTTAATAGTGTTGTTTTCTTTTTATATTTGACTGGTGCAACTTTGTCATAACTGACAACTTTCTGGGTTTCTCCCAGGAAACCTTGTCAATTATGACAACTTTTCCAGGATAAGTTATGTGTTTAGGACAAGTCTTTTTGAAGTGTGGAGTAACCCTTAGGGTTGTTCACTAATGTGAGAATTCAAAGTTAATTTAAAATTAAGGTCAAAATAGTCAAACTGAAAAAATGATCTAAGTGAGTTATGCTTTCAGTTCATCTACTCTTGCTTTTAATTTGAAATTCTCTTGAATTCATCACTGATTTCTCAGTTTAGTACAAAAAAAAAACTGTCAGCTCCACCTATACTTGGTAGCATCTAGTACAGATGCACTCATTCCCTTTTAATGCTGGGCCATACATTTCTTTTTAGAACTGTCTTCTGACTAGGGCACATTTTATAGTCAATGTCAATGAGAACTGTATATCAATGCAGTTTTTTTTTTTTTTTAAATATCTAGCTATCTATCTATCTATCTATGTATCCAGGGCGCATCTTTAATATTGACTGGACACCGGGCAAAGCATTTGCTTGGGCCCCCTGGATCAGTGGCGGATCCAGAGCCTGATCTCGGGAGGGGCACTTGTAGATTATTTAAAGAAATAATCCAGACACAATAACCACTATAGCTCAGGGTAGTGGTTATGGTGTCAATAGTGCCGAGACCCACTCCCAGAGTAAGTGGTCAAACCGTTTAAGAACAGTTTGACAACTTACCTGAGGTCTGCTGGGAAATGGGGCTGTAGTAGGGCATAGGAGCAGTGGTGTGTGTGTGAGTGGTGCAATGTGTAAGGGGTGCAGTGTGTGTGTGTGTGTGTGTGAGGGGGACAGTGTGTGAGCAGTGTGTGTGTGTGAAGGTTGTAGTGTGTGAGTGAGGGCGGCAGTGTTTGTCAGTGTATGTGTGGGACAGTATGTGTGTGTAACAGTTGCAGTGTATGTGTGAGTGTGGGCAATGTGTATGGGGCGGCAGTATATGGGGTAGTGTGTGTATGGGGAGCAGTGTGTGTGTATGGGAGTAGTGTATGTGTGTAGAATGTGTGTATGGGGAGCAGTATGTGTATGGGGGGCAGTGTATGTGTATGGGGGGCAGTATGTGTGTATGGGGCAGTGTGTGTGTATGGGGGCAGTGTGTGTGTGTGGGGGCAGTATGTGTATGGGGGCAGTATGTGTGTATGGGGGGGCAGCATGTGTGTATGGGGGCATTATGTAGTGTATATGTGTATGGGGCATTGTGTATGTATGGGGCGGTATGTGTATGGGGGGCAGTGTGTGTGTATGGGGGGCAGTCTGTGTGTATGGGGGCAGTGTATGTGTGTAGAGTGTGTGTGTGTTTGATGAGGGTAGGGGGCTTTTTTTATAATATATATATATTTTTTTTATTTAATTAAAATAAATATTTATGTCCCCCCTCTCTTCTTACCTTTACTTCTTAGTCCCTGGTGGTCCGGTGGGGAATCCCTGGTGGTTCCAGTGGGGAGAGTGAACTCTAGCCCGTGCTCCAGGGCTAGAGTTCACTCTCGCGAGATTTGGAGCGTTGCTCTGGTAACCGCGGCAACGCTCCGTGCTCGCGAGAGTAGGACCCGGAGGAGCTGCAGAAGGATCTCCCCTCCGGTCCGCGAAGGCACATTGCAGGGCTGGCACCTGCATGTGCAGACAGGGGAGAGGGAGACCGTCGGTTTTCTCGGGGGGAGGCAATTGCCCCGTTGCTGACCCCCGCTGGATCCACCACTGCCCTGGACCCTGGACCCCCTCCCCAGGTGTACGATCACGTCCTCCACCTCAACACATTGGTGTACCTAAAGTAGAGAGGTGCAAGAATTGTTTTGGTCCTACCTATCGCACGTTTGATTAAAAGGTAGATCCCCACCTTTCATGCAACTCCAGAAATGCATTGACAGCTGGGAGTCTACCATTTACCCATGTTTGCAGGTTTGTATTTAGCACTAAGCAGTTTTTGTGTGTTTGAAAGTAAACAGGTTTTTGTATGGAATATGTTTGTATGTGGTATTGGCGTGACTGCAAGCATGTATTTATGTGTAGTGTTGGTTTTTGAATGCAGGGGTGTATTTACATATAATTTTGTATGTAGTGTTGAAGTTTGAATGCAGGGGTGTATTTGTGTGTAGTGTTAGTGTGTGAATGCTGAGATGTATGCACATATACACACACAGAGATATGTACACACTGAAACACATGCAGACACACAGATAAACACACTGGCACACATGTAGATATACAGACACATATACACACTGACATACAGATACACAACCTGACCCACATGCAAATACACAGACTTCATACAGATACACACACACATATATACACACTAACACTAACAGATATACTGGCACATATAGAAATAGGCAAACTGGCACACAAGCACACAGACACACTGACGCACACTGACAGACAGGCATATTGACACACACACTGACAGACATACTGACACACACAACACTGACTGACATATTGACACATACAGACATACTGATAGACACACACAGACATTCTGACACACATACACAGACATACTGACACATACAGACATACTAACACACACTGACAGACATACTGACACAGACACAAAGACATACTGACACACACACACAGACATCCTGACACATACAGACAGATATACTGACACACACACACTGAAAGACATACTGACACACACACACACACACAATTTACACTTTTAAACCCACCTTCCAGTTTCCTACCTTGGAGGCTGGCTTTCCTGCTTGTGGCTGAAGGTGTTGGGAGTTGGGGTCTGGCTCTCTCGACCAGCCCCCCTCCACACTGCCTACTCTTCTCTCTGGGGTGCACTCCTCTCTTTGTGGGAGGAAGTGACACGCAGCCATCACTTCCTCCCAGCCAGCTGACGAAAAGCAAGGGTCCTGGTCGCTTGTTAAAGTGCCTCAACGCGTGACCGGGCCCCTGCTGACAGAAGCCCACCGGGTGGCCCTTAGTGCATGGGCCACCCGGTGGGCCTCCTTACTGGCCGGAGAGGGGATGGTTGAGGCCAGTGGGGCACACAGTGCAGCTGCTTCGGGCCCCCCAGGAGTAACTGGGCCCGGGGCAGCTGCCCCGTTTGCCCCGCATTAAAGATGGCCCTTTATCTATCTATCTATCGGGCTCATTCTAGAAAATCCATCTTTTAATACCATCTCATGTCTCTTCTCCACACCATATGTCACAGAGATCCATCTTTCTCTTTGATCCTCTAAATCAAATTCTAAATTCTAAATTAAACAGACTGAACAAAAAAGGAAGTATAAACATTAGATCTCACTTTACAGAAAGTGTTTAGGGAGGCTGTGTAGGTTACATGCCAGGAGGTGTGACCAGGGCTGCAAACAAAGTAATTTAACCACTAAATGCCAGATAATTGAACAGTGAGACAGCAGTTGCATGATCTACACACCAAAACTGCTTGATTAAGCTAAACTTGCTTTGGTGACTATAGTTTCCCTTTAAATTCTCCTTAATGACATTCATGTTCAGGGAAACCTACCACTCAACTCAGTAACTATCTCATTCCACTTAATCAATAAATGCTCTATTCTCACTGTGTATTAACATCATTCCCATTTTAGCAGTCTCCACATTCTGTTTGTCCCCTGTCCTATCCATCCAGATTGTAAATTCCCATGGGAATAGTGCCTTCAACTCCTCTTGCATTTGTTTGTCAAATTTTGTATTGTCTCCTCTGTATTTTTACTTGTACCAAATGTACCCTTGTACAGTGCAGTAAAGTATGTTTGATGTAGCACACATTGTGTAGCATGCCATGTCCCTAGGTGTGAATTTATAGTTAGTTACACAGTCATGTAGAGCTTATATTTGGACAAACAGAAGAATATTGCTAATCTTACATTATACTTGTCTGATCTCATACAACATTCTTGCAGAACAGTATTACATAATATTAAAGTAGGGCTCTTACCTGTATAATGCTTGATATTCAGATCATATTATAACAATATTATAATTATTTTATTTCAAGTTCATGTTCTTTGCACACTTCCAAGCTCAGTAACTAATCTTGTCTAGTAACAATGAATCATGTAGACAGGCTCCATTTGTCATTAAAAAATGTATTTTTTTACACAAATAAATATATACATGTTCTTTGCTACATAGTGCAGTGAATTGGAAAGTGCCTAAAATAGGAATGCTTGAAAAAGTAGCACAGTCAGCATAATTGTTGTGTGATCCTATGCAGCTATATTAGAATATTAGAACGTAAATGCAAGAGTGCATGCATATAAATGATGTTACAGGCTGTATCTATAGCCACATATACCCAAAAGGATTAAACCACCTCTTTTTGGAAAGAAAAGAAAACAAACATATGTAAATTGCCCAGTGGGTTTTGTACTTTCTCTTTGGTGCTATGCATGCTGTCGCTGCCTAGGACTGATAATGAAGGTAGTAGCTTGAAAGATTCCTATGTGAATGCACATAATTCTTTAGAGGACATTGAGAACTTTTAATACAGGTCTATAGGATGATAACTGTAGATTATTTGTCATAATCTCTAACAACAGTAGCTAATTTATTCAACATAATAAGAATGGATGAATTTTAAGAAAAGGGATTGTCAATAAAGTATAAAAGTGACAACTGCTTTTCTAACTACTTAATCAGTAGAAAGTCTGTTTTGGGTGTCATTCTTGGATCGCTAAAGTATTTCTCAATTTTTTTATTTTTTTTTATTTCAATGACATTGGCCCTGGATTATGTTAAAGGACTGTATTAACTCAGCAATGGCCTCCTTTTTAAAAGTCAGTCTTCTGGGAAGGGCTTTCAGCAAGTGAGACAGAATCTAACAGTGGAGACCACTAGGGGACATCCATAAAGTCTAGCACTGGGGTAGGCAGCCTTTTGGCATGTCAGGTGTTGTGGACTACATCCAGGACCGGTGCCAGGATTTTTGCCAACCTAGACAAAGCCTCATTTTGCCACATGGCCCAACCGTAGACTCCCCCCATTGACCCCGCCACCTTACCCAGACCAAGTAATGAAAGGGACTTGTAAGGTGGTGGTGGGGTTAATAATGTGGGTGGTGGGTCTAGTAAAGTGGGGTATGGGTCTAGTAAGGTGGGGAGTGGGGCTTGTAAAGTGGTAATGGGGTATGAGACTAATAAGGTGGTGGTGGGGAGTGGGGCTAGAAATGTGGGGATTGTGACTTGCAAGGTGGTGATGGGGAATGGGGCTTGTACGGTGGTGATGGGGCTATTAATGGCTATTAATGTGTGATGTGGGTCTAGTAAGGTGGGTCTTTGGGCTTGTAAAGTGGTGATGGGGAATGGGACTAATAATGTGATGTAGGGGAATGGGGTTAGTAATGTGGGGAGTGGGGCTTGTAAGGTGGTGATGGGGAATATAGTTATATAGTTATATAGTTACATAGCTGAAAAGAGACTTGCGTCCATCAAGTTCAGCCTTCCTCACATATGTTGTTGCTGTTGATCCAAAAGAAGGCAAAAAACCTAGTCTGAAGCGCTTCCAATTTTCCACAAACTAGGAAAAAATTCCTTCTTGACCCCAAAATAGCAGTCAGATGTCTCCTTGGATCATGCAGCTTGGATCAAGCAGAATGGGACTAGTAAGGTGGGGAGTGGTACTTGTAAGGTGGAGGCTAGTAATATGTGAGGTGGGGCTTGTAAGGTGGGGGGTGAGTGGGGCTATTAAGGTGGTGGGGGTGGGTAATAGGTCTAGTAAGGTGGGAAGTGGGGCTAGTAAAATAAAAATAAATTTGTCAAGCACTCACCTTGTTGAGAAAATAATTCAGGGGAGCCTGCTTAGTGCCTGGACTTCAATGCTTCTTCAAAGCTTTCGCTGTCACAAGGTCGGAGCACCGCCTGCACTCAAGGAGGTCCTTCACTCCAGTCGGAGATCCTTTCGCGGCTCCAGGGAAGACTGTGAAGGCAGAGCATGGCGATGTCACGCTGGTACGTGTGTTGCACTTCATCAGGCTCCTCCACGCTCCATCTTCCTCCACATCAAGTAGTTCCCTGGCTGCAAGAATTAATATTCCTACCTGGCGCTTGCTGAATCGCTCTTTCCAGAGTGGCGCCCACGCCCCTCTCGCAGGTATGGCAGCGCCCCTTACAAATATGCGCCCTAGGCCGGCGCCTGCTTTGCTTATAGGTGGCGCCGGCCCTTACTACATCTCCCCTGATGCTTTGCCAGCATTATGGCCGTGAGAACATGATGTAAAATGTAGTCTACAACAACTGGGGTGTGAAGGTTAGCTACCCCAGATCTAGCAGCTGCCTAAAAGGATCTTGGCATCCACAGAACACATGGATGAGAAATACAGAATTAGGTGAATATATGAATGTAGTACTTTAGTCTGGCAAAGTCTCCACTAAGTGTTATTTTAAGTAAACACTTCTACTTCCTTCAAGATAGCTGCCATAATGAATTGTTGATAATGCAATGCTTTAAATATAAGTGTTAAATGTGACATAATGCTAAATTAAATTCTTAATAAAAAAATATAATGAACCATGCAGTGTAACCCTTTAGCCAGTGGAAACCTTGAAATATTCACAAAAGCATTCTATAATATCCATATCTAGTATGCTCTCAGCAGTGGTTCTTAACCTCAGGTCACACCAATGAACTAAAATGTACACTACACTGGATCATGATCAAGAACTGCTTAAATCATTGACTGTTGATGGGTTGGTAATCACTGCTCTAGTGGATGTTAGAAATATCTTAAATATGATGTCATGTATGGGAATTCTCACTGATAATTCTCACTGACAAATCAACAATGATTAGTCTTTCTAAAAAGTTCTGAAATGTAGTTTTATGGATATTTGAGAGTGTTGATGAAAGGATAATAAAAACATACAAATATAAAATTGAAATGAACAGATTCCAAAGAATTCTGCTTGATATGTGAAACAAAAGCAAAAATTGCCTTCCCTGTGGTTTACTGATTTGCAGCACGACTAAAGATCACCAGACTACTTCATCTCAATTAGACAAAACTCAGGCACCCCCTCCCCCCGCGCCACCCCCACCCTTCCCTTCCCCCTCGCCCCACCTTCTAAATACACACACACACAAACAGTCAGACACACACACACAGTCAGACACACACACATACAGTCAGACAGACAGACACACACACACAGTCAGACACACACAGTCAGACACACACACAGTCAGACACACACAGTCAGACACACACACACATAGTCAGACACACATACACACAGTCAGACACACATACACACAGTCAGACACATATACACACAGTCTGACGCAGTCAGACACACACACAGTCAGACACACACACACAGTCAGACATACACATGCACACAGTCAGACACAAACACACACAGTCACAAACACACACAGTCAGACACACACACACACACAGTCAGACACAAACACACACAGTCAGACACACACAGTCGGGCACAGGCCACGGTCAATTTTTACACACACAGTCAGACACAAACGCACAGTCAGACACACACACGGTCAGACACACACACAGTCAGACGCACACACACGGTCAGACACAAACGCACAGTCAGACACAAACACGCACAGTCAGACGCACACGCACACACACAGTCAGACACATACGGTCGACACACACACACAGTCAGACACAAACCCGCAGTCGGACGCAAACCCGCACGATTCAGACACACACACGGTCAGACACAGAGCACAGTCAGACACAAACACACGCAGTCAGACACGCACACAGTCGAACACAAACACACAGTCAGACACAAACACACATAGTCAGACACACACACAGTCAGACACACGCACACAGTCAGACACACACACGCACACACACAGTCAGACACTGACTGAGTATCTCCACCATCAGTGGTGTATCCTGGTTTTGTGCTGCCCTAGGCAGGACAAAACTCAGACGCGCCCCTCACCCCACGCCACCCCCACCCAACCCTTACCCCCGCCCCACCTTCGAAATACACACAAACAGTCAGACAAACACACACACACAGTCAGACACACACACACACACAGAGTCAGACACAAACACACACACACACAGTCAGACACAAACATGCACACACAGTCAGACACACACAGTCAGACACACACAGTCAGACAGACACACACACAGTCAGACACACACACAGTCAGACACAAACACACAGTCAGACACACACACACAGTCACACACACACACACAGTCAGACAAACACACACAAAGTCAGACACACACACAAAGTCTGACACACACACACAGTCACACACACAGTCAGACACACACACACACACACACACACACACACACACACACACACACACACACACACACACACACACACACAGTCAGACACAAACACACAAAGTCAGACAAACACCTACAGTCAGACACAAACACACACAGTCAGACACAAATACACAGTCAAACACACACACAGTCAGACACAAACACACAGTGAGACACACACACACAGTCAGACACACACACAGCCCAGACACAAACACACACAGTCAGGACACAAACACACAGCCCAGACACACAAACACAGTCAGACACACACACACACACACACACACACACAGTCAAACACACACACACAGTCAGATACACACACACACACAGTCAGACACACACACACAGTCAGACACAAACACACACAGTCAGACACACACACACAGTCAGACACAAACACACACAGTCAGACACAAACACACAGTCAAACACACACACACACTCACATTAACACTTTTTTTATTTAACCCCCCCCCCCAGCCTCCTTACCTTTGGGAATGCTGGGGGGGTCTCTCTCTCCCTGCAGGTCCAGTGGCTGCTGGGCTGGTCGGGCGGGCGGCTGGCGAGGGAGCTCTTCCTCTGAGCACTCTGCTCAGCTCCCTCGCGCGCCGCAGAGTGAGGCTGGGAGCCGGGTTGATGACGTCATATTCCGGCTCCCAGCCTCACCCTGCAGCGCGCGAGGGAGCTGAGCAGACCCAGTCGCCGAAGCTAGAAAAGGGTCTCTCAGGACCTCTTCCGTCAGAGCAGGCTGCAGCTATCTTTCTGGAAAATATCATCCTTCTGCTTTTGCCATTTCTGTTCCTCTCCCTGGCGGGTATTGACACCTCTGCTCACACTTTCTCCAGCTACTGCCTTTACAAAGGCACTTGAAGCTCTCAGGCCTAGCTCTTTCTTAACTTGTCCTGGGAATCAGGGATGAGTGCAGCCAGCTATCAGGGACCATGTTACTGGCATCCATGAACAAACCACACTGGACACACAGTTCCCAATGGAACTAACACACTATACTTTATTTTGAACAAAGACTAGCCTTTGCATGTAAATATAAACAAACATACATAACTACATAAGCAAACAAAAATAACAACATAAAACTGAAAATATTCCATGCAATCACAACATAATACTGCAAATATATAATACAATCACTACTTTCTAACCTAAGGAAAACCAGAGATATGCAGCTGTAAGTTCTTTTGCAGTTTTCTAATTTGCATTTTATAATTATATACAGTGAGGGAGAAAAGTATTTAATCCCCTGCTAATTTTGAACATTTGTCCTTAACAAAGAAATGATCAGTCTATAATTTTTATGGTAGGTGTATTTTAACAGTGAGAGACAGAATAACAAAAAAAATCCAGAAAAAAACACGTCAAAAAAGTTATAAATTGATTTGCATGAGTGAAATAAGTATTTGACCCCTTCGACTTGGTACTTGGTGGCAAAACCCTTGTTGGCAATCACAGATGTCAGACATTTCTTGTAGTTGGCCACCAGGTTTGCACACATTTCAGGAGGGATTTTGTCCCACTCCTCTTTGCAGATCCTCTCTAAGTCATTACGGTTTCGAGGCTGACGTTTGGCAATTCAAACCTTCAGCTCCCTCCACAGATTTTCTATGGAATTAAGGTCTGGAGACTGGCTAGGCCACTCCAGGACCTAAATGTGCATCTTCTTGAGCCACTACTTTGTTGCCTTGGCTGTGTGTTTTGGGCCAATGTCATGCTGTAAGACCCATCCACGACCCATTTTCAATCCTCTGGCTGAGCGAAGGAGGTTCTCACCCAAGATTTGACAGTACATTGCCCTGTCCATCATCCCTTTGATGCAGTGCAGTTGTCCTGTCCACCCCCCAAAGCATAATGTTTCCACCTCCATATTTGACAGTGGGGATGGTGTTCTTGGGGTCATAGGCAGCATTCCTCCGCCTCCAAACACAGCAAGTTGAGTTGATGACAGAGAGCTAGATTTTGGTCTTATTTGACCACAACACTTTCAATCAGTTCTCTTCTGAATCATTCAGATGTTTATTGGCAAACTTCAGATGGGCCTGTAGATGTGCTTTTTTTGAGCAGGGGGGTCTTTCACCGCATGGTTTGTTACCAATTGTTTTCCTGGTGACTATGGTCCCAGCTGCCTTGAGATCATTAACAAGATCCTCCCGTGTAGTTCTAGTCTGATTCCTCACCGTTCTCATAATAATCGCAACAACTGTTGTCACCTTCTCACCAAGCTGCTTGGCAATGGTCTTGTAACCCATTCCAGCCTTGTGTAGGTCTACAATCTTGTCTCTGACATTCTTGGACAGCTCTTTGGTCTTGGCCATGGTGGAGAGTTTGGAATCTGATTGATTGCTTCTGTGGACAGGCGTTTTTTTTTTTACAGGTAACGAGCTGAAATAAGGAGCACTCCCTTTAAGAGAGTGCGCCTAATTTCAGCTTGTTACCTGTATAAAAGACACCTGGGATCCATAAATTTTGCTGATTGATATGGGTCAAATACTTATTTCACTCATTGACATGCAGATCCATTTATAACTTTTTTGAAATGCGATTTTCTGGATTTTTTGTTGTTGTTATTCTGTCTCTCACTGTTAAAATACACCTATTATTAAAATTATAGACCGATCATTTCTTTGTTAGTGGACAAATGTTCAAAATCAGCAGGGAATCAAATATTTTTTTCCCTCACTGTAAATAAATGCATTATTTTTAGTATTACCTACAGAGGCCACTATAGAGTCATCAAACATCAAAGAGGGGTGAACAGAGTTCAAAACCATAGAAGGGAACTTAGAGTCCCAAAGAATTCGGGACTATAGGTTCCTTAAATATTCTTATATATAAGACTAAAGTGGAGAGTTTCCAATTCATCTGATTTATCGGTGCATCTTTTCAAATTGCTAGAAAATAGAACAAAAACAACAACATGTGTATCATTGTTTAAATATGTATTTATTGTACTTGTTTTAAAGAGAAGCTGTCGATTCTCTGAAATTTACACCATTTCTATCGGGGTAACTGCCAGGCAACCCAGGCAGTCCCACAGCAGCCAATCGATGGAATTGGAGTCAAGTGCTTGCAGTGACAGTCTGTTACCGATCATTGGTACAATGTTGCAGCCAATTAATTCAACCTTTTTAGTTGTTTTTTTTTTGGTTTTTTTAAACCCTTTACTGTGTTAAGTAATGCAAGACGCTTTACGTACAGGTATATGTAAACCTAAAATATTAACAATCATAGGGGGTGAAAGTGCTGTTTTAAATATTCAACCAAGCTCAAATCAAAACTTGGGGCAGTGGTGTATCTTGGTTTTGTGCTGCCCTAGGCAGTGCCGCCCAAGGCAAATGCCTTGTTTTCCTCGCGGCTAAAACGTCTCTGACTTGGGGTCAAGTTCACCTAGCTTTCATAATTGGAAAAGGTTTATTTCTTGAATTGATGCCAAGTTAGCTATATCCAGTGAGAGAAGCTGCAGATAATTTCAGACAGTAAATCAAAGCATGCGTTGATTTCCTATTTATGTAACTTTCACATAGACTTCATCAATCACCAGGTCTTCTTTACACAATTAGGTGATATTCCGTGTTTATCACAAAAAAAATCAAAGCTATGAAAATAAATTAAGTAACATTAATACAAATACATACAGGGACTTGAAACCATTTCCTTTTAAATGTAAATCATGAAATATGTCTAATCATATTATAAGGGATAGATTAAGAGCCCATTGGTCCTGATGCTGACAATTACCATGGGCCTAATTAGATGATCTTGTTGACAGATAACACAAAAACAGTCACACCTCCTCCTGGTATGCAGTCTGGGACAGATAAAAGGTGCGTGTAGTGAGTTTAAAATTAAGGAGACATGCCACAGTGTTAGGGAGACATAAGCAATAAGAACATTTGACCAGTGTGCAAAGTCAGCTTTACCTTAACTAATTTCATTGTCAGCCAGTTCCCCCACACACCTCTTGCGTTTCCATAGTTAATTCCCTTTGCACACAGCAAGAGCATGTGAAGGGTATTTTTTTTTTTTTTTAATCAATGGGTATATTCCATAGGCATGGGCTCCAAAAGGCTGTTAATACAGCTTTCGTATTATATGGAATAGGAAATTCAGCAAAATAAAATCAGGTGCTGATACTGTATTTACCAGTTGTACAATTACATACTTGTAATAACACAGATTAAACAAGCCCAAGAAATATTTCTGATGTACATAGCATGGGGACAAATGGAACTATTATATTTTTCAAGATATGTTAAAAGGGTCTTAAAGATATTAAAATAACATTATTGTACAATAGTAGAGTACAGTTATTTACTTCACTGGCTGCAATAATTTAACATCTTACATCTCAATGACTGTGACTGTGGAAGAAAATCCATATATTTGTTCTAGAGAGAACCCTGGGAAAACTCCAAATTGCCCTGTATATACACTCTCAAACTGTCTAATCCCAAAGGACTGCCACAGTATATGGCAGTCGCACTGCGGCCCTGCTGTTTCTGTGAACTGTTGCTACTGTAAATAGTGTTAGACAAATCCCTACAGCGGCTAATTGATCAGAGATTAGCACCTCCTTATGCTTTACACAGTGACTCTTACTGCCTGTTGTTTCCTTCTGCAATATTTACACTCATTACATGCATATTATTACCTTACTGGATTTTAAAAAATTATTATTTTAAATAAAAACACTGAGGTTTATTCACTAAACACCAATCTGAATGAAATACTGAATTCAATATGTATGCTAAAATAGACAATCTGTTGCTAGATATTTTTCTAAACCTGCTATTTTTGCCTATATTTTGCATGCTGTACTACAACTTAATAGTTAAACCCCACAGTGTCTTAATGCATTTAACTGTTTGATTGTTTTCTTTCACTGGTACCTGTTATGGTACTTAGAACTTATGTTCTTTTGAAATGTATAATGAGGAAGAAAAGCCTATTTAAAATAGTCCTTTCTCTCACTTGTCAGTCAATTGTTTGGCATAGATTCTATGCCAAACAATTGATTGACGAGGGAGTGCAGAGAGACCTCTCACAGGCAATTATAACTCCTATGGTAATGATATATATACTATGGTAACTGCCTTGCCAGCTACGGCCTCTATTTAATACTGATGGATAGGCTTTCCAAATGAGTTAATATTTTTGGATAACATTTTCAAATGAGTTTTTCAACACATTAAAATATGAAAAAGTACTTCATGGATAAAAATATATATATATATATATATATATATATATATATACACATCAAAATATAAAAAATGTCAATATTTTTCAGAATATCTAATCATTCTAAAAGTTTATTCAAAAATATTAAATGATTTGGAAATCTTATCCAACAAAATAAATTAAGGCCTAAGTCAACTTTGCTTTAAGTTTGACTATTTTGGCCTCAGTTGTAAAATTCACCTTGTATTCACTTAGAAATTTCATTTTAGTAAAAGCTTTCAAGGTTAGGCACTAAATACCCGATTTTGACCAGATTGGCAAAATCTGGTGAAAATTATCGAATTTCAACAGCAAAGGCATATCTCATATTCACTAAAGTCAAATGCAGTGAGCCTGGGAAAATCTGCAGCAATCGCTCTGATGTATTCAGTATCTGGATTAAAACAGGTGCTTTTGCATCTGAATTCCATACAAAGTGTACAATTTAGAAGATTCATAAAGCACAGCTTTTACAAAATTTTAGAACCAAATGCATCCAGCAGGATGCGGGATCGCAAATTATCTATAATAATGCTAAAAAAAATTAAAAATCAAAATTCTTTATTTTTGTAGTGCATAGAAAATGTATGGATTGGAAGAGACGTGTCTTTAAAGAATGCTGAACATCTAAAAATATTGTACAAGAAAGAAAATTGCTTAACAATCAGAGGTGTAGATATGCAATATCACATGAACATACAGCGATAATCAGAAAGGCAAGCAGCAGCTCAAATATACATAGTGCTATTAGCTCAGAAGAGACCGATATTGGGACTGTGCCAGTTATGGGACTTAATATAAGATATTACAAAAATAGTTGATTGGCTAATGATAGATAATAAACTTAGACATGGATGACACAAGGCATTTAGCTTTGCTGTAGGGTGTTATTCTACTGTTAAGTAATAAAAAGAAAATAACTAAGGAAGAAGTCAAATTCAATAAATTCAATACATTCAATACCATGAAGCACCCCAAAAAACAGCCCAACCTTTTCAAAGAAGTTGCAAGCAGCACCAATCCAAGACTCCATCAACCAAGACAGTATTTCATGAAATGTAGACCATTATTCCTAGTTGAGTGAATTGGTCGATGTAGATCGGCATTGCAGGGCCATAAATTAGTCACACTCCAAACCCAGGCAGTTCCAGCAAGCATCGCCTTAAATCCACAGATCCTTCCATCTCAGTGTCAGGGTCAATGTCTTTAGAGAGTCCTCCCAAGGTTGTGGACAGCAGACAAGGATAGCAGCCTTCTGGGTTTTGCAGCCTAGAGGGAAAGCCGTAGCCAGAGACATCGCCTGACATTTGTGTAGGTTGGTGTTTTTGATGTAAAAGGGTGAGGGGTGTAGATAAGGTTTTTTTTTTTATTGAGGGTACTAGGGGATGACAAGGGGATCATAGCCGACCAGGTGGGAGAGAGGGTGGACATGACACTATTTGGGGAGGTGGATAATGACACTTCCACCCCAATTGTTTAATTCTTTAGATTCCCCACCCATTGGTGTGGCATGACGGGATACTAGGTGCTCTCACCTGAATATTATTATTAGGGCCTATTTGTAAATATTTAGTAGATAGGCCCCCACAAGCCTCATAACAGATAGTTTGATATGCCTTTACTTGCAACCCATTAGCAGCAATGCTACAACAAGTTTACTTGTTGAAACGTTGCTGCTAATGGGCTGCAAATAAACAGATTTCAATATTGCAGGAGTGCTGGATAAAATTTTACAACTTGACAAGAGGCTCATATTTTACACTTTCTTTAAAAAAACTCCACAGCAGCAAAAAACAAGGTAACCAATCATAAAACAGTACAGCGCATGCATGGAGTGGAGTGAACTAAGTAAAGCTCTACGGAATTCGTTGGCACTATATAAATGCTAATAATAATAAATGATAATAATAAGTCTGTCATCTATCTTTGCTGATTCACAGGATCAGGTCACAGCAGGGCCGGACTGGCCCACCGGGATACCGGGAAATTTCCCGGTGGGCCGCGGCACCTGGGGGCCGGCCGCGTTCCTGGCTGGACCCGCCGGGCCGGGTGGTAGCTTCCCTGGTCCGGCGGCACTCCTCTCACTGCTGTGGCTGATGGAGGAGGAGCATGTCTCTGTACCATGCTCCCTCACAGAGACATGCTCCTCCTCCATCAGCCACAGCAGTGAGAGGAGTGCCGCCGGACCGGGGAAGCTGCCACCCGGCCCGGCGGCTCCAGCCAGGAATGCGGTCGCCCCCTGACTTCTCCAAGGTAAAGGGGGAGAGAGGGAATAGAGGGAGTGAGGGAGAGACACAGGAAAGGGGGGAAGGGAATAGAGGGAGGAGGGAGAGACACAGGGTGGGGAGGGAATAGAGGGAGGAGGGAGAGACACAGGAAAGGGGAGGAGAGAAAGGAATAGAGGGAGAGACACAGGGAAATGGGAGGAGGGAGAGACACAGGGAAAAGGGGGAGAGAAACACAGAAAGGGGGAGGAAGAGAGGGGAGGAGGGAGAGACACAGGAAAAGGGGGGGAGAGATGAGGAGAGACACAGGGAAAGGGGGAGGGAGGAGGGGAGAGACACAGGAGAGAGAGATGGGGAGGAGGGGAGAGACACAGGGAAAGAGGGGAGGGAGAGAGATGGGGAGGAGGGAGAGACACAGGGAAAGGGGGGAGGAAGAGACACAGGGAAAGGGGGTGAAAGAGGCAGAGGGGGAAGAGAGAGACAAAGAGGGAGAAATGAGAGAGACACACACAAGGGGAGGGGAAGAAAGATGCAGAGAGGGAAGAGAGAGACTGGGAAGGAGAGGGGAGACATTGACACAGAGGAGCAGTGAGGGGGAGAAAGAAACATACAGAGTGACTGTGGGAGACAAAAAGGCACACAGAGGGGCTGGAGATAAAGAGACACAAATAGGGGCAGTATATATCACTGGTGGATGGGGGGGGGCAACGGGTCCCCCTCCCCCCCCAGGCTTTCCCCTGGAAGAGAGGACCTGGGGCAATGCTCCGGCTCTCACGAGGGAGAACTCTAGCCCTGGAGCTACAGGCTAGAGTTTACTCTCACCACTTCCTGGTGGTCCCAGTAGTAGGAGTGAACTCTTGCCCCATACACACACACACCATACACATTCACACACTGCCCCCACACACACACACCATACACATTTACACACTGCCCACCCACACACTGAACCTTTCACACACATTGCACCACTGCTCGTATACCCTACTACAGCCCCATATCCCAGCAGACTCCAGGTAAGTTGTCAAACTGTTCTTAAACGGTTTGACGACTTACTCTGGGAGGGGGTGCCGACGCTCCTGGCACCATAACCACTACACAGAGGAGTAGTGGTTATTGTGCATGGAATAGTTCTTTAAATAATCTACAAGTGCCCCTCTCAGGCTCAGGCTCTGGATCCGCCACTAGTATATGACATGTATATTAATGTGTGTATTAGTTTTATATATATATATATATATATACAAAAATAAAAATGATTAGGCGCTCACTATAGTGGTGGATACAATAGGGAGTGGGCAGCAGTAACCACACAAGGATTCCCTACCTTGTGACAAAGCAATAGTGAACAAAAGAGAAAAGAGGAAACCGCGCCCTTATTGTGATACGTAAATACGTACTCAAGTCCTTATGGTCATGGTCAATAATGTACCTCAAAAAGAAAAAAGAGATATACAAATATACAAATAATAGTGTAGCACTGTTAGTATTCCGTAGGTGGGCAAGAAGTAAATAGATGTACACTCTCATGTGACAGAGCTAGAAACAGAGCTCTACTGTTCATGCGCATAGACGGAATAATCCCCGTTTTAGGATAAATGTAGGGTGGTCCACGTCTTGATGGTCTCAAATAAAGAACACTAGTCTTTTCCCATATTCTACAATATATGATTGGTCTTCTTCTATGTATCCTATATATAATATTATTATAAGATATCTATATGTTCCTTTTATTTTCCACTCTTTTATTCATTCATTTTAGTTCATTTCCTATAGGGTATTCCTTAGCAAATTTTTATACATCACTTTTTTAGTTATGTATTATTTGCTCTTGTCCTACAATGGTGAATGCATCAAAATATGGTATACATTTGCCACTTTAAATTGCATGCTAAGTCTCAATTTGCATTATTTTATTAAGATATATATTAATTAAAGGTTATATCAACTATATTATGTCTATTATGTAATCCACTATAGTTTATTAGAATGACAATATCACTATTAATGTTATGAAAGACATACAGTATTATTACTATTGCCGTTTATTTTTGCGTTCCTTCTGTGGAACGCATAGAATATGCCTGCATCATCACTATGACTTCCTTTTCTTCTGCTTGCGTTCCACACGTGGAGCGCATAGAACTCCACCGTCCGGTCACGCCGCGTCATTTCCGGTATGACGCGTGCGTTCCACCGGTGGCTAACATAACTCATATCCTCTTACCTATTATTGGCCAAGATGGCACCGCGTCACTTCCGGTATGACGCGCGCGCGAAAACCAGGAAACAGTAAGTAATTCTCCAACATATGAAGACAATTATTTTAAATTTTACTTCTTGTATATTTGGACATTAAAAGGACTTTATCCACACTTCTGAAGAAGCCTCTACAGGTGAAACGTGTAAAGTGGATTTTTATGGACTTTCTCATAGAGTGTTTCTTATTTGTTTTTATTGTTTTTTATGTACAATAAACAGTTAATATTTTATATATTTTTATCACTCTGAGATATCCATTACTATATATATTTTTTCCTGGTTACCATCTTATTCCTTGGTGGGGATTATACCACCTATACGCTATAAACTAGAGCGAGGCACGCTCTAGTAAATGTGAGTACAATACATTATATTTTATCCATTATCCCAAGAGATTTTAATACATACTGCACTATGTGGATTCTCCTGTCTATTTGTATGTTCTTTATTTGAGACCATCAAGACGTGGACCACCCTACATTTATCCTAAGACGGGGATTATTCCGTCTATGCGCATGAACAGTAGAGCTCTGTTTCTAGCTCTGTCACATGTGAGTGTACATCTATTTACTTCTTGCCCACCTACGGAATACTAACAGTGCTACACTATTATTTGTATATCTCTTTTTTTCTTTTTGAGGTACATTATTGCAAGTATATGACCATATATATATATATATACACCTATTATATTTACACATATTAATGTACATTTATAAATGCATAATACACAGAGAAATGTCATTAATATGTACCATATGTAATGAGCAGAAATTGGCCCAGTCTTGTTGCTAGGTGCATACTCCAGCACAATAACATATTAAAGTGAAGAGCACACCCACAGGACTTCAAAATAAACATTTTTTACAGTTGTGCCCTACATACATTCACCATTTCAGTCCCATTAACAAGCTTTCCTTAATATGTCAAGGTAGTTGGATTGAAACATTGATTACATGCAAAGGCACGTCTGCTTAAAATAAATCTGCACTTTTGTTTATTTTGAAGCCTATGAGTGCGCTTTTTACGTTGAAGTACTTTTTAATTTTAAGTTATCTGTTCTAACTCTGTATCTGCACACTATGCTGGCGCAACGCATTATGGGGCTGGTAAATATTTTTTTTCCAGGGCTGCTTTTAATTCCCAGTCCGGCCCTGGGTCACAGTGTTGATTTCTTCTTATTTTGAATCACTCTACTTGATATATATTGTCTTTTAAATTATTACTGATTGTATTACTGATTGTATCTTGGGATTTTTATTCCCTTTCCCTTTATGCCTGGACTTTATGTGTCCCTTCTCTACTCAGGTCTCCGTTCATCTCCGGTATTGTTACTTTACTTTAGTCCCCTGCTTGACTTTAGCCCCCTGCTTTAGGGGTGTGATACATCTGGCCTTTCAGGCCTTATTAGGTTGAGCCTCATCTCACCCTGTTTGTCCCCCCTTCCCTTTGAATTCCCTTTAGTCTAACACTGTTTTGCAACAAGGCGTGTCGCGTGTACATGCTGCATCATGCCAGCAGCCATCTTGGGAGCACAATCCATATGTTTCTGTGGCTGTGGCATGTGGGGGAGGTCATTGGCTTACCCTCCAATCAAGTAATTCTGATGGCTCTTGGTGTTTCTTGGTCCTGGGAACCCCAGAAGGGGCAGGTGAATTTGCGGTCTTGCCTCTCTACCTACTAGGTCCACAGC
>OW240912.1:330311244-330358052 GCA_933207985.1 Pelobates cultripes | reverse complement strand
AGAAGTTGCAAGCAGCACCAATCCAAGACTCCATCAACCAAGACAGTATTTCATGAAATGTTGACCATTATTCCTAGTTGAGTGAATTGGTCGATGTAGATCGGCATTGCAGGGCCATAAATTAGTCACACTCCAAACCCAGGCAGTTCCAGCAAGCATCGCCTTAAATCCACAGATCCTTCCATCTCAGTGTCAGGGTCAATGTCTTTAGAGAGTCCTCCCAAGGTTGTGGACAGCAGACAAGGATAGCAGCCTTCTGGGTTTTGCAGCCTAGAGGGAAAGCCGTAGCCAGAGACATCGCCTGACATTTGTGTAGGTTGGTGTTTTTGATGTAAAAGGGTGAGGGGTGTAGATAAGGTTTTTTTTTTTATTGAGGGTACTAGGGGATGACAAGGGGATCATAGCCGACCAGGTGGGAGAGAGGGTGGACATGACACTATTTGGGGAGGTGGATAATGACACTTCCACCCCAATTGTTTAATTCTTTAGATTCCCCACCCATTGGTGTGGCATGACGGGATACTAGGTGCTCTCACCTGAATATTATTATTAGGGCCTATTTGTAAATATTTAGTAGATAGGCCCCCACAAGCCTCATAACAGATAGTTTGATATGCCTTTACTTGCAACCCATTAGCAGCAATGCTACAACAAGTTTACTTGTTGAAACGTTGCTGCTAATGGGCTGCAAATAAACAGATTTCAATATTGCAGGAGTGCTGGATAAAATTTTACAACTTGACAAGAGGCTCATATTTTACACTTTCTTTAAAAAAACTCCACAGCAGCAAAAAACAAGGTAACCAATCATAAAACAGTACAGCGCATGCATGGAGTGGAGTGAACTAAGTAAAGCTCTACGGAATTCGTTGGCACTATATAAATGCTAATAATAATAAATGATAATAATAAGTCTGTCATCTATCTTTGCTGATTCACAGGATCAGGTCACAGCAGGGCCGGACTGGCCCACCGGGATACCGGGAAATTTCCCGGTGGGCCGCGGCACCTGGGGGCCGGCCGCGTTCCTGGCTGGACCCGCCGGGCCGGGTGGTAGCTTCCCTGGTCCGGCGGCACTCCTCTCACTGCTGTGGCTGATGGAGGAGGAGCATGTCTCTGTACCATGCTCCCTCACAGAGACATGCTCACTCCTCCCATCAGCCACAGCAGTGAGGAGAGTGCACGCGCGGGCACGGCGTACCCGCGGCCCGGCGGCAGGAGTGCGGTGAGCTGAGGGGAGAGTAGAGGGAGGAGACACAGGGGAGGGGAATGAGGGGAGGAGGGCACAGGGAAAGGGAGGAATAGAGGGAGGGAGGGAGACACAGGGGAAAGAGGGGAAAAGGGAATGAGGGGAGGCACAGGGGAAAGTAGGGGGGAGAGAAGTAGGGAGGAGGAGCACAGGGGAAGGGGAGGGAGGAGGGAGGAGCACACAGGGAAGGGGGAAGGGGAATAGGGAGGAGGGAGAGACACACAGGGAAAGGGGGAGAGAGAGATGAGGAGAGACACAGGGAAGAGGGGGAGGGAGGAGGGAAGAGACACAGGGAAAGGCGGGAGGGAGAGAGATGGGGAGGAGGGGAGAGACACAGGGAAAGGGGGTAGGGAGAGAGATGGGGAGGAGGGAGAGACACAGGGAAAGGGGGGAGGAAGAGACACAGGGAAAGGGGGTGAAAGAGGCAGAGGGGGAAGAGAGAGACAAAGAGGGAGAAATGAGAGAGACACACACAAGGGGAGGGGAAGAAAGATGCAGAGAGGGAAGAGAGAGACTGGGAAGGAGAGGGGAGACATTGACACAGAGGAGCAGTGAGGGGGAGAAAGAAACATACAGAGTGACTGTGGGAGACAAAAAGGCACACAGAGGGGCTGGAGATAAAGAGACACAAATAGGGGCAGTATATATCACTGGTGGATGGGGGGGGGCAACGGGTCCCCCTCCCCCCCCAGGCTTTCCCCTGGAAGAGAGGACCTGGGGCAATGCTCCGGCTCTCACGAGGGAGAACTCTAGCCCTGGAGCTACAGGCTAGAGTTTACTCTCACCACTTCCTGGTGGTCCCAGTAGTAGGAGTGAACTCTTGCCCCATACACACACACACCATACACATTCACACACTGCCCCCACACACACACACCATACACATTTACACACTGCCCACCCACACACTGAACCTTTCACACACATTGCACCACTGCTTCTATACCCTACTACAGCCCCATATCCCAGCAGACTCCAGGTAAGTTGTCAAACCGTTCTTAAACGGTTTGACGACTTACTCTGGGAGGGGGTGCCGATGCTCCTGGCACCATAACCACTACACAGAGGAGTAGTGGTTATTGTGCATGGAATAGTTCTTTAAATAATCTACAAGTGCCCCTCTCAGGCTCAGGCTCTGGATCCGCCACTAGTATATGACATGTATATTAATGTGTGTATTAGTTTTATATATATATATATATATATACAAAAATAAAAATGATTAGGCGCTCACTATAGTGGTGGATACAATAGGGAGTGGGCAGCAGTAACCACACAAGGATTCCCTACCTTGTGACAAAGCAATAGTGAACAAAAGAGAAAAGAGGAAACCGCGCCCTTATTGTGATACGTAAATACGTACTCAAGTCCTTATGGTCATGGTCAATAATGTACCTCAAAAAGAAAAAAGAGATATACAAATATACAAATAATAGTGTAGCACTGTTAGTATTCCGTAGGTGGGCAAGAAGTAAATAGATGTACACTCTCATGTGACAGAGCTAGAAACAGAGCTCTACTGTTCATGCGCATAGACGGAATAATCCCCGTTTTAGGATAAATGTAGGGTGGTCCACGTCTTGATGGTCTCAAATAAAGAACACTAGTCTTTTCCCATATTCTACAATATATGATTGGTCTTCTTCTATGTATCCTATATATAATATTATTATAAGATATCTATATGTTCCTTTTATTTTCCACTCTTTTATTCATTCATTTTAGTTCATTTCCTATAGGGTATTCCTTAGCAAATTTTTATACATCACTTTTTTAGTTATGTATTATTTGCTCTTGTCCTACAATGGTGAATGCATCAAAATATGGTATACATTTGCCACTTTAAATTGCATGCTAAGTCTCAATTTGCATTATTTTATTAAGATATATATTAATTAAAGGTTATATCAACTATATTATGTCTATTATGTAATCCACTATAGTTTATTAGAATGACAATATCACTATTAATGTTATGAAAGACATACAGTATTATTACTATTGCCGTTTATTTTTGCGTTCCTTCTGTGGAACGCATAGAATATGCCTGCATCATCACTATGACTTCCTTTTCTTCTGCTTGCGTTCCACACGTGGAGCGCATAGAACTCCACCGTCCGGTCACGCCGCGTCATTTCCGGTATGACGCGTGCGTTCCACCGGTGGCTAACATAACTCATATCCTCTTACCTATTATTGGCCAAGATGGCACCGCGTCACTTCCGGTATGACGCGCGCGCGAAAACCAGGAAACAGTAAGTAATTCTCCAACATATGAAGACAATTATTTTAAATTTTACTTCTTGTATATTTGGACATTAAAAGGACTTTATCCACACTTCTGAAGAAGCCTCTACAGGTGAAACGTGTAAAGTGGATTTTTATGGACTTTCTCATAGAGTGTTTCTTATTTGTTTTTATTGTTTTTTATGTACAATAAACAGTTAATATTTTATATATTTTTATCACTCTGAGATATCCATTACTATATATATTTTTTCCTGGTTACCATCTTATTCCTTGGTGGGGATTATACCACCTATACGCTATAAACTAGAGCGAGGCACGCTCTAGTAAATGTGAGTACAATACATTATATTTTATCCATTATCCCAAGAGATTTTAATACATACTGCACTATGTGGATTCTCCTGTCTATTTGTATGTTCTTTATTTGAGACCATCAAGACGTGGACCACCCTACATTTATCCTAAGACGGGGATTATTCCGTCTATGCGCATGAACAGTAGAGCTCTGTTTCTAGCTCTGTCACATGTGAGTGTACATCTATTTACTTCTTGCCCACCTACGGAATACTAACAGTGCTACACTATTATTTGTATATCTCTTTTTTTCTTTTTGAGGTACATTATTGCAAGTATATGACCATATATATATATATATACACCTATTATATTTACACATATTAATGTACATTTATAAATGCATAATACACAGAGAAATGTCATTAATATGTACCATATGTAATGAGCAGAAATTGGCCCAGTCTTGTTGCTAGGTGCATACTCCAGCACAATAACATATTAAAGTGAAGAGCACACCCACAGGACTTCAAAATAAACATTTTTTACAGTTGTGCCCTACATACATTCACCATTTCAGTCCCATTAACAAGCTTTCCTTAATATGTCAAGGTAGTTGGACTGAAACATTGATTACATGCAAAGGCATGTCTGCTTAAAATAAATCTGCACTTTTGTTTATTTTGAAGCCTATGAGTGCGCTTTTTACGTTGAAGTACTTTTTAATTTTAAGTTATCTGTTCTAACTCTGTATCTGCACACTATGCTGGCGCAACGCATTATGGGGCTGGTAAATATTTTTTTTCCAGGGCTGCTTTTAATTCCCAGTCCGGCCCTGGGTCACAGTGTTGATTTCTTCTTATTTTGAATCACTCTACTTGATATATATTGTCTTTTAAATTATTACTGATTGTATTACTGATTGTATCTTGGGATTTTTATTCCCTTTCCCTTTATGCCTGGACTTTATGTGTCCCTTCTCTACTCAGGTCTCCGTTCATCTCCGGTATTGTTACTTTACTTTAGTCCCCTGCTTGACTTTAGCCCCCTGCTTTAGGGGTGTGATACATCTGGCCTTTCAGGCCTTTGTTCTGCAGTACAGAACATCATACATGTTTTAGGGGTATTAGGTTGAGCCTCATCTCACCCTGTTTGTCCCCCCTTCCCTTTGAATTCCCTTTAGTCTAACACTGTTTTGCAACAAGGCGTGTCGCGTGTACATGCTGCATCATGCCAGCAGCCATCTTGGGAGCACAATCCATATGTTTCTGTGGCTGTGGCATGTGGGGGAGGTCATTGGCTTACCCTCCAATCAAGTAATTCTGATGGCTCTTGGTGTTTCTTGGTCCTGGGAACCCCAGAAGGGGCAGGTGAATTTGCGGTCTTGCCTCTCTACCTACTAGGTCCACAGCAGCTGTATGCTATTCCTGGGCCTGTTCTGGGTCCTGTCTGTTCACAAAGGGGCTGGGCCTTGCTTATGGGTACTGTCTATCCTTATGGCCTTGATGCCTGGATACTCCTACCCAATAGTGATTCCAATAGTGGTTCTTTAGGACTCCAAGACTATTTGTCTGCTTCTCTTTACTGGGATCAGACATTAACTTCATCTATTCTGATTGAGAGGTGAGACCCCCGGTTTGCCTTTTGAGCAATGCACTGTGATTTGAGGTGAGTCCTCTTGCCCAGAAATCCTCTGGTACCTGCAGGTTTTTCACAGCCCACTGGTTGGGCCACAGGGCCCAGTCAGCCTGCTTGCCTGATTCTCGGTTGCTATTGTATTTGAATTAGGGACATTGTAAGAGCTCCTGCTGCCATAGGTGCATGAGCCTCACAGTGATTATTTCTGGTGCCTTCAATCTTGTTATTCCATTGCAGGTGTCAGTTGGTTTGTCTTGACTTGTACTACAAGCAATGATTAATCCTGCTATAGCGGCAACTGTGAAAAAGGCAATCTCCAATGCGTTCTCTCAACCCTCAACTGCCAGGACCCCTTCCGAGTCTCTCACTGTTAAGAGGATTCCACAGTTTTGGCATATGGTTTACATGTGGCGGAACGCCACTGGATGGGCACAGGATAGTGTGCTAACAAGTAAAAAGGAATGGCACCAGTTAAATGGTGCAAAAGTCCAGACGTGCCCATCCTCAGAGGAGGAATAATAGGGGCTTCCACTCTCCCTGTCCATGCTGAATGAGTGGATCCAGAGCCCCTGTTTGCCCACAAGACTATTGTGGGTGAGTCCCACTGAGTTGATGGTGCCACAGGCCAGGGGTTGTATAGAGGTGAAGATTCTAAGGTAATCCTTGACACCATAGGTTATACTGTGTACGGCCCACGCAAAAATCTGGTACACTTGCTCAGCGCAGTAAGCCCCACTGGATCACCTCACTAATTTTTTATGCAAATGTTGTTATAAAAACCTCAGAAAAATGGGGTCCAGAAAAGACTGTGTTGCAAATAATTTCACGTTTAACATCAAAAAAGAGAAAGGGCTAAGGTCACTCTACTCTATATGTGCTGTACTGTTTTCTATTGATTACCTTGTTTCTAGGTTAAAGTTCTTTGCTGTTGTGGAGTTTAGTGAAGTTGGATAATGCAAAGTACCACACTAAAGCTAACATAATCTTCAATTTGTTTTCATTGGATTTATGAATAATATGGTGGTGGCTGGAGTCTTTGCACCCTTTACATAAACTATTTTAAGGGGACACCATAGACACCAAAACAACTTGGAGCTAATGGAGTGGTTTTGAAGTATAGATCATCTCCCCACAGTCACACTGCTCAATTATCTACCATTTAGAAGTCAAATCACACCTCCTTGCATGTGACATACACAGCATTCTTCATAAAACTTCCTTTATTGCGCATTCTAATTTAATTGAGAATTTTATCTTTTTTGCTTCTAGACCCTGCATGAGTTACATTTATAGAGCCTGAGATAAAAACTTCTATAGCAAATTAACATCTGATAGAAAATGAAACCATTTTTTCATGCAGGCCATGTGAGTCACAGACAGGGAAATTGTGGCTTGGGATGCATAAATATAAACAAACGATTTAACTTTAAATGGCAGATAATTCAGAAGTGAGACTGCAGGAACATGACCTATACACAAAAACTGCTTTCTTTAAGCATGATGACTATAGCGTCCCTTTAAGTTCGTATGAGTTATCTTCCCTAATTCACTGTTTAGCATGGCAGTTAGGAGCATATGGAGGTTTTAAATCATCCTTATTATAATATGGGTGTCTTTTTGACACCACAGGGTATTTATTTGATGTAGCGGCTGGCAAGCAAGTGCTGGCCAGCCATTACATAATTAACCCTTGTTAATAAACTAGTACTGCCATTAGGCAAATGTTTTTTTCAAAAGGATTTGAAGCATTCTGTTTGAATTTCAGCCATGCAAAGGCGTACAGTCTGGTTGAAATCTGAATCAAATGCATGCCCATTTGGGTCGTGATTTGCAAAATCCAAATTTTGTTACAAAGCGTGAACACTCTGGATTTTGCTGTTCGAATGCATCCAGATTTTTGTGAATAACCCCCATGTATGTTTCCAGTTTTGCTACTTGTTTGAAATGTGAAACATGCTTTGAATTCACACTGAATTCCCAATCTTTCACACTTTTAAAAAATATATATTTTCCTTGCTTGGAAAGCTACATGAATTCAAAGAGGATTTCAAATTATAGTCCAAAAAAAAACTGTAACAAAAACAGAGTGGACTTGAACATTTCTTCCAATTTGCAACATTTCACGAGATTTTAGGAGCAACTGTCACATGTGCCTCAAGCCATACTTATTTAAAGTTATATAATGTACTGCAAGTGTCAATCCTCTTTGCTTAGCAAAGCATGTCACTAATGCTATTCCTGTCTCTTGACTTTGATATTTCCTGTTGGTGTTAGCTTGATCGGGTAGGATTTCACAGCAGCTAGTTAAAGAAAGCATGTTGTTTTCATCCCAGATAAATCCTGAGGATGAGTGAGAAATACCATGCCTTTTATTTAAATGTAAAACCACACGCCAGGAAGTCCAGTCTCAGCAAATGCTCTGTTGAGGCACCTTGTAAAGGGCAACACATTAGATAGCTAACATGGTTGTGAAATACACATCAAATATAGTATATATTATATTGGTCTTACTTCCAAGACAAAGTCAGAACTTATTAAAGGAATCATTTTTATGAACATAATTATTTATTATGAATTTTATAATGAGGGGAACAACATTTTGGACAATGACCCCACTTAACCTCTTAAGGATGGCAGGCGTACTGTGCCGTCCTTATGGAGGTGGCTCTAAACGCAGCAGTGCGGCATAGTAAGCCCAGCCATCCGCCGCGCCACTCTGCACTTACCTAGACAGGCGATCTGCTAGGGTTTGTGACCAAGTGGTTCCTAAAAAAGACTGGATATACACAATTTTGAATACCTTGGATTGTCTACTTTTCAAACTGGTATGCCACGATGGGAGTAATTCTCTTTCCTGGGCTGCCATACGGTCTCAAAGTGAACATGAGCAAGCTGGCAAATTTCAATGTGTAAAACTAAAATAGGCAAGTCTTATATTTGACCCTGTCACTTTCCAAAACACCATAAAACCTGTAATCATGAGACATCGCTGAACACAAATATGTATATTTCATTGTAGTAAAAGCTAGCAGTATTATGACATTCACAGTTAAAATGCAATGCAGAACTTGAAAAATAAAACATTTATTAAAATTAATTTATGTTTGATATGAAATGAAAGCCCTGTTTCTCCTGAACAAAATCATACAAAATATGTGTGGGTGCAATTATGGTTGAACAGACATATAGTCAAATTCCAGGTTTTGCTTACGTTTTGTTTTGATCAGAACTTAAATGACCCCTAGAGTCACCAAGGCCACTTTATCTCAATAAAGTGGCTTAGGGTGCAGAGGTGATGTCTTTTTAATCCTTGTCTTTTCTTTTTTATTGAGGAAGAAAACACTTTTTTATGTGAAAGTAATTTTGTCCTTCAGTCCATTCAATTTTGAATGATGCCGGTCAAAAGAAAACTAAAACTCTCTTCTATTTTTGCATAATGTACCGTATATTCTTTTCTTAGTCTCCAAAATTATTTAATTCATTTCTATTATTATATAAGATAAGAGATTTTTTTATGGATCGTACTTAGTTTTAGTTAACTTCCCAACTCCCATACCCCTAAAGTGTACTAAGGAGCTATCTATTAAACCGCTGAAAAGATCAAAATTAAGGAAAAGACCCCTTTCTTAATTCTGGTATATCAGCTATACATGACAGCTGATACGTCAAGTCAGGATTAAGAAAAGCACAGCACTTTTTCTTTTTCACTACTTTAGTTTCAGACCCAGTTTTAAGGGTACCACTACCATATTTGAGGGAGGGAAGATAAACCCACTTAAATTGGCACCTTTATGTGGAATTGACAATATTTCAGGATACCTATAGATTGTAAACTCTTTTGAGCAGGATCCTCATTGTCCTATTGTTCCTGCAACATTTTGTAATAAATTAACAATTTATTGTTAAATTTCCCCTTTATAAAATTATAAAGCTCTGCGGAATTAGTTGGAGCTATATAAATGTAGCAGAGCTCCAATACCTAGCATAGGTATCTCCGTTATTCCTTCCTCGAAGCTGAAAGAAGCAGTATAAGATTCCAAGACACTCTCCCCCCAGCAACTAGAGGGCACACATGGCTTTTATGCACATACCCCTACATGGGGTCTCCCATGCAATAATACAGGGCTTTTCTTCCCAGGATCCTCTGTGCCTGAGAGCTCCTCTGTGCCTGAGAGACAATTGCATGAGAAAAAGCTATAACTTAATTATCTCTCAGATACAGAAAAATATACAGCGGTACCAGTTTCGCGGGTGTTCACTGGGTCGCATATCCTAAAACAGTTCCATGCTGTCGACAACCATGTACCACTGCCCGCTTTCGGGAGACAAAATGGCAGCCAATTGTTTGAACATGTGCGTTCAGTTATATGAACGATGGCCACACAGGGAAAACATTTAAACTAATAACCAATTTAATTTGCGGCTAACAGCCAGGGGTGGTCGGTGATTAAAAGGTGAGAACAAAGGGCCACACAGAGAGGGGGTGGTAAACGAACAGAGGTGTATGGACAGCCGAACAAAGGGAATAAAAGTATATCTGGATTCTCCATTCCGCTACAATAAATGCCAATAATAATAATACCAAATTAGGGAGCTATCTACTAAACCACTGAACACGCAACTTTGAGGTTAAGTCCTTTTTCTTAAGTTTGCTCTTTCCGCTTTCAAAATTAAGTAAAGCAGCACTTTTGTTAATTTCTCTATTTCAGTATCTATTTCAGGAGCTATCTCCTAATCCGCTGAAAGGGCAAAATTGAGGTAAAGGCCATTTTACACTCTTTCAGTTTATTGGTCAAAATTAAGAAAAGCAGCACTTCTGTTAAACAGCTCCATTTGTTCTCTCCTCCCTGCCCCCCCCCCCCTGTAAAAACAATTTGTCATAATTAATTTTTTTATTTTTTTTAATGTTATTCACATACATAGTTGGATATACAAAATTTGTTACATTTGAAATTTTTGTCAGTTTCTCCAACTGCACAAATACAAGCTTTCGACAGTTAGAACGTAATTTTTTTTTAGCAATCTAAAGATTATCAGGATTTAATTATAATTTATGTTCCATATATACAATTATATCATTAATAAGACATGGTCTGCTTAACCGGTTGTGTCTCTCCTCACTCTATACTATAAGTCTTAAATTAAAAAAGGTAATACTAATTAGGCTTTAAATCGTTCAGGATATGATCTCATCCAAGCTTCCCATATTTTCAAGTATGTACCATATCATTGAAAAGCCAAAAAGTAGCCTATTTCCTTGAAAATAAACCTTGAAAATGTATTTGATTCAGGACCATTGTCAGAGGGATTTCATGTTTTTTCCTCCAGGAATTAGTCTCATGTTATAAATTTAGGTAGGATATATGATTTAATGACATTGAGTTTACCCATCCGTGATATTGGCAATTTTTTCATTCTCCCAATTTCTTAGATAGCTCATTCAATAGTTCTTGATAAATTAGTTTGATTAATAATAGGGGATCCTTTGCGAGTTTAATTCCCAAGTAATCAATAAATTTGTCCTTCCACATAAATGGAAAGTTATGACTAAGTCCTGTAGCTATATTTTTAATTATTCCTACTGGCATCGCTTGTGATTTACTAATATTGAGTTTATAATTAGAATGTTCCCCATATATTTTAATCTCTTTTAACAGATTTCCTATCGAGATTTCAGGATCCGTTAAAGTCAGCAGAATATCATCCGCGTAAAGGCTGGTTTATTTTCTGTATTACCAATAGAGATTCCCATAATTTTTTTATTATCTCTAATTCTTGCTGCCAGTGGTTCTAGAGTCATGATATAAAGAAGAGGAGCCAGAGAACAGCCCTGTCTAGTGCCGCTCCTATCTCTGAACTATTGGGAGGAGCAGCCTTTCCCCACTATCTTAGCTGTCGGATCAGAATACAGAACCATAATAAATTTTATTATGTTTTCCCCAAAATTAAATATTTGAAGTACTGCCTCCAAAAATAACCAGTCTACCTGATCAAATGCCTTTTCCGCATCCGCATCCAGAGAGAGAGTGACCAAAGATATTTTATTAAGGCAAAGTCTATTATATCTATAATTTTCCTTGTGTTGCCATATGATTGGCGACCACTAACAAAACCCACTTGGTTTTTATGACTTTTAAGTGCTATTATCTTTTTGATTCTGTCTGCTAAGATTGCAGAGAATATTTTAATATCACTATTAATTAAGGAAATAGGTCTATAATTTGATACTAATTTTATATCTTTCACTTGTTTAGGTATTGAAATAATGATCACTTGCAACATTTCTCTAGTAAATAATTTATTTTTCAAAATGTCATTAAATACATTTGCTAAGTTAGAAGATATTACATGAGACATTTAGTTTTTTTATAGAAATAATTAGAGAAGCCATCAAGGCCAGGAGATTTATCAGATTAAGTCTACCCCTTGTCTCTTCCAAAAAAAAATTATTTGCCAGGGGTTAAGTGCCCCTTCACGCCTGTAATTATAGAAGACAAGATAGCACTTATAAAAATAAAAAATAAAGGGGGGGAGGAGGGGAAGGAGGAGAGGGCGAGGGCCAACAGAGACCTTCTCTGAGTTGTATCTAAAATAAATTGGCTTTTTACCGCCAACAAATATATAATTGATTATATTTCATCATATGCCATTTCTATTTACAGCAAACTGTATAAAGATATTCTAAGGATTATAAGGAATAATGCTGGAAAAACATTAGTATCCTATGTACAAAATGTTATCTAGTGTTATCTCTTATAAATTTTTATTTAATCTAGTGCTCCTCAAAAAAACTCTCCAAACATCTATATCTACTACTCCATTCTTCTTATACCCTTTAACTATTCACTTTCCTCTACTAATAATCAGAGAAAAAATATTTCTATTGTAGTGTCTAACCAATATCATTCAAAACTTTATTATTGACTATATTATGCTAATTTTTGTGTTTATAAAAAAAAATTTAAGCCTCAATTTCATGAGTCTTAATAAAATCTTAATAAATTGTATATGTGCATAAATTGTTAATATGTATCAGTATTTTTTTTTAAAAGCTTTTGATCTGGAAACAGTGAAACTCAATACTATGTCATATATACCATTTTCGAATCCTATTTCCTCTCTTTTTCTCTACATCGATTTTCCAGGATTTCAATCGAAAACTGAGCATATATATATATTTCTGCTTCCTCACTCCCTATCCTTAATCCCTACCCCCTCCCTTCCCCCTCTCAATCAAATCAAGACTGCCTTATTGCGACTTCTATTAATTCGCTAGAGATTGCTTCTTTAGAGTTTATTAAAGATTTATGCAGCCAGTCCTGAGTTTGTCTAGCCAAATTAAATATAAGATTTCTTCCTTCATACAAAAAAAATTAATTGCAAAGGGAATCCCCATTGATACTTTATATTCTTGACTCTGAGAGCATCCAATATTGGTTTAACCCCTTAAGGACACATGACATGTGTGACATGTCATGATTCCCTTTTATTCCAGAAGTTTGGTTCTTAAGGGGTTAAATTCTCTTCTCATTTGTCTGGTTTTGGTGGATGAAAAGTTTTCAGGATGAAAATTTTTTGCAGCGGATAAAAGTTTTTGTTTTATGTAAAATGAATTAAATCTTATGATGATGTCACATGATATTTCTTCAGGGAGATAGCTAGGTTTAGGGAGCCTGTGGACTCTTTCTATTATTTCTTCTCTATGTGTCTCTTGAACCTGCATAGACTTGAAAAGAGCCATTAAATAGGGTCTGATTTTTTTCTGTATTCACTTTTTCTGAAATACCCCTTACTTTCAGGTTTTTTCTTCTTTCATCTGTGAGTTGAGCTTCTAGTGTATTCATTTTTTTTCTCTATTTCATTATATCTATTTCTCTGTTTGTTCATTTTAAATTGGAATGATTCAATTTTATGTTCATTTTCTTTCGTTCTTTCGTTCATTTTAGTAATTTTCTGTTTTAAATCGCCCATATGGATTTTAAGTTCTTCTTTGATTTGATTTAGTTGAGTGTCTAAACGTTGTTTAATAGAATCTTGCGATGCAAAATGTATTTCTGGTGATTTTAGACTTGTAGTTCTTGAACTGTGTGGTTTGGGTTCATTAATATGATTATCTGTTGTATTTGATATATTTTGTTCTGCCATTAACTGTCTGGGTTTGGGGTCCGTTCATTTAGGAGAGGGAAAAAAATGTAGATAGTCTTCTTTCACTTTTAAGAGGGTTCTCCTCTTTTTTCTCTTTTTTTGATATTGGTTTGTTTTCAGTAGCTTTTTTGTTCACCATATTGTCATTCTCTTCAGACTCTCCTTCTCGCTTAGTTCCCATTTAAACCTGGGGAATAAATTTGCTCCTTTTTAATATAAAATGATCACTCTTCTTCTAGACACTTGTCCAAATAATTAAAGTTGATATATTTTTCTTTCTTTTTCTCGACACATGTCCAAAAAATTAAGGTTGGTATAATTTTCACATCAGAATCACTACCCCTTCTGAATATTAGTTGCTTTTTTTATTTTTTATTTTATTTAATTTTTAAGCTATAGTTTCTCAGCAAATTTAGCTGTATTTTGCAGGAAAGAAAATATAAAGTTGTCTGTAGCTTTTCCAGTATATGGGGTGTAACGGATCACCTGGCACCCCGACTGGGTACCTCAGTTGAAGGATGCTCCTAGCGCTTCCTGTAGGCTCCAAGCACTCCAGCAGACACTTTAACCACCGTAGACTCCTTCAGCGAGCAAAATAGGAACAAGCTCTTAAAAGAACTTAGTAGTGATTATAGCAAGGGAATATGCAGAGCATAGCAATCCCTTGTAGCAGATTCCCCCAATAAGAGACGGCACTCCAAATTGAGGGTGAAGTAGAACTGACTGTACTGGCACATACAGCCTCTTTTATTCACATTCCACAAACATAGTACTGCCCACAGGGTTTTGAAGAACAACCAATCAACACATTACAACACAGCTAACACTCCCATTCATTACATCAGAAATCCTCCCCTCTGCCTGTGATACAATTATCTCAACACAATAGACTAACTTAATTCACAGGCAGGAAAATACAGTATTATAAAACATATCCCAGGGACCCCCAAAACATGCAATAACCCCATAAATATATCCTCGGAACCGGGGGATCTGGGTAAACCACATATCCAAAATTCACCCAGATCCGCTCAGTAGTTTGGAAGATACGGTTTAATGCAGATTCCGCAGAACATATACATGCTATATGAAAAATAATTACTGTTAAATGTGTCCCCTGTTCTGTAGTTTAAAACTACTGCACGATGTCTTTGTGCACTAAATACCGGCGAGATGGCACTGTGTAGAAAAGTCAAAACATTGTCTGTGAGTTAAAATAGCCGCCATCCATTGTTCTCACCATGTGCCTCTGATACATGAAATGGTGGCCACCCAGTAACTCCACAGTTTTTCTGGTAGTCTATCCAGCTGAACCAACAGATGAAACACATGGGGAACAGTGCAACAAACGAAGGGAATCATAAAAAATATGGACAATAGTCATATTTGTGCACAATCTCCAGTTTTGTCACAGGGCACAAATAGTGTTTTCAAATACCATATATCCCAGGGCCATAGTCAGAAGGTAGGAGGCGGGCAAGCAGCCCCCTCCAAGAACACGTGGCGAGGTCTGTTCCGCCACATGGGGATTTATAAGTTTGATCCATCTCTTAATAATTAATTATCCTTGAGTATGAGAATTCTATGATTTATAAAGGCTTTTTCAATTAGCTTTAGTTAATTTGCAAACAAACATTAAGCTTGAGAAAATAGTATGTAATAATACTTACTTAAAGCACAACATCCCAATAATCCTAATATGTAAACTTTATTATACAGCAGCAGGAGCCAGTGGCGTACACACAATCCATGGGGCCCCGGTGCGAAACTGATCCATGGGCCCCCCTCTTCTCCTGTTCCCCCCTCCACCACCAACAGACACACACACACATACATACAGACACACACATAGACACATACAGACAGACAGATACATACAGACACATACACACATACATACAGACAGGCACACATACACACATACATACAGACATACAGACACATACATACATACAGACCGACTGTCAGAATTTGCTCTGCTCTGTTCTGATGTCTGACTTCGCTTCTGGTATCCAGTACTCTTTTTACAATTCTTGTTTAGTTTTTCTTGGTTTTTCTGGTTTTCTAGTCTATGTCTGGTTTTCTTTATTGTTGGGATTTCTGGGTTAATTCCTGTAATCCATCCCTGGAATTCCCAGTCTCCAGGTTTCCTTTAAATGTTTGTTTTATGTTGCCACACCCGTTTGTTTTCCATCATTCCTTTTGTTTCAGTGTTCCTGCAGGCAGCTGCTCAAGTCTTCTGCCCTTTCTTGCAGGTAAGTGCTATATATGTCTTCTTTGGTTGTTTTAGCATACATTAGGCAGTGTAGGACCTGCCGAATATGGGGTACATTGGCGTTGTGGCAGGCTTATGCAATGTATGATCATATAATGTAACTAAATCTCCATACTTTTCATATATAGTGCTTAGTTATGTCTTGTTTTAGTTTGTATACCCAGTCCATGTACAGTCCTGTCTTGTCCTGCCCCTGTTTAGTTAATGTCCCCTTATGTATTGTGTCATGTTCTGGGTTTAGCTTCCTATCCTTCTCTGGTTCTGGGTTCTACTAGTTCTTTCTTGTTTTCATGTTTGGTGACTATCCTAGCCTTGCCTTGTTTCTGTACTGGATACATTCTTGCTGCAGAGCCTCCCTGTTCAGCTCTTGGGAGGTCTGCTTACTTCCTATCTTCAAGTTCCTAGGATCCGCTGTAGCTGCATCAGGGTTCTGGTATGTGGCCGCACAAACGCTGGTGCTCAACACCAGAGGGCGTGTGGTTGCCCTGCACCAGGCCCTGATAATCCACATCCACGCTGAAGACTACTAACTTCTCATCAGGCACGAAGGGGTCCCGGTCTACGGACTGACACCGACACACAGGCACAGACAGGCACACATATATACATACAGACAGGCACACACACATACATACATACATACATACATACAGACACACAGACAGACACACAAGACACATACAGACAGGCACACATACATACATACACACACAGACATACATACATACAGACACACAGACAGACACATACACACATACATTCATACACACACACACAACACATACATACAAAGACACATACAGACAGACACAAGACATACATACACACATACAAAGACACATACATACACACATATATACAGACACACACACAAGACATACATACATACATACAAAGACACATACACACATACATACATACAAAGACACACACACAAGACATACATACAAAGACACATACATACAAACAAACACACACACACACAAAATATCTTAGTCACCCTCCTGTTTCCTACCTTTTAGGTGCAGGAGGGTGACATTCCCTGGGGTCCAGTGGTGGCTCAGGTTGATGGGAGTTCCCACTCTGACTCCCTGGTCTTCCTCCCGCGCGGGCTCAGTGATAGCTGGGAGAAGTGACATGCAGTCACTTCCGTAACGTACCGTTTTGCACACAAGGGGTAAAAAACGTTTAGGCGATCGTCCCCCTTTCCAGTGATGCAGGCACAGCTACTGCAGAACACCAAACTCCCGAACTGGATACAAAATAGCACTCCAACTCCCGAACTGGAACCTCCCAAATAGCTGCTAGCAGACGAACAGGAAAAGCAGACAATCAGCTTACACTCCTGGCAATCAGTCTCTAACAGCATACAGTGAATCCCCTCAAGAACGAGACAAGGCTCCGTGTTGAGGGTCAAGCAGTGGTCTGAGGTGCTGGCACACCCAGCCTGGTTTTTATTACAGTCTTTTCAAATACAGGACCGCCCACAGGGAGGTATAAAACAACCAATCACATATCAGTTACATCCCACATATTCCCTCCCCTTATCCTGAGAGGAAACTCAATTACACATACAGTTAAAACATACTTTCTACCCAACTTTCATAACTCTAAAACCATACATCACATTCACATAAAATTACATATTCACAATCAATCCATTCAGGGGAACAACATATTAAAAAATGGCATGAATCAGACCAGGGGTTCAAAAGTTAGTAAAAGTATCTTTTGGGCCCTGGCTGGCACATGGCTATCTGGCTCAAACATGTTTCACAGAGCCCTCTATCCTGAGACAATGGGGAAAGTAATCCAATTATCCAGGGATAGAGGCAGACTCCATTGAGCACATGATTGCAAAAAGACATAAAACACTTTAAAATACATAAAGTCACCTTTTACACATAACACACAGACATTTCACATATCCCCAGATAGCTGGGATCTGAGCGCGCAAAACTACCGAATAGCGCTCAGATCCTATTCACACAGTTCAATTGCCATGAAGCCAAAGTTTTTAACTACATGAATGGGCTCCATGGCATAGCTATCTGGGTTAACACATTTACATAAAGTCTGGTCCATAGTCCAAAGGCAGCAGGCGGGCAGCCAGGCTTCTCCAATGCAATGTGGCGAGATTGGTCTCGTCACAACTTCCTCCCAGCTCTGTCTGAATCATCACAGGGGGCCTGGTCATTCTGTTAAAGTGCCCAGCACTGACCGGCCCCCTGACAATCCATATCCATCGGGTGGCCCTAACATGGCGGTTTGCTACGAGGGCCGGGGCCGCAAATGGCGATGGCGGATACCAGGTTGCAGGGAGTGACCCCTGCAACCGCGGTATGCACGCAGCTGGCAGGAGCAGTCTTTTCATTTGTAGTCCATAGTCCAACAGTCTGTTGTAATAATCTTCTTAAACTGGCTCTGGTTGCAGTCCACTACCATCTCCATCAGTCTTCTTCATCTTCATATTCCTCCTCTCAGTTTTTTGGATGGGTCAGTGAGTGTGTGATGTTGTTGACTTTGCACAGTTTGTCTCTCTGTGTACAGTGTGCGCACTGAATACAGTCTGACTCTGAAAGTCACAACATGACATAATGACTAGTGACACTGTAATCATCTAGAGATTAAGAATAAGATGTGAGATGTGTCAATCCTGACGCTCTCAGCCAATCTAATGCTATTCCATAGGAAAGCACTGGTAGACTATGGTGCATGCGTGGCAAATTGTCTCGCAGTGTCAATCAGCATCTCCTCATAGAGATGTATTGAATCACTGTATCTTTATGGGAGCATTTGGCATTTCCATACAGACCGTCTAGTAGCTGTCTGAATGACAGCCATTAAAGGTGTTACTAGGCAACAATGTAAACACTGCCTTTTCTCTGAAAAGGCAACGTTCTCTTTGCTCAGCCTGCAAGGACATGCTATAGACACTAAAACCACTACATTAAGGCGTAAGAAGTTTGATATAAAGAATTTTTATGTATGAAGGGAAGGAAAGGAAGGAGTGATATATTTTCAAAGAAAAAGTCAATTAAATGGGAAAGAAATGAAAGTGAAAACCTCAGCATGGCCGCAGGTCCTAGCGTAATGATAGTGTATGTTCAGGCTGACGGTCCAATCCAATGCTCCTCATAGTGGAGCAATTGGGACTGTAGGCACATGTATGACGCTCTAATTCGGCGGTTTAGGTGGCCGTCTAAGGCCTTGCGCCGCCTAAACAGCCTGTGGGTAGACTGTGTCGGGTCCTCGGTCAGTGACTGAGGACCCGACACCAGGAGGGGACCCGGCGGCTTGCCCGGTGTGCCGCAGAGTGCGAGGTCCCTCCTGGCTGCCCGGCCAGCCACCGCAGATACTGGTCTGCAGCTCTGCAGTGAGCAGAGCTGCAGACCATGTGTCTCGCAAAGAACTGGCCAATCAGAGCATTGCCGCGGGTTACCACGGCAACGCTCTGATGGTCTCGCGGAGCTGCAGACCGGAAGCAATGGCCACCGGACCACCAGTGAGCCCACCGGACCACCAGGCAGCCCACCGGACCGCCAGGCAGCCCACTGGACAACCAGGGAAGAAAAGGGGGCTCCCCCTCTTTCTCACATTACCCCCTCACCATCACCCCACTTCCTCAGCATCACCCCCCTCACTATCATCCCCCCTCACCACCCTCAGCATTACCCTCTCCCTCAGCATCACCACCCTCACCTCCCCCAGCATTACCCCCTCAATCAGCATTGCACCCTCCCTCAGCATTGCCCCCCTCATCATCACTCCCTCCCTCAGCATCACCCCCCTCACCATCACCCTCTCACCACCCTCCAGCATCACCCCCCTCCACGATCACCCCCCCTCACCACCTTCAGCATTACTCACTCCCTCAGCATTCAGCATCACCCCCTCACTATCACCCCCTCACAACCACCCCCCACCACCCTCAGCATTACCCCCTCACTATCACCCCCTTCCTCAGCCACCTCACCACCCTCAGCATTACCCCCCTCCTATCACCCCCTCACCACCCTCAGCATTACCCCCCACACCATCCTCCCTCCTCAGCACCCCCCTCACCATCACCCCCCTCACCACCCTCAGCACCCCTCTCTCAGCATCACCCCCTCTTTCATCACCCCCCTCACCACCCCCACCATCAACCCCTCCCCTCAGCATTACGCCCTCACCATCACCCCTCCTCAGCATCAACCCCCTCACCATCACCCCCTTCCTCAGCATCATCCCCCATCACCCCCCTCACCATCAGCCCCCCCCCTCCCTCACTATCACCCCCTCACTATCACCTCCCTCACCACTCTGAGCATCAGCCCCAACATCAACCCCCCTCCCTCACCATCAACCCCCCCTCCCTCTCATCCGCCCCCCTCTCATCCCCTTACATCACCCACCCTCACCATCAACCCCCCACACCATCACCTCCCTCTCCCTGTCACCATCACCCCCTCTCATCTACCCTCTCCCTCTCACCATCACCTCCCCTTCAAGCAGCTACCCCATACACAAAGGGTCCCAGACAAAAATGCAAACATGCTCACAGAGACATACATTCACACACACAAGGATACTCTCTGTCAGACACACTCTCAGGCACATACACAGGTAAACTGTGCATCAATGTGTATATGCGACAATGTGCATGTATTGCAACTCTATTTTTTTTCACTTTTTTTGTTAGTGGGGCCTCATGTTTGAGTTTTGCCTAAGGCCTCATAAAGTCTAGAGCCGCCTCTGGTGACGCTTGATGCGATGCACCTATGATTCTGCTACAGAGAATCATGGTATGCAGTGATTCTCTATGGAAGACTGTGACAGTACTGCACATGCATGCTTGTTGTCATGGTATGGTATCAAAGCCAGCAAGTAACAATCCCGGCTCTCATACCCAGGGAGCATGGAAGGCATAGCTTAAAGCCATACTTACAAGTTTTATAATTACTAAAATATTTACATTTGAGGCCACTAAGGAGGGAGGATCTACGGTAGTCACTAAATGAAGTTGTTACAGTGTGTAGAGTGTTCTTTCAAAGCTAAAAGAAAAATACATAGCAATTAGCAAAATAAAAGAACAGCTGCATTCTACAATCATACAGCAAGCAGAGAGAGCACTGTGTGGCAGTGCTCAGCATAGCAGTGCATACAGCAAAGAAAGTACAGAACGAGAGTGAAAAAAAAGTCTCAGTAATTTACTAGTCTGCCTCTCTAATAGCACAGACTGATGTGAGACTGACTTGGCTTAATAGATCTCACACATAAAAATCAATAAATAAACACATGGCGGCGGCCACCTGGTTGCAGGGCTGCGACCCCTGCGACCGTGGTATGTACGCCAGTGCATGCAGATGCACACACTTAAAGGACCACTACAGACACCCAGATCATATCAGCTCAATGAAGTGGTCTGGGTGCCAGGTCCCTCTAGTTTTAACCCTGCAGCTGAAAACATAGCAGTTTCATAGAAACTGCTATGTTTCACTGAGGGTTAATTCAGCCTCTAGTGGCTGTCTCATTGACAGCCGCTTGAGGAGCTTCCGCGATTCTCACTGTGAAAATCACAGTGAGAAGACACTGAACGTCCATAGGAAAGTGTAACGGATCCCCTGGCACCCCAACTGGGTACCTCCGTTGAAGGATGCTCCTAGCGCTTCCTGAGGACTCCAAGCACTGCAGCAGACACCACAACCACCGAACCGGAGAAGCATTTGAATGCTCTCAAGCATATGAAGAAATACAGTATCATAAAACACATCACAGGGACCCCAAAACATGCAATAACCCCATATCCAAAATTCACCCAGATCCGTTCAGTACTTTGGAAAATACAGTTTAATGCAGATCCTGCAGAACATATACAGGCTAAATGAAAAACAATCACTGTATAATGTGTTCCCTGCTGTATAGTCCAAAACCACTGCACGATGTCTCTGTGCACCAAATACTGGCGAGATGGCACCGTGTAGAAAAGTCCACACAGTATCTGTGAGTTAAAATGGCCGCCATCCATTGTTCTCACCATGTGCTTCTGATACAGGAAATGGTGGCCCCTCTGCCTGTGATATGATTACTGAACACAATGGGTAATCTAATTATCACAGACAGAGAAATACAGTTTCATAAAACACATCACAGGGACCCCAAAACATGCAATAACCCCATAAGTATATCCTTGTCTGAATGCCGGCAATCTCAGAATATTGTCCAGTTCTCGGGCACAAGAGTGATATAAGGAAGCCGTTTAGGCGTCATCACGCTGTTGACATCATCACATTCGGATGCCATTACGCTGCAATTGCCAAGCCCTGCCTCCTAGAAGTGGTGAAGTGCGCCAGAGAACTGGACAATATTCTGAGATTGCTGGCATTAGGACTCCAGGTTTCCAGTGTTGCCCTCACCTTAGGGGAAAAGATTTTGCTAGGGGTGTTTTTATTTTAACTTGTAAATCTATTTCTACGTCGCTTTGCTTGGATTACTGCTTACCTGAGTCCCTCACCATCTATGATCGTCTGGAGCACTGAATGTTTGAGTAGACTTAATAATGCTCTTTGCTTGTGAGTGTATTTGGCATATTTGTATTTGTGTAACAGTGCCTACTGTGTTACACTGTATGTCCTCGCTTTTCTTTTTATGGTGCTATATGCGTATGGATCGTATATACTGAGGTGCTCCATCTTATTTATATAGAAATATTCAAAGTAAGTGTTTCCTTTATTTAGAGCACTTTGTGGCTGATTGCACACATTTTTGTACACCTTTTACCCAATATATTGTTTACAATGTTTTGCACACTAAACAAATATAACTGTGTTCATGCACTTTTTTTGCACTTTATACTTGCTGCACTTTAGTTGCATATTTGTTTGTAATATTGTTTTAAAGGTATAGCACACCTTTTTTCTGATTGTTTTTTTATTCTGATGAGTGTATTTTATAAAGGCTATTACACTGTATTACACTGTACACTGTATTTTATATTAATGGGCTTCCTGTTAGTTTAAACTAAAGAAGACTAACTAACTTTCTATTCCAATGATGCACCGGTCTAGTGGCGGCCACCACTCCTCTCTGGCTATGCCAATCAGTATCTCCCCATAGAGACGATTGTACGAATGCATTTCTATTAGGAGCGTACGTTGTATTCATGTAGATACGGACATGTGTATTACAATAACCTTAATAGAAGAGTACTTAACGGGTACCCTAAACATTCAAATTTAAATTATTGTGATGCATATTAGCAAGCATAATACATTATTTTTTAATTTGTTTAATTAGTAATGAAAGATATATATATATATATATATATATATATATCAGCAACACAGATCACTACAGACCGAAAGGTTTTCTGCTAAATGCCACTACTTAATTCAACCACAGCTTAAAAGAAGGCTCCTGTCTCTCTTTATAGTGATATGCTTCAATTCGCCTTTGCAGCATTGGTTTGTGAAGTGCTCTAACAAAATGCTGTGTGTCATTTTTTGAATACAAGCTGTCAAACGCATCCATGCTCCTACAGACATGCAAATGAAGCTACCACAGAGCTAACACAGCAGTAGGCTGCCCCAATCTAACAGTCTCATCTGTTCATAGAATCCTTACTAGGAAACTTGTCTTTATTATGTGTACACATAGCCAGCAGAACATTGTGGCAGAGGTGGGGAGTGTATATTTTTTTTTAATAAGAATGTCAGTGACATCTGTCATTATAAAAAATAAAAAAAATGTGACCTCTATACAGTGCATATTCGAAAATAACACCTAAGATTTTAACTGTTTCATTGCAAAAGATACACTAAATACACATTGATAAAGGTATAATTATAGGAAGCATAGAAAACACAAATACATAGTCACTAAAGACCGGATATTGTCTAAATGGACAATGGACACAATTTGGTGAAAATAACCATATTCCAGCCGTATTGGCAATTTGCAGATTTACTAAAGCCAAATGCAGTAAGAATCCAGTCAATCCAACGCTATGGGTGGGAGCTGTGGACACACTGATTATAATTAGGGCCCCCAACCATTGCCCATGGGTGGGGTTTGTAGGGAGCATTAGGCCTTTAACCCTTTACTATTAATATTAGGCACCCACCCATGGGTTAGGGGGCAGGGGGGATAATAGGTCCGCTCCCCGACTATTAGTATTAGTGCCCCCCACCACCACTAATGTGTGGTAGTCGGGAGGCACTAGGTCCTCCACCATGAAGCTTACAATAGCCCCCAGCTGATGCGCACTATGTCCTCCTATTATTTCATGGGGCCTTTTCTAGCTACAGGGAAGCAATAGCTGCCTAGTTGCTGGTTTTAAGTAATTGTGCCTCAACTTGTCACATGGCAGGTGAGTGCAAATGAAAGAAAATCTACAATATGGTAGTGTTGGGGTCTTATTAATCCTCTAGGGTTTTATTTGTATTTCTATATTTTACTTTTGTGGACACATAATTTACCCTTGTCTCTGTCAATGGTTTTTAACTATTTGCTTGCTGGCAGCTACCTATGCCATAGGGCAAACAGTTCAGATATATCTTTTTAGATCATGGCCTATATTGATTTAAAATCTCTGGGCCCAGATCAAGGATTTCAGCTGTCTGGCAGTGTTTGGTCTGGCTGAAATCTGGATGGAATTCAGGCTTACTTGGATTTTGTGGTCCAAAAGGCTCGGTACAGCAGCAAATGGTTTTGCCCCATTCAGTACGGGGCCATTCAGACCTTAGTGGATAACCCTGTTTGTTTAAATGTGAAGGGAATTGAACCTGAGACTATGGTCTGTGAATTTTCAGTCATTGGAAAGGATAAGGACCAGGGTGCACAGTTTTACTTTGGGTTTTTTATTGGTTAAAAGAGAAGCATTTGGGGTGGGGCCTGACTGCAGAGCTGAGATGAAGCTTGCCTCAGCAGCTCCTGCCATCTGAGGCAGAAAAAGCAGATTTCAGGGACCTAAACAGCAATTAATTGACACACAAAGGCCCCCAAGCAAAAGGTGACACCGAGGAGCACAAGATGACACCACCCAAGCGACACTTTAACCGATACACACCCGAATCTTTGGTGAGGCCTACAAGCATGGAAGGTGCAGGAGAGATGGCCGCTCTCCTGCCACCACAAACAGCTGACTTCCTGACTCTGAGCCCTCGTTCCCCACCCCCCCTTTGGAACGGCGGGCGCTATCCCGGTCCGCTCCCTCACAATCCCCCTACAAAGCACTGTGAAAGCGACACGACCACGAAGTCCTGAGCCTAATTCTAATGAGGCCTGCAAAATGGCGGATGCCTCCCACGCTGCAGTCCTATGCAGTGCAAAGAGGGAAACGGAGCTCCGCCTCGACAGAATCTTCGGCTTCTTCTGGGAGAAGCTTGAGGCCTGCATGCGACCTCCAGAACTGGAGACCCTGCCCAATTCCATGCCTCGAACACACTCAATAGGGTTCATTATAGACCTCAGCGAATCTACTGTTATGTATAAGCTTACTTAATGCACCATCACCCACTAGGTCTTAGAAGCAAGGCAAGCGTCCTTGACCACTCAGGGGATACCAAGGGATACCATGTTAATTGATCATTGATCACACACTTACTTGGCATACTCATATCATTTTATTTAATCCTACTGTCAGTTTGCAAGACCAGTTTCCCTCCATGCTAAAAGGACCACTCTAGGCACCCAGACCACTTCAGCTTAATGAGGTGGTCTGGGTGCCTGGCCCTCTAGGGTTAACCCATTTTTTCATAAACACAGCAGTTGCCGCGCGTGCGCATTCAGCCGACGGGGAGGAGAGAAGGAGGATTGGAGGAGGAGCGCTCCCCGCCCAGCGCTGGAAAAAGGTAAGTTTTAACCCCTTTCCCCCTTCCAGAGCAGGGCGGGAGAGGGACCCTGAGGGTGGGGGCACCCTCAGTGCACTATAGTGCTAGGAAAACGAGTATGTTTTCCTGGCACTATAGTGGTCCTTTAATGACCCGACAGGGGTAGTCTCCCGCCTTAGCCTGCTACTTATCTTTTACCCAGACTAGCATATATGTCAGGGAGGAAGCAACTATTTAGACTAAGCATGCCACTCTTCTGTTTTAATGTCTATGTTTTTCCTTTTGTGACATATGTTTAGACCTTCACGCAAGAAGGCTAACTGTTATATGCTCATTCAACATAGACATACTTGACTAGCATGTATTCATCTAGATTTACCAAAAATGTGCAAGAAATCTGCATGCCATGACATTGTTATAACACGTATGTTATTATTTGGGTTTGTATCGCTGTCGTGGCATACCAAACCTGCTTTGTTCAATATTTGCACAATAAAATAAAGATTGACAAAAAGAAAAGCATTCAAAAGAGAAACATTCATCAGTGTACACTATGAATGTTGTTGTTTTTTTATGTGTAACAACACATATTTAAAAGCTGTAAATTTACTATTTATGGTAATTGTTTGGAAAGCTTTGAAGTTGATATATTAAATTTAAGGCAGATTTAAAAACCTATATATTTTACTTTTGTGGCCACATAATTTACCCTTGTCTCTGTCAATGGTAGTGTTTACCTTGTCTCTGTTTCGGTAGTGTGTCTGAGTAGTATAATTCTTGAGTGTGCTTGCCGAACACACATGGTGTCTGTAATTGTATGCCTACTGTCTCTACAACTACCCACAATAAGAAATGCACTTCTTCTAAATCTGTAACATGGCATTCCAATGAGAAAGGAACATCCGTACTGTATGGAATCTACTAAATGTCCAGTGCCAAGTCCTTAATGTGTTTTTAATGATTTTAAAAGATGACTCCAGCAAGGTAAACTCACTGGAGCCATCTTGTATGTTTTTTGCCAATGTTAAAACTCCCTGGGAGACTAGTAGGAGACTGATGAGAAGTAATCACATCCCTCCTGCTTCTTCTTTTGTGTTAAGTGGCACTACTAGTGTGTGAATAGGGCATCTTATTTTGTTGTCCTGTGCTTCTAAAAGTGCCTGCTGAGAGGGAACAAGAAGAAGAGAGCTGATGCATGCACCTAGTCAGCTGTTTCTTAGCCAGCTCTCATGCGCCTCTCCTTGATGCAGCTTTAGAGGAATTGTAGTGCCATGTCCACTATTATTTTTGGTTGATGATCACTTTGCTGTTGACTCTGTGGTATAAAAAAGTAACTCAGGTACTATATCCTCTAAACTTCCAAACATGCAGTATAAACTTTCACAACCTGTCAAATCGTACATTACTTTAACACTTTTTTTGTCACTCAATTTGCAATAAAAATTCAGCTGTAATTTCCATTAATTTCATTACGAGTATACACCGATCAGCAAGAACATTAAAAGCACTGACAGGTGAAGTGAATAACATTGGTTATATTGTTACAATGGCACCTGTCAAGGGATAGGATATATTCTGCAGCAAGTGAACAGTCAGTTCTTGAATTTTGTGTGTTGGAAGAAAAATAAATAGGCAAACTAAAAGATTTGAGTTACTTTGACAAGGGCCAAATTGTGATGGCTAGACAATTGGGTCAGAGCAATTCCAAAACGACAAGTCTCATTGATGCACAGGGGGAATGAAGGCTTGCCAAATGGTCATATCACATAGAAGAGTTACTCTAGCTCAAATTGCTGAAAAACATTATGCTGGCCATGATAGAAAGGTGTCAGAATACACAGTGCATCACAGTTTGCTGCATATGGGACTGCAAATGGGGACATGAGCATCAGAACTAGACCATGGAGCAATGGAAGAAGGTTGCCTGGTCTAATGAATCACCTTTTTTTTAGATCAGGTGGATGGCTAGGTGCGTGTGTGTCATTTACCTGAAGAGCTGGCATCAGGATACACTACGGTAAGAAGGCAAGCCTTCTGGGCAATGTTCTGGCTGGGAAACCTTGGGTCCTGGAATTCATGTGGTTACTTTGACACATACCACCGACCTAGAGATTGTTGCAGACCACATACACTCCTTCATGGCAATGGTGTTCCCTGATGGTATCCTGCCACACAGGATGCCAAACATTGTTTAGGAAAAGTTTAAGGAACTTGACAGAGTTCAAGGTTTCTACTTGGCCTCCTAATTCCCCAGATCTTAATCCAACTGAGCATCTGTAGGATGTGGAACAACTTGCAGTATTTAGAGGATCTGCTGCTAGTATCATGGTGTCAGATCCACATGACAGGTTCAGAGATATTGTGGAGTCCATCCCTCAATGAATAAGAGTTGTTTTTTTTTTAAGTACAAGGGGGACCTATATGACAGGTGGTTCTAATGTTGTGGCTGGCCAGTGTATATGTCCTGTCAATTCTTGCTTTCAGAAGAATCTTTAAATTATGGAAGAAATCTTTATGTTCTCTTCCTTACAAGAAAAAAAAACTTTCAAAACATATGAATGAAATATGTGTTCTTGCAAGGGTTATAGAGACTAAAGGAGTGTAAAAGCAAAATACTAATAGAGAGCACACCTATTGTCTCTGTTTCTTAAATGCTATTGTGCCTTCAGCATTATTTCCTTTCAAAGTAATAACCAAATTGTGTTCAGCTGCTGGAACAATAAAGTACAGCAGAGTCCCAATAGAAATAAATGAACAAAAGGCCCAACATTACATCAGCAATACTACCCTTTCTTAAGAAGTCAAAACTACTTTATAAAGTATGTGAACTACAATAGCTATAATAATTTAAAGGTAAACTCAAATTTTCTATGAACACAAATTCACTTATGCTAATTTAATTGTTCAATATGACACTTTGAACAATGTTGCCCATTTCACATCATAATCTAACGTAACAAGTTTTCTACGTCATCGGCATGAATAGATTGTTTCTTCCGGTTTCAATGCTGAATGGAACTAGTATAAAGGATGCCTTTATATTCATGTCAATTGTAAATGTGTGTGGCCTTGATTGTCATTTATCAACTAGTGCATTGGGGGAACCCATGACATTATAAATTGCAACACACGTTATCTTGTAACTTTTCTGTAGGTGATGCATCCAAGCCACAATCACATAATCACATATTTTGCAAAGACCTCCAATGGTGATATACCTGCTTAATATTCAGCAGCCTAGGGGTTAAGCAGAGTTATACTTACCTGATGCACTGCCATCTTCTTTCTTCATTTCCTAGCACTTCCACCAGTAGTCAGTGTCACAGCATTCTCTGAGATTACATGCTGGCCTTATGAGGTATAGGGGAGCAGGGTACTTGGCAGGATTGGTTGATATGGATGCCTTATACCAGGCAGTCTGTGCTTGTATAAAAAGCAAGTTGGCTAAATGGTTTGGAGTATCTGGTATGTGCATATTTGGAGGTGTTGATTCTGGCAGACATGAAGATTAAACAGCTGGATGCAGGCCCCAGGCTAAAATATCTATGCCAGCAAAAACAGCAAGTAACCCTGACTGAAGATCACCAGCTTGGTAACAGCATAGATCCGGTGCAGACACCTCTCATAAGGGTCTACAGTAACCACAACTGACATGTAAAAGGAAAGGTACAGAGCTGTCAATACTCACATACACCCTGAATGATTACCAATAGGGTTATAAATAAATACACAGTACAAACAGGTCTTCTCAGTTTGAGGGGATATTTTATACCTGCAATCCCGCTATTATGTCATATACAAAGACATTGGCATATCTAAGCAGAGAGTCCACGGTTCAGTCCTTCACAGGGGAGCTCAAAGAGATAAAGATAGCAATTATTATAGGTGCTAAGACCTGAATGTTTATGTGGGGAATGGGTACTTTTAGGCTGCTTCAAGTCGGTAATGATATATAGGTGACACTGCTATGTCAAAGGTACAACCCTTTACCAAGGTGTGACTGTGGTTTGGATGCTGCCTGAGCAGTATAATACCACTGGTTTTGATGGGGGGAGGGAGGGGGTAAAGGAATTTACAGTAATACTAATACCATCAACGTGAAATCTTGCATAGAGATGGGATTTGTTTTTTTCAACTTTGCATATAATCAATAAACATTTTTAGAAATACTTCTAGCTCTTTCTCAGACAGTGTTTATGGGACAGGACCAGGCAGTAGGAAGAGACCAGATCTCAGATTCTTCTTTTTAAAACTGGAGAGTTTTCAAGTATGTACATTAGTGTACATTTTACATTATATTGCCTTATTCAACAACTTTCCCTATATCCTGCAAACCACAAGCCAATGAATAGACCTATTACATAAATCACAATATGGCATTTTACAGACAATCAGGATATTAATGTGGGAATAATTATTTAAACAATCCTGTTGTAATTAACTGCTAAAATTGCTGTTTCATGAAAATATGAACTAAATTAATCATTAGTAGGCTGTTTATTTTTACTTCCTCTCTCTGGAAATCTTCTAATTATGTTTAATTATCAAGCAACAAATAGCAAATATATATATATATATATATATATATATATATATATAAGGTAGACCAAAATTCAGAGTCGGATATGACAGGTAAATAATTTGGGGGTCATTTGTTACATGGAAAATAATATAACTGGATTTTGGGAGTAAAAATAGTGGAATTTTATTCCAAAACTAACTGTTCGGCGAGCGGATAATTTCAAGAAATTCCCAGATTAATTGGTCACCACGTCCACCTGACCTTACGGCTCCTGATTACTTCCTGTGGCAATATCTAATGGAGCAGGTGTACGTGAACACACCGTGTACACTTGAGCAGCTCAAGGAGAAATTTAAGCTCTAGAGCCTCAAACATTAACTAATATTATGAACATTGCAATTGAAAAAGCCGACTGTGCAAAGTGCAAAAGTGGCAGATAGAGCTCATTTAAAAGATGTCATCTTTCGTATCTAGTAAAACAAATCTCCATACGTTAAGCATTCATTGTATGTAATATCATTGAAATTGGTTTACTAATAAAAATATTATTGACTCCTCAAACCCTACTCTGAATATATATAAAAAAAATAGAAAAAATACCGGCGCTCTATTCTTTCCAAAGATCGTTCTTTATTTTCTACTAATCCAGAGGGTAATTTGATCTTTGGAAAGCCTAGAGTGCCTTTATTTTTTCTATTTTTCAATTATTATTGTGACTTGGCACCAGGGTATACTTTTTTTGACATTTGGAGTGCAGAAGTTCAAATTTTCATTATATATATATATATATATATATATATATATATATATATAAAAAGAAAACGAAGATGCTGGATTAGAGAGTAATTGCCCGGTGCTGGTCAGGCAAGATACAAAAAAATGATTGGAAATGATCGCACTCCAAGGACTTGATGATAGTAAAAATAAATTATAACTTTTATTCTATATCATTTAAAAATATCGACATTTCAGCCCCAATACATGGGCTTCCATCAGGATGGCAATAAGGTGTTGGTGTTATTGCCATCCTGATGAAAGCCCATGTATTGGGGCTGAAACGTTGATATTTAATTCACACGTAACCACTGGAAGACTGTCCCTTTTTTCACAGAATAGGGAAGTGAACTCTACAAATGCTTGGATCCTCCAGATGGTCTGGGGATATGTCATAGAATTCCTCTATACACCCAAACAGAATGGCCCACTGCCTCCCCTTTCGGGCATCAGAGGACCACAAAAACCTCATAGATGAGGAGATTTGCACCTTTTTCACCAAGAGCGCTCCAATAATTAGCTCCAGACAACATCGGCTACTTCAGCAATATTTTTGTGGTCAAGAAGAAGACGGGAGACTATCGACCCATCATCAACCTGCACTTCAAGATGGAAGGTATCCATCTGTTGTGGGTTCTACTCCTCGCAAACAATTGGTTCACTCTGGATGCGTACCTGCCCGTGCCAATTGCACCGGAGAGTCAGCCATTCCTTCACTATATTTGGTGGAAGTGACAGTGCCAATGTATGTGTCTACCATGCTGACACAGCTGACGCCAGTCATGGCACACCTTCGATCCATGGGGGTCCGTTGCCTTATCTACCTACATGGCATGCTGATATTCTACAAATCCGCATTAAGACTACAATAAGAATGTGTCTTAAGCCTTCCCACTTTGAAAATGGCCTCAATTCTCAAGGAAATACGTCGTATACTACGCAAAGACTCCATTGCCATTCGACTCCTTGCCCAAGTAATGGGACTCCTTTCCTCATCTATACAGGCGATCTTTACCAGGCTATACAATGGGGCTTGGGAGCTTACTGCACACACACTTCCACAGGGGGCGCATGGTCAGGGGAAGAGATGACCATTCACATAAATTGCCTGGAACTAATAACGGGATCATTTGCGATCCGCAGCTTAGCCAAGGAAATATCCGATTGCTGTATTCTCCACTGCATGGACAATATCTCGGTGGTTTAACTCATAAACTGCATGAACAGAGCCCGATCTTGTGCCCTGACAGAAGCAACGAGGGACATTTACTGATTCAGCCTTCCCGGCAACATCACTTTCCGTGCAGAGTGTCTTCCAGCTCAGAGCGGACTGGTTTTCTTGCCACTGGCGGGACAGCAGCGACTGGCGCCTGGACACCTTGGTGTTTGCCATGTTACGAATGATCAGAGGCCCATTCCACGTGGATCTCTTCGCTTCTTCGGACAAACGCACAACTTCTGATGTACTACAGTTGGCTTCCAGACCCACAAAGCGATGCAGTGGACGCATTTCTCCAACCTTGGCCAACACAAGAGGCATATGCGTTCCCACCTTTCTCGATGTTGGCGAGAGTCCTTCATCGTCTTTGCATCACAGGGACATCCATGATACTCATCACACCACTATGGCAGAGTCAAGAAAATATGAATTATAAATAGATTTTTAGACCTAATGGTGCTATATCAGGACCATCCGCTGCTCTTGCCATTGTTTCCGATTCTCCTAACAAACTCACAAGGAGAACCTCATCCGCTGATCCTACAGGACCACTTAGACCTTGTAGCCTGGAGTCTTTCAGAGGATCCTGGTCAGTCAAGGGCCTATCACAATCGACTAGAAACCTCTTATGGGACTCATTGGCACCAGGAACTAGACGTAGCTACAACACACTGGAATACTTGGAGTTGCTGGTGTTTGGAGAGGAACTATGATTCCTTTACAGCACCTATCACTATAGTTTTGTATTTCTTATCACACCTTTTTTTGTTGGGTCGTTCATACATTTCCATCAATGTGGTACGATTGGCGATCTCGGCAGCTCATGTCCCTCTTCCGGGCATACCGGTTGTTAAGGACTCTTTGATATGTAATTTATAGCGAAGTATCAAACTATCCAGACCCCCAGTCCCGAAATACACTAGTTTATGGGACATTGATGTAGTTATTATTGCCATTTATATAGCGCCAACAGATTCCGTAGCAGACAGACCAAGACAGACTCTACATCCGTGTCATCCGTTTTTTCTGGCAGTTCCACGTCTCTGTATAGAGAAGAGCGTATTACATTATGTGGAGATTACTACACCTCCCTCTTTGGTCTTCACGATTGGGACAACTTCTCATTTCATATACCAAATCATACAAACCAGTTACGACCACTACATTAGCTAGGTAGGTACGTTGGCTATTGTCCCTAGTGGACATGGAGACCAGTTTTGGCACTCACTCGGTTCCGAGCGGGACTGTGTCTCGGGCGATCATGGCGGGTGCTTACCTCGCCAATAATTCTTTGTGCCGTGGATTGGAAGCGGGAAGATACAATAGGTCCCCCCCTTAGGGTATTTTATTTCTGTCAGACTTCACACGCTTCCTTTGTTTGTTTGTTTTTTACCACAGTTTTAAAAATCTTAAATATGAAGCTTCCTGTCATGTTGTAAAATTGTTTATTATGTTAACGTAGTGTACCTAAAATCTTAACTTTAATAATGACAGGAGGCAAGTATTTTCCCTCTCTTGGTTTCCCTCCCTTTCTTGGCCATTGTATTTTAGTCTGTTTATGTTTTTCCTATTGATTTTTACATTTACTGTTATTCATACTGATTGTATATTGCTTGATACATTGATTCGCCCTGTTGTAGTGCAGGTTTGTTGAGCTGTTCCATGGCCATTTGAAACAGTCTGATTTTTAAACATACCCAGTCCAGCATAGAACTCAGAGCTCCATCAGCTGTTCCATGGCCATTTGAAACAGTCTGATTTTTAAACATACCCAGTCCAGCATAGAACTCAGAGCTCCATCAGCTGTTCCATGGCCATTTGAAACAGTCTGATTTTTAAACATACCCAGTCCAGCATAGAACTCAGAGCTCCATCAGCTGTTCCATGGCCATTTGAAACAGTCTGATTTTTAAACATACCCAGTCCAGCATAGAACTCAGAGCTCCATCAGCTGTTCCATGGCCATTTGAAACAGTCTGATTTTAAAACATACCCAGTCCAGCATAGAACTCAGAGCTCCATCAGCTGTTCCATGGCCATTTGAAACAGTCTGATTTTTAAACATACCCAGTCCAGCATAGAACTCAGAGCTCCATCAGCTGTTCCATGGCCATTTGAAACAGGTAGCCTTCTGGAAGACTGACTTTTCATTATATGTCTACGTACCCTGTTAATTTTTGTTGTATGTGTATGTTTTTATATTTAGTATATATTATTTAGTTTTATTCTTCTCAATGTATACATTTTCATGTCTTTGTAACTATAGCCTGTGCTAATCATGCAAAGTATTTTATCACCTTTGTCTTTGTCCATCATGTTAAAAGTTAGTTTAACCAGCTCAGGCCCATATATCTTTCCTGTTCCTTGTTTAATGGTTTTATTTCCCTACTTAAATACCTCTGTCTTATCTCTGTAATTCTCAATCTTTGCTTTTGTTTTTCCTTAAATGACCTTAAATCAAATGTCCATCTATGCACCCCCCCATCTCTTAGCCCATCTGACCCTAATATACATCTCTCTCCCACAGTCTGATTTTTAAACGTACCCAGTCCAGCATAGAACTCAGAGCTCCATCAGCTGTTCCATGGCCATTTGAAACAGGTAGCCTTCTGGAAGACTGACTTTTCATTATATGTCTACGTACCCTGTTAATTTTTGTTGTATGTGTATGTTTTTATATTTAGTATATATTATTTAGTTTTATTCTTCTCAATGTATACATTTTCATGTCTTTGTAACTATAGCCTGTGCTAATCATGCAAAGTATTTTATCACCTTTGTCTTTGTCCATCATGTTAAAAGTTAGTTTAACCAGCTCAGGCCCATATATCTTTCCTGTTCCTTGTTTAATGGTTTTATTTCCCTACTTAAATACCTCTGTCTTATCTCTGTAATTCTCAATCTTTGCTTTTGTTTTTCCTTAAATGACCTTAAATCAAATGTCCATCTATGCACCCCCCCCATCTCTTAGCCCATCTGACCCTAATATACATCTCTCTCCCACAGTCTGATTTTTAAACATACCCAGTCCAGCATAGAACTCAGAGCTCCATCAGCTGTTCCATGGCCATTTGAAACAGGTAGCCTTCTGGAAGACTGACTTTTCATTATATGTCTACGTACCCTGTTAATTTTTGTTGTATGTGTATGTTTTTATATTTAGTATATATTATTTAGTTTTATTCTTCTCAATGTATACATTTTCATGTCTTTGTAACTATAGCCTGTGCTAATCATGCAAAGTATTTTATCACCCTTGTCTTTGTCCATCATGTTAAAAGTTAGTTTAACCAGCTCAGGCCCATATATCTTTCCTGTTCCTTGTTTAATGGTTTTATTTCCCTACTTAAATACCTCTGTCTTATCTCTGTAATTCTCAATCTTTGCTTTTGTTTTTCCTTAAATGACCTTAAATCAAATGTCCATCTATGCACCCCCCCATCTCTTAGCCCATCTGACCCTAATATACATCTCTCTCCCACAGTCTGATTTTTAAACATACCCAGTCCAGCATAGAACTCAGAGCTCCATCAGCTGTTCCATGGCCATTTGAAACAGGTAGCCTTCTGGAAGACTGACTTTTCATTATATTTCTACGTACCCTGTTAATTTTGTTGTATGTGTATGTTTTTATATTTAGTATATATTATTTGTTTTATTCTTTTCAATGTATACATTTTCATGTCTTTGTAACTATAGCCTGTGCTAATCATGCAAAGTATTTTATCACCTTTGTCTTTGTCCATCATGTTAAAAGTTAGTTTAACCAGCTCAGGCCCATATATCTTTCCTGTTCCTTGTTTAATGGTTTTATTTCCCTACTTAAATACCTCTGTCTTATCTCTGTAATTCTCAATCTTTGCTTTTGTTTTTCCTTAAATGACCTTAAATCAAATGTCCATCTATGCACCCCCCATCTCTTAGCCCATCTGACCCTAATATACATCTCTCTCCCACAGTCTGATTTTTAAACATACCCAGTCCAGCATAGAACTCAGAGCTCCATCAGCTGTTCCATGGCCATTTGAAACAGGTAGCCTTCTTGAAGACTGACTTTTCATTATATTTCTACGTACCCTGTTAATTTTGTTGTATGTGTATGTTTTTATATTTAGTATATATTATTTGTTTTATTCTTTTCTCAATGTATACATTTTTCATGTCTTTTGTAACTATAGCTCTGTGCTAATCATGCAAAAGTATTTTATCACCTTTTGTTCCTTGGTTCATCATGTTAAAAGTTAGTTTAAACTTTTGCCTCAGGCCCATATATCTTTCCCTGTTCCTGTTTACGGTTTTATTTCCCTACTTAAATAGCCTCTCTGTCTTAATCTCTGTAATTTCAATCTTTTTGCTTTTGTTTTTCCTTAAATGACCTTAAATCAAAATGTCCATCTATGCACCCCCATCTCTTAGCCTTATCTGACCCTAATATACATCTTCCCACAGTTCGATTTTTAAACATACCAGTCCAGTATAGAACTTCAGAGCTCCATGTTCCATGGCTATTGGAAATTGTGTAGCCTTTCAAAGACTAATTTTTCATTATATTTCTACGTACCCTGTTAATTTTGTTGTATGTGTATGTTTTTATATTTAGTATATATTATTTGTTTTATTCTTTTCAATGTATATATTTTCATGTCTTTGTAACTATAGCCTGTGCTAATCATGCAAAGTATTTTATCACCTTTGTCTTTGTCCATCATGTTAAAAGTTAGTTTAACCAGCTCAGGTCCATATATCTTTCCTGTTCCTTGTTTAATGGTTTTATTTCCCTACTTAAATACCTCTGTCTTATCTCTGTAATTCTCAATCTTTGCTTTTGTTTTTCCTTAAATGACCTTAAATCAAATGTCTATCTATGCACCCCCCCATCTCTTAGCCCATCTGACCCTAATATACATCTCTCTCCCACAGTCTGATTTTTAAACATACCCAGTCCAGCATAGAACTCAGAGCTCCATCAGCTGTTCCATGGCCATTTGAAACAGGTAGCCTTTTGGAAGACTGACTTTTCATTATATTTCTACGTACCCTGTTAATTTTGTTGTATGTGTATGTTTTTATATTTAGTATAAGGGCTATTAGTTTTATTTTTTTAAATGTGGCAAGTATTTTTTGCTAAAGCCTTAAATCTATAGCCTGCGCACCTCCGCGTGCGCTTTTATCACCTTTGTTCCTTGTCCATCAGTGCTGTGCCAGTTGCAACCAGCCTGTGGCCCATATATCTTTTCCTGCTCTCTGTTTAATGGTTTTATTTCCTACCAAATACCTTCTGTCTTATCTCTGTAATTCTCAATCTTTGCTTTTTGTTTTTCCTTAAATGACCTTAAATCAAATGTCCATCTATGCACCCCCCCATCGCTTAGCCCATCTGACCCTAATATACATCTCTCTCCCACAGTCTGATTTTTAAACATACCCAGTCCAGCATAGAACTCAGAGCTCCATCAGCTGTTCCATGGCCATTTGAAACAGGTAGCCTTCTGGAAGACTGACTTTTCATTATATTTCTACGTACCCTGTTAATTTTGTTGTATGTGTATGTTTTTATATTTAGTATATATTATTTAGTTTTATTCTTTTCAATGTATACATTTTCATGTCTTTGTAACTATAGTCTGTGCTAATCATGCAAAGTATTTTATCACCTTTGTCTTTGTCCATCATGTTAAAAGTTAGTTTAACCAGCTCAGGCCCATATATCTTTCCTGTTCCTTGCTTAATGGTTTTATTTCCCTACTCAAATACCTCTGTCTTATCTCTGTAATTCTCAATCTTTGCTTTTTGTTTTTCCTTAAATGACCTTAAATCAAATGTCCATCTATGCACCCCCCCATCTCTTAGCCCATCTGACCCTAATATACATCTCTCTCCCACAGTCTGATTTTTAAACATACCCAGTCCAGCATAGAACTCAGAGCTCCATCAGCTGTTCCATGGCCATTTGAAACAGGTAGCCTTCTGGAAGACTGACTTTTCATTATATGTCTACGTACCCTGTTAATTTTGTTGTATGTGTATGTTTTTATATTTAGTATATATTATTTAGTTTTATTCTTTTAAATGTATACATTTTCATGTCTTTGTAACTATAGCCTGTGCTAATCATGCAAAGTATTTTATCACCTTTGTCTTTGTCCATCATGTTAAAAGTTAGTTTAACCAGCTCAGGCCCATATATCTTTCCTGTTCCTTGTTTAATGGTTTTATTTCCCTACTCAAATACCTCTGTCTTCTCTCTGTAATTCTCAATCTTTGCTTTTTGTTTTTCCTTAAATGACCTTAAATCAAATGTCCATCTATGCACCCCCCCATCTCTTAGCCCATCTGACCCTAATATACATCTCTCTCCCACAGTCTGATTTTTAAACATACCCAGTCCAGCATAGAACTCAGAGCTCCATCAGCTGTTCCATGGCCATTTGAAACAGGTAGCCTTCTGGAAGACTGACTTTTCATTATATGTCTACGTACCCTGTTAATATTTGTTGTATGTGTATGTTTTTATATTTAGTATATATTATTTAGTTTTATTCTTTTAAATGTATACATTTTCATGTCTTTGTAACTATAGCCTGTGCTAATCCTGCAAAGTATTTTATCACCTTTGTCTTTGTCCATCATGTTAAAAGTTAGTTTAACCAGCTCAGGTCCATATATCTTTCCTGTTCCTTGTTTAATGGTTTTATTTCCCTACTTAAATACCTCTGTCTTATCTCTGTAATTCTCAATCTTTGCTTTTGTTTTTCCTTAAATGACCTTAAATCAAATGTCCATCTATGCATCCCCCATCTCTTAGCCCATCTGACCCTAATATACATCTCTCTCCCACAGTCTGATTTTTAAACATACTCAGAGCTCCATCAGCTGTTCCATGGCCATTTAAAACAGGTAGCCTTCTGGAAGACTAACTCCACACCCACCCTATGGTCATTTTCTCATTTATAGATAATCTCCCACACAACTTTCAATCTACTAAAATGACAGGTGCAACCACTGATCAGCACACCCTTTCAATCTCTTAACCCTATAGAACACATACCCTCTCTCACTACAAATAGATATATCACACACCAAAACCATATACTTCTATTTAATTTTTTTTCTCACAATTAATGTTTCATTTTCAACTACACACCTCATACCACTAACATGAGTCCTAATATAACCATACTGTTATTCTTAATAACCCTTTTCTCAATCCAATTTTGTTCACACCACTACCAGCATAAGCACACACCTCAAACTGGAACACAAATTATAATACACCATGGCCTGCTCTGTTCCTTTAACTTATCTGCTGAGTGCTGGTGGAGAGTTATAAAAAAATAGCCCTCCTACCCCCAACTCACAAAATTATAAATTATCCCATTCACTATATGGCCAAACAAAGATGATGTCCAAATTCCTACTCCTTATGTTACTTGCCCTTGCAAATGATGTGGAGTCTAACCCTGGTCCCCCAGCTAATTCTAGTCCTAATCTCCCCACTAAAAAAGGCCTCTTTTTTGTGCACTGCAACATCCGTAGTTTACTCCCTAAACTGGATGCACTGCAAGCCTGGTGTTCCCATTACAAACCAAAAGTCATTGTGCTCTCAGAATCATGGTTAACGGCTAAAATACCAGACACCGCCATTGCAATACAGGGTTATTCATGTTTTAGAAATGACAGAGCAAAGAGGAGGAGGCATTGTTATTTATGTTGACAATTCCATAAAGTTTACCCCTTTACAAAACCTTAGTCCTCCTGCCATCTTTGATTTCCTTTCTGTCAAAATTGAGATCCCGTGCAGTAAATCAATCATTGTTGCAGGAATCTACCGCCCACCTAGCTCCCCTGTGCATTCCCTATCTGACATAGCCCATCTCCTTAGTGAAACCATAGCTCAAAACCGAAAAAGTGAACTGTTGGTCTTTGGAGATTTTAATATTGATTGGCTGAACCCTAAAAATAATAGTTCTTGCACGCTGTTTAAGACTTTGCAGCTAACGCAATTAATCTCCTCCCCAACTCGCATAAACATAAAAAGCCATAACCATACCCTGCTAGATTGGATTCTCTTCACTTCTCCTGATAGAATTCAGGAGGCTGGTGTTCTCCCAAACACGTTCAGTGATCACTGTTTAGTGTACTGCGTGCGCAAAATAAAGGCTATTAAATCCTCTCCCAAGGTTAAAATAACTAGGTCCTTCAAAAAATTTAATTTTGAATCCTTTTTAAATGACATCAAGAATCTCTCATGGCACAGATTAAACATTATCCCAGATCTAGACTGTGCTGTTGAATACTTTCAGTCTGAACTCCTACAAATTTGGAATTTGCATGCCCCGCTGCGTAAGGTGAGGGTAAAAGGAGCTCATATGAACTGGATCACAGCTGACCTCATCCAAATGTACCAGTTTCGGGATTCTTTGTGGTCAAAATTTAAGCATACTGGCTCTATGAATGATCACGGTGCATATAGACAATGGCGAAATATATGCACAAAACAGACAAAACTGGCCAAGGCCCAATATTTCTATGAAAATCTGAACAGTAACATCTCAAACCCTAGAAACTTTTGGAAAGTCATAAATAAACTACAAGCTCCCCCAATCCACTCCCAACCCTCCACTGTCAAAGTGGGTAACCAAACCCTGCAACTTCCTTTAGATGTTGCAAATGCCTTTAACAATTATTTTGTCGGATGCTCTACTGCCCTGATTGCCAAGCTAATAAATGACACGCATCCTGAAACTACAAATGTGGATCAGGCACCACTAAATTTGCAAAGGCCCAATATAGATAAGTTTAATTTTAGACCTGTACCTGTTAGTGTCATTAAAAAACATCTTAATAATCTAAAAATGAAAAACCAGTCCGGACCTGATCAAATCCCAGCAATGCTGTTGAAGCTCAGTGCGCCGGCAATTGCTAAACCCGTCTCAACTCTAATTAACGAATCATTGGTGTCTGGATACATACCCAAACTTTGGAAGACTGCGAGAGTAGTGCCTATCCATAAAAGTGGTGACACTACTTTGGTTTCTAACTATCGCCCAATATCATTGCTCCCGGTATTGTCAAAAATCTTAGAAAAATGTGTCCATACGCAACTTTGTGAGTACTACCAACAATTAAACTATCTGACCCCTGATCAATCGGGCTTTCGCCAGAATCACTCCACTACAACTGCCCTCCTAAAAGTTTGCAATGACATCCAAACTGGCATGGAACAAGGAGCCCTAACTGGAGCTATTTTCCCTGATTTTGCTAAGGCCTTTGACACAGTAGACCACGACATTCTACTGCACAAACTCGAAAACTCAGGTATTGGTGATCATTCTTTAAACTGGTTTCGATCGTATGTATCGGATCGCTCGCAATATGTGTCCATTTCTGACAGTGACTCCCTCCCTCTCCCAGTCACGTGTGGTGTTCCCCAGGGTTCCATTCTCGGCCCCCTACTATTTACATTATTTATAAATGATCTGCCTAATGTCTGCCAATCCTCAAATGTACACATGTACGCAGATGACACGGTAATCTATGCGAGCAAATCCAATCTACCTCAACTTGAGGTTTTGCTCCAAGACCAGTTTACAGAGGTAGAAAAGTGGATCGCAAAAAACAAACTCTTCCTGAACACTGACAAAACTGTCACAATGATCTTTGGAACAGTACCTAAATTACACAAATTACACAATTCCCACCTATCCATCAAAACAAATTCAAATGGCACACTGACCGCAGTCCACTCTTTCAAATACTTGGGTATGATGTTAGACCCAATCTATCTTTTGGCCTGCACATAGAAAAGCTTGCATCTAAACTTTATCCAAAATTAGGTGCCCTGTACAGAAACAAAGCCTGCCTAAGCCCTACGGTAAAGGAAAAGATTGTACAGCAAATGCTGATGCCAATCATTGATTATGGGGATGTAGTATATGCATCTGCATCGCAATCCCACATTAATAAACTCAACACATTGTATAACTCGTTCTGCAGATTTGTGCTACAATGTAATTACAGGACCCATCATTGTGACATGCTAAAGGAACTAAACTGGCTGTCGCTGGAATCCAGACGCACCCTTCATCTTTCCAGCCTTGTTTTTAAGAGCTTTTCTGGTAAACTCACACCCTACCTGAACAAAATGCTTTCCCCAGCTGTTCCCACTTTCTATAACCTCCGATCCAGTACAAGCACTTTACTTAGTCTACCTCAATACAAAAAGAAAGCGGCCCGATCCTCCTTCTCCTACAGAGCGCCGCAATTGTGGAACGACCTCCCGCACAATTTAAAATCTTCCCTAAGCCTAAAGTCATTTAAGAGATCCCTCTCTACATACCTCAAAACAGAATGCACGTGTCATGGTTGATTATATATTTCCTGCCTGTTCTATGTTAAATTTTGTATATATTGTGTATTAATATTGTTTTTGTATTTTGTTGTACCTAATGTAACAATGCAATGATTTGTGGACCCAGGACATACTTGAAAACGAGAGAAATCTCAATGTATCTTTCCTGGTAAAATATTTTATAAATAAATAAATATGTGTACTGGATCAGTAGTTATCTGTGTACTGGATCAGTAGGTATATGTGTACTGGATCAGTAGGCATCTGTGTACTGGATCAGTAGGTATATGTGTACTGGATCAGTAGGCATCTGTGTACTGGATCAGTAGGTATATGTGTACTGGATCAGTAGGTATATGTGTACTTTATCAGTAGGTATATGTGTACTGGATTAGTAGGTATATGTGTACTGGATTAGTAGGTATATGTGTACTGGGTCAGTAGTTATCTGTGTACTGGATCAGTAGGTATATGTGTATTGGATCAGTAGGTAAATGTGTACTGTATCGGTAGGTATATGTGTATTGGATCAGTAGGTATCTGTGTACTGGATCAGTAGGTATATGTGTACTGGATCAGTAGGTATATGTGTACTGGATCAGTAGGTATCTGTGAGTACTTTGATAATATGTACAGGGCCGGCGTTAGGCCTTTAGGCGCCCTGTGTGAAAAATCTTCAGAGCCCCCCCCGTCATCCATGTATGATGTAATGTTTATGTTGTCATGTATGTGATGACTGTGTGTGATATGCGTTTATTGGTTGTATGTCATATTTGTGCTGGGTTTATTGGCTGTGTGTGATGATTATTTAATTCAGATAAAAACGTGCATTTAGACTTGTGTGTGAATGCAGGTGTATATTTTTGCAGAGTTATATGCACACATTCCCACAGTCAGATGCACACAGTTATACATATACACTGTCAAATCCACCACATGCACATAGTCGCAGGCAGATAGTCACATACACAGGATCAGGCAGAAACACACAGGTACAGGCAGTAACACACATACACAGTTACAGGTAGATAAACACACTCATACACAGTTACAGGTAGATAAACACACTCATACACAATTACAGGCAGACAGCCACACACACACACACAGACACACACACTGGTAGACAGTCACACACACAGGCAGGCAGACAGTCACACTCACACAGACAATCACACATAGTTACCTCTGTTCATTGTGGAGGCAGTGCAGCTCCTGGAGACTGTTTGTTGGGGAAGCAGGGACTCCTTCCTTCTTCCCCTGCAGCAGTTATCCGGCACTTTTAGCTCTGCCCCCACCGCACAGGAAGCTCCGCCCCACCACTTTTTTTTTTTTTATATCCTGGCTGGCCATGTGTGAGCTGTGCGGCCCTGATTCATGGCGCCCTGTGCGACCGCACAGCTCGCACACCCCTAAGGCCGGCCCTGAATATGTATCTGTTGGTACTGTTTCAGTATGTATTTTTGTGCTGGGGTTATTGAGACCCCATATTAGTATAGAGGAGGTTTAGTTTATCTGCTAAATGTTTAAAACTGCACAATTGCTGAAATAACCCCATCCCATGGAATCGAGGGTCGTTAAATAAAGGGGTGGGGGCACAGTCCCCCGTTAATGCAGAACTTTAAATTAAATAATGTAGAGAGGATGGACTTTGTGCAGCCCAGTGCCCACCTGGGGCCAGAGGGTGTGAGCTATTTACTAAACAAAAAGGGGAGACACCCTAATGCCCTCCTGTCCCCACCTGTAGTCAGCGGTAGGGGTTATTATATTATAAGGGGGGGAGGGGGAATCTAGTCCCCTCCCATCCCTCCACCATACTGTATTAATAAGTATTTGTGTGTACTATGTTGTTGAATATCTTTGTGCATAGTATTAGAATGTTTCTATGAGTTGTTTTATATGTGCACTGTACGAGTGTATATGTGTATATATAAATATATATGTACTGAATCAATATGTACCTATGCATACTGTATCAGTATGTGCTCATACATACATTTACAGTATTATTAATTATGTGTATCTGTGCATACAGCAGGTTTGTGCTATATCAGCATCTATATTTGTAATATATCAGTACATATATCTGTGAGTAGTGTGTTGGAACTGAAGTGTACTGTATCAGCATGTACCTATGTGCACCATGTCAACATGTATCAGTATATATTTATCAGTATAAAGTTACATTTAGTATATTACCATATACCTAAGTGTCCTATATTAGTATGTATTGCTGCAGTATGTATTTATGTTTACTGTATTGGCATTTATGTTTACTGTATTGGAATGTATTTATGCTTACTGTTTTTATATATTTTTTCTATTAATGCTTGCTTTGTGCCTATGTATCACAGTGCAATCTAAATTGCTTATGTTTTCTAAATATATATATATATTACAGTGCAAGCAGTTATAAGTAGTTTTAGTCATATTTCATGATCTGTTTCAGTACTGCTCTTTAATTTTCCATCTGTTAAGTATTGCCATAAAAAAGGATGAGTGTGATTTAATTATCTCAACGGCAATGACTGAGTTTTGGCCGAGTTCAGAGTATAATTATTACTCTCGTGTTAACATCTGTATTTTGTTATTTTATGGTCATGCTAAAACTGCTCCATGAAGCTACGATTTATTGTTAATGTCCTGACCTGCTTTGCAGAGCCCATATTTTGGATGTCACTTTGGTAATAATTCTGTGGGACGTGAGATTCAATGTTTAAAATTATGAGTTAGTAATTACAATATGGTAGTTTTAATGTTATGACTGTATATTCTCTATATTCAATGTCCACGTTTATATTTACATTGCAATATTTCTGTAATGATAATTAAGCAAAGAAAACTTTAAATGCAAGTTAAGCAAACATCACATATTTAAGGAAACCTATTTTCACTTTTTTTTTCCTATTTGCCATTTTTGCATATATATATATATATATATATATATGTGTGTGTGTGTGCGTGTGTATGTGTGTGTGTGTTATAAAGGGGATAAATTATTTAACCAATGCACGGAAAACTGAATTTCCTAATGTTTAAACATAGAAATTATAACTAGGGCCATTATTTGTCATAGGCATCCTATGTAATTGCCACAGGGGAGGGTCAGTTTGCTGGAGATATTGCCAGACGAGACAGCATTGTCTTGAACTAGCCATTGTAGACTCATACATAATATCAAATAACTAGCGCAGGTAAAGGGAGACAGATCAACTTAGCTGTGTAGGACACGGCCAATGTCAAAACTAGAATATCATTTAAAGGGAGTCTATAGTGTAAGGAATACAAACTTGTATTCCTTAAACTATAGAGCCCTATGGTCCCAGTCCCCCTCTCACGCTCCACCCCCGCAGGCACCCTTTTAACACTTACCCATTTTGAGTGCCGATCTCCCTTGGCATGAAGCCCTTCCCTTAGGAAAGCACTGCCTATGGGGATTTTACTGACATTGGATGTCCTCATGCAGAGGGTGAGGACGTCCAGCATCATTTAGGCAACCAAACGTCACTAGAGGCACCAGGAAGTGCCTCTACTCACTGTCTGATTGACAGCCACTACAGGTAGCCTTTGCCCTGCTATGTAATGACTGGGGTTTCTCAAAAACAGGACTAAGTGGGACTGGGACACTGCTCCCAGGCCACTTCAATGAGATGAAGTGGTCTGGGTGACAATAGTGTCCCTTTAAATGACAAAGAACGTGCTTGGGGACTGTTATAACCAGAAAATGGTAGAGAGCACCAACAGACTTTTTTTTACTAAAGTGAGAATTCAAAGTGAATTTCAAATGAAAAGCAATAATAGTTGATCTAGAAGGATTCTCTAAATAAGCTATTGCTTCCACTTTGGCTAGTTTAGTCTTAAATGTGAAAATTCACCTTGAATTCTTAGTGATTCAGAGTTTAATTACCCAACCAAACTGCAAATTACTAATACTCTGCTGTGCAAGTACTTATTACATACAGCTGCTGCTCGTAGTGGCTAAATCTTCATTAGCCACTATTGTTAGCAAAGGAGGCAGCCTGGGATAGGGCTGTAACAATTGCTAAATATAATAAGAGGCATACCAACCTTTACACAAAAAGTGAAAAGTTGAGATTATTGAAAATCTCAGTAATAGAGTATGTAGTATGGCTTTAATAGATCACTCAACTGGAAATAAAGGGACTCCACTAAAAATCCCTAATAGTACAAGTAAAAAGGAGAGAATATTAGATACAATCTAATAAGTATCCAGGAGTAGTCAATAGTGTACACCTTTAAATATATAACCATATATGAT
>OW240912.1:330223847-330311144 GCA_933207985.1 Pelobates cultripes | reverse complement strand
TCCCTCTGAGTCCCGATCGGTGATCCAATAAAGAATCTCTTCCTTCCTGAAGAAACCTGTGTCCATCCCTCTGTGCTTTGCTTCCGCCAGTTTCTCCGGTATCATTTGGTGCATTGGCCGGGAAGCTCATCGTTCAACGGTAGCTGAGAGGCAGAGGCGTGAGACGGTCTATCTTTGCCCACGTTCTCTACGGCTGCACCACTGAACTTCTGCGTGGACCTCCCTTCGTCTCGGCGCCACTGGTCTGTTGTCCAGGAGATCATCGGCCTCTACGTAAGAAGTGCTGGGGTGTCCCCGTCGATGTGTGTGAACTCAGGTTCAGGAACGAGGAGGTAAGACAACTGCTGTTTTAGACGGCAGACCCACTAGGGGTATACCGATTGTGCGGTAGGCCCAAAAGGGGTTTAAATCTGTGCATGGAATCTGCCCCCTCTGTCGGAGGGAAGGAGCGAAGGCGCACCGCTCGATCGAACGCTCTTTAGTAAGACCGTTTGATCTGGTTAGTCAGGCGGGGTCCTGTGTAAATAGCCCTAGCCGGACACCGGTGTCTTGTCTAGACTAGCGTTCTAGGGTGTATATTACGCTCGCTAGGTCGGAGGGACCGGGAGACTAAGCGGCGCCTGTGTAAATTCGGTTCGCTAGCTCTCAACCTATCTTGGCTAAGTGGGAAGGCGTGTAAATTTGGAACCCACTAGACTTTTGATAGAGTAAATAGACTAGAAGGGCAATTTTGTAAATTCCGCCCTCTAGTTCGCTATATGTGGTGCTTGGGCAGTGTGGTTAACCAAAACGGGTGTATATAGTTTTAGGTAGTCCATTCAAGGTACTGGCCAATAGTTTAGTTGGGATTGTAAATGTGTTAAAGATTGTTAGTAAAGTGTATATCTTGTTAGATAGCGCGAGCTCAGCCGTCTAGCGAGAGTGTTAATAGTGTGTTGTTGTATCATAGTGCACGGTACCATAACCCTGTATATTTACTGACACTGTATATAAGTACTAATCATTGTCGTCTATTGCATGTTTAACACCATAACCACTAGTAATTGTATTGTGACCTTAAATTGTGCTTTGACCTATGCTAACCGTACTGTAACCGATACTAGTAAAAGACGATGCTACTGGGGTGTGTTATAGACGGGTAATTCATATATAGAGAATTATAGCGTGGGTGACTGTATAGTTTCGCCAAAGGGCATAATATTGATTATTTAGCGACTGGTGTAACAGCTGTGTGTGTACGGGAATTCTCTGAGTGATTATTGTGTTATTGTGTACGTTTCACTTGGTAACTGTACCACGTGGTGCTGTTGCCAGAGGAAACGGGTGTGACTGTTGAATAAGAACGCGTGCATAGTATTCGTTGTCAACGACGCTCCATTGATAAGTATGGGCGCGTCAGAGTCAACGATTTCGGATCCCTTAGGTTGTATGGTAAAGAATTTTAAAAAGGGATTCAAAACATGTGATTTTGGGGTTAAAATGTCTCCTGTACGTTTGGTCACTTTGTGCACTAGGGACTGGCCTACTTTGGTTGCGGCATGGCCGCCGCGTGGCAGTTTGGATCCAACCCTGGTACAGCGTGTACACGTGGCTGTATCAGGTAGGCCTGAACTTTATGGACAGTTTCCATACATTGATTGTTGGAGGCAGGCCGTAAACGACTCGCCAAAATGGATCCGGATATGCCACGAGGAGCAGTGTCGCCTCATGGTGGCCAGGACTTGGTTGTCCACTAGGACTGGTGTTAGGCCCATTTTGGACACGCCCCCTGAGTCCGAGATCCCTTTGCCGCCCCCTTACTTTCCTTTAAGAGGAAGTGACGCGAATGCAGGAAGTTCTGCACCCCTTCCCCTATTGCCCCCATCCACTTCCGCTTCCTCCTCCAGTACAGAATCCACCCCCCCCTCGTATTAAAACTCCCCTTCCTGAACCAGGACCAACCCCCATTAGATCTGAATATCCTGATTTGGCGCCACTTCAAACTTCCGGTCAAGCTTCTTCTAGCTCGGCTCAGAGTATACTATTCACTAACTTTTCCCAAAATCAAGTTCCCACATCCTCATGCCCTATTACCTCTCGACCGGAACCTTTAACTGACGCCCCTCCACGTAGCCCCATACTAACCCGACAACCGACCGGTACCCAACAATTAAAACATTATCAGATGCCTCTTCGTCTGAATCCTGGGTCAGCCTATATCGATGCCGCAGGTCAAATGGCACATGCTGACCCAGTCTTCGTATATGTCCCGCTCACGACTACCGATCTCTTAAATTGGAAGACCCACAATTCCTCGTACACTGAGAAACCACAAGCTATGACCGATCTGTTCACCTCGATAGTTCAGACACATAACCCGACATGGGCTGATTGCCAGCAGTTATTAATGACATTGTTCAATAATGAGGAAAGGACAAGGATTAACCAAGCGGCCATTAAGGCGCTAGAGGAGAGAGCCCGTGCTTTAAATCAAGCCAATCCGGCAGCATGGGCCGCAACACATTACCCTAACACCGATCCTGACTGGAATGTAAATGGCGCAGATATGGCTCAACTTAAAGCCTATAGAGATGCTATAATTGCTGGCATGAAAGCCGGAGGGAAGAAAGCTATTAACATGTCGAAGACAGTTGAGGTGATTCAGAAAAGTGATGAAGCGCCCAGTGTCTTTTATGACCGATTATTGGAGGCATACCGCTTGTATACCCCCTTTAATCCGGAAGACGCTGATAATTCCCGAATGGTAAACTCCGCCTTTGTCAGCCAAGCTTACGGAGATATTAAGCGCAAGCTACAGAAATTAGAAGGGTTTGCAGGTATGTCTATCACCCAACTAATGGAGGTAGCGAACAAAGTATATATGAATAGGGAAACAGAAAGTAAGAAAGAGGAAGAGCGCAAGATGCGTAGAAAGGCAGATATGTTAGCGGTAGCGATCGCAGGCGTAGATAGACGGGGCTCAGATAGAGGCGATGGTAGATGGAATAGGGAGCCTTTGAGTAGGAATCAGTGTGCGTACTGCAAGGAAGAAGGGCATTGGAGGAATGAGTGTCCGCAAAGAGAGCAGTATGAGAGAGACTTACCCAGGGCAGGTTATGGAAACTTTAGAGGCAGAGCGAGAGGTAGAGGAGGCCCCGGAGGGAGTAATGGTAATAGAGGGAGTAATGGTAATAGAGGGAGTAATGGGAACAGAGGAAGTGTAAGGGAAGATAGGTACTATCCAGCAGCGCAAAGGTCCCGCGATAGAGAAGGTAGGGACTTTGTGGGATTGGCTGACACGGTCATGGAGGACTATTGATACCGACCGGGCTCCATCCCCCTTGGTCGAGCGGAGCCTATGGTCGATGTATCAATAGGGGGAAAAAGGAGTGCGTTCATGATCGACACTGGTGCTGAACATTCGGTGGTGACTAATCTAGTTGCTCCTCCATCTGGAAGAACTATTACTGTAATAGGAGCAACTGGAAGAAGTGCTGAAAAACCGGTTCTTAAAAGTCGACTCTGTACATTGGGAGGCCACGTAGTAAAACATCAATTCCTTTATATGCCTGAGTGTCCAGTCCAATTGCTGGGACGTGATATGCTATCCAAATTACAAGCGCAGATTACGTTCCTACCAAATGGAACAACATCCTTAAAGTTTAATGGACCCTCAGGTATTATGACATTGTCCGTACCAAAGGAAGAAGAGTGGCGACTTTATACAGTGTTGACTAGCCAAAACCCGAGGAGTGATGAATCCTTATTTAACATACCAGGAGTTTGGGCAGAGAACAACCCACCAGGACTGGCCCGCAATATTCCACCTATTAAAATCGAACTAAAACTTGGGGTTTATCCAGTAAGCCTGAGACAATATCATATTCCGCAGAAGGCTAAGAAGAACATCCAATCTTATCTGGATAAGTTCATACGGTATGGTATCCTAAAATTCTGTACTTCCCCCTGGAACACCCCATTGCTGCCTGTTCAAAAGCCCGGTACAGATGAGTATCGACCTGTGCAGGACTTGAGAGCAGTCAATGATGCGGTTGTTAGTATACATCCAGTCGTGCCCAATCCATATAACCTGCTTGCTTTAATTCCGGGCGGGGCTACTTACTTTACAGTCTTAGATCTCAAAGATGCCTTCTTTTGCCTCCGAATTGCCGCAGAAAGCCAATGTATCTTCGCTTTCCAATGGGAAAATGCTGTAACGGGCTCGAAACGCCAAATGACCTGGACAAGATTGCCCCAGGGGTTTAAAAATTCACCTACCCTATTTGGTTCAGCTCTAAGTCAAGATCTACTAGATTTCGAGTCTATCCCAGGAGAGTGTGTATTATTACAATATGTAGATGACTTGTTGATAGCAGCAGTTACAAAGGAAGTATGTCAGCAAGCAACGCACGATCTACTACACATTCTCTGGAAGGCAGGATACAAGGTGTCAAGAAGGAAGGCTCAGTTGTGTTTGCCAACTGTCAAATATCTGGGATTCCATATCTCTGAAGGACAAAGAATTATGGGGCCAGAGAGAAAAGAAGCTGTGTGCCAAATACCGATACCCAGGAATAGAAGACAAGTGCGAGAATTCTTGGGGGCAGCAGGCTTCTGTAGGATATGGATTCCCAGCTACGCGATACTGGCAAAACCTCTGTATGCAGCTATCAAAGGTACAGAGCACGACCCCTTCTTATGGACTCAAGAACAGCAAACGGCATTCGAAGATGTGAAGAGGGCTTTGATGAGTGCCCCAGCATTAGGTCTACCTGACCACACACGGCCATTCTACCTGTATGTACATGAGCAAAGAAGAATGGCTGTGGGAGTATTGACACAGTACTTGGGATCATGGCAAAGACCTGTTGCCTACATGTCTAAGCAACTGGATGCAGTGGCCAGCGGACTTCCACCTTGTCTAAGAGCTGTAGCTGCAGCCGCCCTGCTAGTAGCTGAAGCCGATAAACTCACTCTGGGTCAAGAACTTTATGTACGAGTTCCACATGCAGTACAGACGTTGTTGGATTACAAAGGAAATCATTGGTTTAGTAACAGCCGTATGACCAAGTATCAAGCAATGTTGTGCGAAAACCCAAGAGTGCATTTAGAGACTGTAAATACCTTAAATCCAGCTACCCTTTTGCCACAACCTACTGAAAGTCAACATGATTGTTTGGAAGTAATGGATGAAGTATTTTCAAGTAGACCAGATCTTCGTGATTTTCCCATCCAGAACCCTGATGTTCAATATTACACCGACGGCAGTAGTTATGTAAAAGAAGGGATCCGCTATGCAGGATATGCAGTAACAACGATAGACAAGGTGATAGAAGCTCGGCCACTGGCAAAAGGAACATCAGCACAAAAGGCAGAATTGATAGCACTGACACGAGCGTTACAATTGGCTGAAGGTTTAAGAGTGAACATTTACACGGACTCCAAGTATGCGTTTTTAACCACTCATGCCCACGGAGCTTTGTATAAAGAAAGAGGACTATTGAATTCAGAAGGCAAAGAAATCAAATACGCAGCTGAGATCCTACAACTATTGGAAGCAGTGTGGGAGCCGAAAGAAGTCGGTATTATACATTGTCGGGCGCATCTGAGAGGAGATGGTGATGTAACCAAAGGGAATCGGATGGCAGATAGTGCAGCTAAGCGTGCTGCTGAATCAGGAAGACAGGAATATGTGGGGCATATAGCTGCTCTTATACCAGCTCCACTGTCTCAATGGACTCCAATTTATACAGCTCAGGAAGAGGAGTGGTTAAGGACTGAACCTGGAAAGTATTTGGAGAACAAATGGTATCAGTTAGAAGATGGAAGAATAGTTATTCCAGCATCACTAGCGGTAGAAATTGTCCAAAACTATCATAACGGGACACATTCTGGGAGAGACAGTACAGAAGAATCTCTCAGAAAACATTTCTACATACCAAGATTGTCCAACTTGACTCAGGCCATTGCACGTAGATGTGTAACGTGTGCTAAAAATAATGCAAGACAAGGACCAGTAAAGCCACCAGGAGTCCAGTTTATGGGGGGACTTCCCATGTCCGATTTACAAATTGACTATACAGTGATGCCTAAATCGGGTGGACATCGCTACCTGCTGGTAGTGGTGTGCACCTATTCAGGCTGGGTAGAAGCATGTCCTACTCGTACAGAGAAAGCAGGAGAAGTCGTGAGATTCCTGCTACGAGAAATAATACCCCGATATGGACTACCCTGCTCTATAGGATCGGACAATGGTCCAGCTTTTGTTCATCAGTGCCTACAACAATTGACTCATATGCTTGGTATAAAGTGGAGGCTTCATACGGCATATAGACCCCAGAGTTCTGGTAAGGTAGAGAGAATGAATAGAACTATTAAGAATCAGTTGGCTAAAATGTGTCAGGAAACCCAACTTAAGTGGAACGTTCTCTTGCCCATAGCTCTATTGCGAATCCGTAGTACACCTACCAGAAGGATGGGCCTCTCTCCTTTTGAAATCATGTACGGGCGACCACCTCCCGTGCTTGGTAACTTAAGGGGGGATTTGAGTCAGTTGGGAGAAGGAATTACCCGGCAGCAGGTTGTGGAGTTGGGTAAGACTATGGAGGAGGTACAGAAATGGGTACAAGATAGATTACCTGTGAATATTTATCCCCCAATTCATAGTTACCACCCAGGCGACCAAGTGTGGATTAAAGAGTGGAATAATGTGCCGTTAGGGCCCAAGTGGAGAGGTCCTTATGTTGTTCTTCTGTCTACCCCTACAGCGATAAAAGTAGCCGAAGTGGCTCCGTGGATACATCACTCCAGGGTTAAACCAGCAGCAGCCGATTCCTGGCAAGTTACAGCAAATCCAGAGAATCCCTGCAAAATCCGGTTAAAACGCACGACTCAGTCGGAGTGACGAGGAACCTTGTGGATCACAAATTTTATTGTTTCAGAGACTTGGTAAGTGAGTGAGAAGGCCATAATAAAGCCTGTCCACTCACCAACGAGTGTATAAGTCAGGGAAAGTCTTGAGGGGACCCCTGTGAAGACGAGCAGAACTCCATTCCCTGCAGCCCTTACATCCTGGAAGCTGAGGTGCCTTCGCACGGACGAAGACTGAGGATGACGACGAAAGATGTATTTTTAATAATGTTTATTTATGTGTATTTTTATATTCAGGAAGGTAGAGGTACCGACACTCCTAGCTGTGAGGTATGCATTAAGACTACAAGAACAGGTAACCATATATCCCAGACCCTAATTTGGCATTCGCAATATGAGTGTAAAGGAGATGTATCAAGATGTAGATACTTAAATATAGAATATAGTGTGTGTCATTTAGGAGTAGGAGAACCTAAGTGCTTCAGTCCTGAGTATCAACCCCGTACAATTTGGTTGACTCTCAGAAATGGAGATCCTCAGGGGACCCTAATTAATAAGACGGTATTAGAATCCGTATATTCTTCAGGTGCTCTGCTATTTGATGCGTGTAAAGCAATATCAAGTGGTAGAAAGCCGTGGAATGTATGTGGGGATCTTAGATGGGAGAGGACGTATGGGTCTAACGATAAATATATTTGTCCCAGTAGTAAAAATAGATATGTAAGTCCAAGATGTCCAAATAGAGATTATAACTTCTGCCCATATTGGTCTTGTGTGGGGTGGGCGACTTGGGGACAGACAGCAGACAAGGACATGATTGTGACTAAGTTGCCTACTAATCCATATTGTAAGTCTATGGAATGCAATCCAATCCATATACTTATAAATAACCCTGACAAGTTCTTAGATAAATATGGTAATTTATTTGGGTTTCAAATATATGGGACGGGTTTAGACCCTGGGACAATATTGTTTATAGGGATAGAGACTGATACGGTAACCTCCCAAACTCATCAAGTATACCATTCCTTTTATGAAGAGATGAGCATAGATAATAAGATCCCCCATAATGCTAAAAACTTGTTCATTGATTTAGCCGAGAGTATTGCCGGTAGTCTTAATGTTACCAACTGCTATGTGTGTGGAGGTACTAACATGGGAGACCAATGGCCTTGGGAAGCAAAGGAGGTAATGTCCGGTTCTGAGGCAGTTGACCAATTAATATCTACACAAGCCGACTATCATATGAGTGTTAGAGGTAAATCTGAGTGGAGATTGAAGACCTCCATCATAGGTTATGTTTGCATAGCGAGGAAAGGAATGATGTATAATACTTCTGTAGGAGAATTAACTTGTCTAGGGCAAAAAGCTTATGATGATGATACAAAGAATACAACTTGGTGGTCGGCTTCAAATGTCTCAGAACCATCTAACCCGTTTGCAAGATATGCCAATTTAAAGGACGTATGGTTTGATCTATCCATCACATCTAACTGGAGAGCCCCAGCGAATTTGTACTGGATCTGTGGTAAGAAGGCCTATTCGGAGTTACCACAGGACTGGGAAGGGGCATGTGTGTTGGGTATGTTGAAACCATCCTTCTTCTTGTTGCCTATTGAAACAGGTGAGACTTTAGGTGTTAAAGTGTATGATGTGAATCATAGGAAGAAAAGGGGACCCATAGAGATAGGTGCCTGGGAAGATAATGAATGGCCTCCCCAGCGTATTATAGATTATTATGGGCCAGCCACGTGGGCAGAGGATGGTACCTTTGGTTATAGAACCCCTATTTATATGCTCAACCGCATTATAAGGTTACAGGCGGTGGTTGAGATCATTACTAACGAGACATCACAAGCGCTCAATCTTCTAGCGAAGCATAATACCAGGATGAGGACAGCAGTCTACCAAAATAGATTAGCCTTGGATTATCTTTTGGCAGTAGAGGGAGGTGTATGTGGGAAGTTTAACCTGAGCAATTGCTGTCTTCAAATAGATGACGAAGGGCAAGCAATAGCTGAGCTTACTAGCCATATGGTTAAACTAGCGCATGTGCCTACTCAGGTATGGAAAGGGTACAATCCAAGTAGTTGGTTTGGTAGCTGGTATGAGTGGTTTGGAGGGCTTAAGGCAGTGGTAGGTGGAGTCCTACTGATTTTAATGTTGTGTCTACTCCTGCCGTGTCTTATACCCTTAGTAGTTAGGTCTGTGCAAAGCCTGATAGAAAATATAGCAGAGAGGAAGGCTGCTGCACAGATAATGGCAATTTATAAATATAAGGCTCTAGATCAGGGAGAACCAATGCAGGAAGACGAGTGTTGAAGATTCACATCATAGGATAAGTCTGGTCTGGTTCAAAGGTAACTTGTGGTGTATGCAAACCAAGGTTAAGTGATGCCTCAAGTAATTGTAAAATATCAAGAGGCATCAAAGGGGGGAATGTGGTGGAATCTCGGTAAAAATAAATTTAGTAGGCCGAGATTACCACGTGGCATGTGTACGTGCATATGCTGACGTATCGATCAGTTGGTTGCACGAGGCAAGATACGATCAGTAGTGTACGGAGCATGTGCAAGAATACAGGATGTAGTATTCCCCTCCTCCATTGTGCTGGACAAGCCATGCGGTCAAGCAGGAAGTTAATTCTTATTTGTAATGATTGGTCAAGAGAATGTGCGGGTGGAGCTTAATATGGGAGGAGTTATGTGCCTATATAGGGAGCCTGCACTATTGTTCAGGGCTCAGAACTTGCTGTATTTTTGGTGACATTAGTCCCTCTGAGTCCCGATCGGTGATCCAATAAAGAATCTCTTCCTTCCTGAAGAAACCTGTGTCCATCCCTCTGTGCTTTGCTTCCGTCAGTTTCTCCGGTATCAATAGTGATATTCGCTATCTATGTGTGCAGAGAAAGAAAGTGGGGCCCAGGACTGCCAGAGCAGTCCGGGCCCCCCAGGGCCGCCGGGCCCGTGACAACAGTCACGGTTGTCACCCCCTGATGGCGGCCCTGTACACAATATCAGCAAATAGTAAGAGGCTAGAGGTCAAGGCAAGGCATAGACAAGATGAATACAGAAATGACAGGAGTTGCAATGAAAGACTGATGAGTAGTGTCTTCATTTTGGTCCACTGAAACTTACTATATTACAGCTAAAAGAGTACAACTACAATAAAGTTTGAGTTCCAGGCTGTGAGATATTTATTTAAGGTTAAAATTTTTTATATATTTACATTACACGATGTAGTGATAATGTATTTTATGAGCTATCTCTACACACTCAAGTGTACAAAGGTAATACATGTTTATTCTATATTTTTCACCTTTAGGTACTGTAACCACTTCATCTAATTGATGTGGTTATTGTGCCTCGAGTAACTCACGCACGATTCCTCCATTCTGTGTTAAACTGTTTTTGAATGGTTTCATGCTAAATATGAGTCCCGCCAGGCCCCTTTGTGCTGCTTGGGCTAATTAGGAAACATTACTGCCCATTGCTGGTATGAATTAGTATGGCTAAAGCCGATCCTCCATAGCCATAATGGGGGCTAGACTGCAGCCATCAGGAGACCCTCATTCAGTGCTAAACTGTGCCAGGGGCCTCCATGAACTTTATCCACGTCAGTGAGATGAAATGGTCATGGTGCCTTGACTGTCCCTTTAGCTAAATGTTATCAAGCATTTTGCGTTAAAGAAACACTTTAGGCACCATAACAACTTCATCTCAACGAAGTGGTTATTTCTCCTGGATGTCCTAAGCACTGTCTTACCTTGAACCTTCAAAGTTTTGAACATGCACTCATCTGCTATTATTAGTTTCCCATTCAGAAAACTGTATCAGAAAGGTAAATAGTGATCACATGTCAATCTAAGTCTATCACTGGCTCCCAGCCCAAGGCTTCCTCATTGTAGCCCCAGACTTCACCCAAAACGGGACTGACAACTGGATTAACCCCAAACTTGTGAAACAACACTTGAGTACAGTTTAACCACTTAAAACAAGACAACACCCAGGATCTCTAGGCACTGTAATGTCATTGAGATGCCCAGAGTGGTTCTTTAAAGCAGTAGAAAATCCAAGATATGTGGTGAAAGGAATGTCAGTGTTAAATGAAGAATCGGAGTAAAATAAACACTACAGAAAACTGTAGAGTGAGGGTCTTCTCAGCGCAGTGAAAGCCCCCATCTCCAGCCTGGGCAACAGTGTCGTCTAGTTGTGTTAGTGGCATCTAGGCCTTAAGTAAATTACATTGACACCTCCTGGTATAGTCTACTGTTTTGCTAAAAACCATAATTCACCCAACAACTTTAAGATATACTTTTACATATATTTAGTCATGTTCATTTACCAAATTAAACTTCTATAGGTTTATAGTGTTCAGCATAACATGATAGGATCTGGAGTTCAGTTCATCGCATTAAAAATGTAGTGCACTCAAGTATCCCATAATCTCCAGCCTCCAGTTAAAAACAGTAAAAATAGAGAGAATAAATTTCAAAATAGATAACACCACCAGTTAAATTTCATACCTTAGATGTTTTATATATTTTTCTCAGCATTTAGCTAAATGGACACTCCAGACGCCTAAAGAGTGTGTGAAGAGCGTTTCCTCTTTTTTAATTTTACAAAATGTTTTCAATAGAAATTGGCACTTTTCTAAATAACCCTTGTCATGCCCCCTGGCCAGTCCTGTTACTTCCTGGTTGTTTATTTGCGGTGAGCTAAACTCAAGAGTCAGGCAATTGCCCAGAGCACCTGCCTTGCAAAGACTTCTCATTGTGCTGCATTGGAAAGTCTATGATTGGCCAGTAACAGAAAGTCTGTGCGGGGTTGGAAGGGGAGGGTTTGAAAAATCATCAAACAAGAGATTGCAGATTTTGCTATCTGCTAAACAGCACCCTAATTTGGGGTCTGTAAATATGGAAATCTCACAAAAAAAGCCCTTTTCTAAATTTCAGTTGTTTAGTAGATAATTCCCTTATTTGTTATCCTTATGTGGGATTGCAATATTTAAGGACATCAAATATGGCAGCTATCTTCAAAACACATACACATTTATATACACACACAATAACACAATAGGTGTATGTCCGTGTGTGTATATCTGTGGTTGTGTGTGTGTATATATACACACACACTTAATCCAGAGATACACACACAATCACACACATAAACACAGCCATACACAAACATAATCACAGACACACACACATACAATCACAGACATACAATCACATATACACACATAATTAGATATACACACACAAACATCACATACATACACACATTTAATATTCAAGAGGTCCACCCAGCCTCCCTACCGTGCTCTAGGAGGGCTGGAGTGGATCCTCAGTCCCTGGTAGTCAGTGGTTGCTGCTGGGATCTCTGTGCTCTTCCTGCACAGATCCCTTCCGTACTCTGTAATGACGCATATACCGGGATGATGTTATTGTCAGGGTTTCTTTGCTGTTTTTAACAGCAACCCTTCCTTTTTCAGTGTCTGGGCTTTCAGCTGAGATTAAAGATCAGCTCCTTCACTATGTTGCCACGGTTACTCACCTGAGAATAGTAATCAACCCTGCTGCTAATCAGTGCAGCCTATCTAAGCAGCAAATCCCAGTACCTCTTTGCTTGCCCTTGCGTGGTTTCCTGTTCCCCAGAAGTCTCCTTGTTCCTGTGTTTCCTGTTTGTTCCTGGTTCCTGACTTTGCTGATCTCCGTTCTCCTGAACCTAGCTCGTCTGACTACCCGCTCTGGTGACTGAGCCCTGCTTGCCTCCTGGACTTTATTTTTGGTTATTTCTTTATTTGTTATTTATTAATAAAGGTGTTTTTGTATCTAGCTCTGTCTCTGTCTGGTTCCTGGTCCCTAACATTACGCAAGGGCCATGAATACAGATGGTACAGGCAATACCTAACTTATTTACCCGGTGGGACCAGCAGAACCACCATTTGGACCAGTATGCTCATCTGGATCCAGCACCCAGCCAGCCTGTGATTGCTGCCGCCTCTGCCTCACTTCCTGTCCTAGCACCGGTTGCAGCCTTCAAACCTGTTGCGGCTAGAGGAATGACTGGGTCTGTCCCACTCCCTCAGTATTTTGGGGGCAACCCAGCTCAGTGCAAAGAATTTGTAAATCAGGTTAAAGGATACCTTGAAATGCTTCCTCAGACATTTCCTACAGACAGAGACAAAGTCCAGTTCATGATCTCTTTGCTGTCTGAAAAAGCCCTAGCTTGGGCAAAACCTCTCTGGGAGGCAGAGAGGCCCATTCTTTACAATTACCCTGAATTTGTTGCGTCCTTTAAAAGGGTTTTGATATTCGTTTTGATATTCACTCCACCCCTACTGCCAAACCACTCATGTCTAATGCTCAGGGCATGAGAACTATTGTCGAGTATGCCAGTGAATTCCGTGCCATGGCAGCAGAGGATGGCTGGAACAACGAGACTCTCGTGGCTGCCTTTGCACAGGGGCTCTCTGATGTTATTAAAAATGAGATTGGAGCCAGAGAATTACCTAAAGATCTTGAGGAACTGATATCCTTTGTCACCCTCATTGATATCAGACTCGAGAGATATCCTCATCCAGGGAGCGCCTGCGGAGGCCTCCCTCACCTCCCATGCCTCCTGGTCCTGAGCCCTCTGTCGGTGTGGAGCCGAGGCTGTTAGGCTTCTCACACCTCTCTGTCAAGGAGAGAGCCTTTAGGAGGAGGGAGGGCCTGTGCCTATACTGCGAACGCCAGGGTCACATGTTAAAGTTTTGCCCGATTCATCCGGTAAAGGGCCCGCACCCAAGATACTGTCAGGGGCAGATCTTGGGTGGTCTTTCTGCAGACCCAGAGATATATGAGGACAAACCCTTGGTGCCTATTATCCTCTCCTGGCCTGGTTCATCCATTAAAACCCGGGCATTGCTTGATTCTGGGGCCGCAGGATCGTTTATAGACTGTGCATTTGCATAGGAGCACTCTATACCCTTACACCCTCGCAACTCTCCACTAGCTTTCGAAGCCATCGATGGTAGACCAATACAGCCAACCCACGTGACCCAGGAGACCGTGTCCATATCTCTGGTTGTAGGGGCTCTACATCATGAGACTATCCAATTCCAGGTAATTTCCTCTCCATATTACCAGGTTGTTTTGGGATACCCTTGGCTACAGAAGCATAACCCAACAATTGATTGGCGCAAATCTGAGATATTATCTTGGTCCCAGCAATGCACATTTTCTTGTCTCCGGAAACCGGTCAAAGTTTTGGGCACATATTCTGCCTCTTCCTTAGCCACTGAGTACCTTGAATTCCAAGATGCATTTAACAAGGGTCAAGCCAGCGTTCTGCCGCCACACCGTCCATATGACTGTGGTATCGAACTCCAACCTGGTGCCATTCCTCCCCGTGGCCAGATTTACCCGCTGTCGGTAGCAGAGAATCGAGCCATGGAGGAGTATGTTACCGATGCGTTGTCAAGGGAATTCATTCGGAAGTCATCTTTTGATGCCGGGGCCGGCTTTTTCTTTGTGAAAAAGAAGAGTGGTGAGTTGAGACCCTGTATTGACTATAGGAGTCTTAATCGCATTACTATTAAGAATGCCTACCCCATTCCGTTGATCACAGAGTTATTCGACTGCCTCAAGGGAGCAATGGCCTTCACTAAACTTGATCTGAGAGGGGCATATAATCTTGTCCGGATAAAAGAGGACCACGAATGGAAAACCGCATTTAACACCAGGAGCAGGCATTATGAATACCTAGTTATGCCATTTGGTCTTTGCAATGCTCCAGCGGTTTTCCAGGAATTTATAAATTATGTTCTGTGAGATATGCTGCAGCAATATGTGGTGGTTTATCTTGACGATATTCTTATTCATTCCACATCTCTCGAGAACCATCACGCAGACGTTTCTCATGTTCTACAGAGACTCAGAGAAAATAATCTGTTCTGTAAATTGGAGAAATGTGAGTTTAACTGCAAACAGGTCACATTCTTGGGCTATGTTATCTCAGATGATGGATTCTCTATGGATCCAGAGAAACTTTCTGCTGTACTACAATGGCCTCGACCTACGGGTCTTCGCTCTATACAGCGTTTTCTTGGCTTCGCCAATTATCGGAAGTTCATACAAAACTTTTCTTCCTTGGTTAAACCTCTCACGGATATGACCAGGAGAGATGCTGATCCACAGCATTGGTCACAGGAAGCCATTACTGGCACACCCTAACCCTGCCTTACCATTCATTCTTGAAGTCGATGCGTCTGAGACAGGAGTAGGCACCCTCCTGTCTCAACGTCCTAACCCAGAGAGCTCCAGGCATCCGTGCGGGTATGAAAAAAGAGGAGTTAATGGCTGCACTATTGTACAGAGAACAGTATCATAAAATAGAAACCAATTGGTTGAAGTGTATAATCAGCAAGTGATAAAACCTGGGTATAATAGTCTCTATTGCAATTATATAAAAATAATGAATAAAACAGAGTCCATCCAGATGTTCAGTAAAGATCAAATGATAAGAAAATGTTGAATAAAATCAATAAAAACAGTCTCACCGATATATGGATAGGGTATGTGTACAATCCTCAGGAGTTGATCCGTCCGGGTTGTAAATAATCCGTATATATGAAGATAAAAGAAAACACAAAAAACTGCCAATGGTGAAATATTGTAGCTCCAAGAGTAAAAATAAGTAAAAAGGAGGATTGTACACTCACATTTGATGGAGCTAGGGCCAGCTCTGGGGTGAAGGGCACTTAGTGGTATAATCCCCACTAAAGGATGTACTGGCTTGGGTTCCGTCGTATTCCACAAGGTATAAGAAACAGCAAATAGTGCTCTCAGTAAGAACAATAAAATAAATAAAATATACTCACAAGAGTAGAGCAGAAAAAACTGCTCTATTGCCACAGCACTGGTGGAATTATCCCCACCTATGGATTTCTTGGAACGGGATACAATAAGAATAAAAATAAAAATAAAAAATGCCAGGAATAATAATAGTAAAAGTGTGTGTGAAATACAATAAAATAAGTAAAAGATTGGTCCTATAAAAAAGGTAACCAAAAATATAAAATACACAATTTAAAACTATTAACGCGTTTCACCTATAAGGCTTTATCAAATATGGTAATAGAACAATATACCTGGCATAAAACAGTATTTATAAGAGTACACAGTGGTTAAAAATGGCGCCAAAATCTGTTACACCAATTACAAACAAGTATTAAAACATTTTTTTAAAACAAACTCAAAACAGATTTAAAACTATATAGTTACATAGATATGGCTTATATTAACCGTAAGATATGTTTGTCTGTGCAAAACGAAGCTTTAATAGCAAAATTGAATAGTAATTACAAAGTCACGTGATCGGAGCTAGGGAATTGCGGTACGCATGCGCGAGCGAATGGTGGGCGGGTCGCTCGGACGCGTAATGCAACCTCCAGTACTACATGACCGGCATGTGGGAGATGTAGTCATGCCGGTCGCTGTGTGCATGGGGAAGGTGGCGAGCGAGCTGACTTCCAAATACCGATAGTCAGCCACTCCCACTAAGAGCAGATACAGAATAAGAAAGGGGAAAGGGACCAAATAACTACAGAAAAGAACCTTATAAATGGGACTACAAAGTAGTAAGATAATATTACAGATAGGTTAATCAAAGAGTACTATTGCAGGCAAATAATATGAAATATATAAATAAAAATGGACATAGATATACATAAAAATAAACATAGATAGTAAGATAATTGGATACTGGTAAAAGGTGACATACATAATTATGATATTTGGAAGCATATATAAAATAAATAAAATAAAATAGCAGAATAGCATTTATTTTAGATGGCAGTGTAGAGTCAGTGGTCTTACATACAATACATGTTTTGCATTTATACACTTCAACCAATTGGTTTCTATTTTATGGTACTGTTCTCTGTACAATAGCGCAGCCCTTAACTCCTCTTTTTTCTTCCTATCTTACCAAGGGTCTTGAGGGATTTCCTTTTTAGGGTTGCTGCTTTCTTCTCTGTTATTAAGCGCAGACTCTTCCACTCTGTTTTTATCCGTGTGGGTATTTCTCAAAGAAGTTGAACCCGGCAGAGTGCAATTACCAGATTGGTGATAGAGAATTTCTAGCTATAATTTTAGCTCTCAAAGAATGGAGGCACCTTCTTGAGGGTACTTCAGTGCCAATTCTCATCCTCACAGACCACAAGAATCTTACATATCTTTCCGAAGCTAAGCGGCTTTCCCCCCGGCAAGCTAGATGGGCTCTCTTCCTATCAAGATTCAATTATGTGGTTTCTTACTTGCCCAGTATTAAAAACATTCGGGCTGATGCCTTGTCTCAACAGTTTTCCCCTCCATCTAGAGAGGAGATAACCCCTACTCCTGTGATTCCTCCGGACCGTATACTGGCCACCATCCGTACTAACCTCACCCCTAGGCGAGGAGATTCTGGCTGCACAAATTAATGCTCCTCCAGAGAAACCCAATGGCCGATGTTTTGTACCCATTCATCTCCGTACTAAATTATTAAGTACATATCACAACCCCAAAGCAGCTGGACATCCAGGCAAAAAACAGTTAATCTGGTCCGTCTCTCGGCAACTTTGGTGGCCTAGTCTCCATTCGGATGTCACCGCTTTTGTAGCTGGCTGTCCTGTATGCGCTCAAAATAAAAAACCCTGACACCCTCCAGTGGGTCTCCTGCAAACCATACCTAATGGAGAACGACCCTGCACTCACTTGTCCATGGACTTTATCGTAGATCTTCCGGTCTCCAGTGGCAATACAGTCGTTCTCATGGTTGTTGGCCGATCTTCTAAGATGTCGCATTGCATTCCCTTGAAAAAACTACCAACTTCTCAAGAACTAGCAAAAATGTTTGCTCGGGAGGTCTTTCGTTTGCATAGGTTACTCAAAGTAATAATCTCAGATAGGGGTAGCCAGTTTGTGTCCAGAGTTTGGAGAGCTTTTTGCACACAGATGGGAATTCAGCTTTCCTTCTCCTCAGCCTACCACCGGCAATCCAATGGTGCTGCAGAACGAGCTAACCAATCCTTGGAACAGTTTCTGCGTTGCTACATTTCTGACCACCAGAACAACTGGTCTGATCTACTACCCTGGGCGGAGTTCGGCCACAATAGTGCAATTAATGCCTGTCCTCGGCTATCCCCGTTCTTGGCGAACTATGGGTTTCAACCGTCCATGTTGCCTGATACGTTCATGCCACAAGGGATACCGGCATTGGAGGAACATATCAGGGAACTCTGTTCCACTTGGGTGCAGGTTCAGAACTCTTTGCAATGCAGAACTACAAACTCCAGGCCGACCGCAGACGCCTTCCTGCACCTACCTATCAGGTCGGAGAGAGGGTCTGGCTGTCTTCTTGCAACCTACGGCTCCGTGTTCCCTCACAAAATCTAGCACCCCGATACATTGGGCCATTTCGTATACTTCGAAGGGTTAACCCTGTAGCTTACGCACTTGACCTTCCTGCTAGCATGCGCATCTCAAATGTATTCCATGTTTCCCTCTTGAAACCGTTTGTATGTTACACCACCTCAGTGCCACGTCCTGTTCTGGTTGACAATCATGAGGAATATGAAATACGCAGCATCATTGACTCACGAGTCTTCAGAGGACAGATTAAATACTTGGTGCACTGGAAAGGGTACGGTCCAGAGGAATGTTCCTGGGCTCCAGCCTCTGATGTCCATGCACCATCCCTCCTTCGTTCCTATCACGCCTGCTTCCCCATGAAGCCTGGACCCACCAGCAGAGATGGGGGAGTCATTGAGGGGGAGGTACTATCAGGGTTTCTTTGCTGTTTTTAACAGCAATCCTTCCTTTTTTTGTGTCTGAGCTTTCAGCTGAGATTAACGATCAGCTCCTTCACTATGTTGCCACGGTTACTCACCTGAGAATAGTAATCAACCCTGCTGCAAATCAGTGCAGCCTATTTAAGCAGCAAATCCCAGTACCTCCTTGCCCTTGCGTGCTTTTCTGTTCCCCAGAAGTCTCCTTGTTCCTGTGTTTCCTGTTTGTTCCTGGTTCCTGACTCTGGCCTTGTTCCTGACTTCGCTGATCTCCGTTCTCCTGATCCTGGCTCGTCTGACTACCCACTCTGGTGACTGACCCCTGCTTGCCTCCTGGACTTTGCTTTTGGTTATTTCTTTATTTGTTATTTATTAATAAAGGTGTTTTGCATCTAGTTCTGTCTCTGTCTGGTTCCTGGTCCCTAACAGTTACATGCCGGCTCACTGCAAAGCGAAGACAGTCAGACACAGTCAGATGCACACAGTTATACACATATACTGTCAAATACAGCCACATGCACACAGTCCCAGACACATATACTGACAAATCAAGTCACTCACACACTGTCAAACACACAGTCACACACAAGCAGTTGCAGGCAGACAGTTACACACACAGTTACAGACAGACAGTCACATGCACACAGCTACAGGCAGTCACACGCACAATTACAGGCAAACTGCAACACAGTTACAGGCAGCATCACACAGTCACACACACTCAGTGACATGCACACAGTCACACACAGTCACAGGCAGACAGTCACAAACAGTCACAGGTAGTCCGTCACAGACAGACATTTACACACACAGGCACAAACAGACAGTCACAGGCAGACAGTAACAGATGCAGTCATAGGTAAACAGTCACAGGCAGACATTCAAAATCACACACAGGCAGACAGTCACAAGCAGACAGTCACAGACACAGTCACAGGTAGACAGTCACACACACAGTCACAGGAAGACAGTCACAGGCAGACAGTCACAGGCAGACAGTCACACACAGTCACAGGCAATCACAGTTTTACACACACACACACACACACACACACTTACTTACTGGTGGATGAGTGGAGTCACTGATGTCCCTGGTGTGTTGTAGTTGGGGAAGCAGGGACTTCTTCCTGCTTCCCCTCAGTGTGCTGCAGTAAGAGCAGCAAGTGGAGGCTGCCTGTAGCCCCACCCCGCATCTGAATGGCTTTGCCCCTAATTCTCTGTTCAGTTACTCCTGCTGTATTCCCTGACCGGCCCCTGCGTGTGTGAGCTTTGTCGGCTGCCCAGCGCCTTCTGCTGCCATTTCTCTTAGTGCGCCACTGGTTTTTGTAAACTGTTCTATATATGCCCCAATGCAGATATTTTTTTTGTTTGTTTAATTGGCCGGTGGAGTGTCCCTTGGGTACTTTGGCATCATTACATTTAATCAGATTTTTTTTTAACTTAATTTTACTCACTATATAATAATTGATCCGTCTTCTGCTTTTCATGCATTAGATCTTGTGTGCGTTCTGCTACCAATAGTTCCAGATGTTTGCTATATTTTTCCATCTAAAAAAAAACCAAATAAATTATATTTATATTACTTAATTTCAATCCATATAATCATGATGGCATTTTCTTTCAGTGATAGAATTTGATTAATGTGAGAATTATTGTCTCTTTCTAACAGCTGAATTCAAAAAGAGCATCAGTGGTGATTAGGGAAACAGCATTGTTTGGAATATGTTGAAGTTGACAAAGGCTTTTTAGAAGAATCCCTGCAGGCAGAGGTTAAGAAAGTGACAATTAATCTTTGTGCATCATAACCTATGGAGTATACTCAGAAAATGGAGAAGCATTGCAGCTTTTTTGAAAAGCTGCACCGTAAGTAGGAAAGTAGCATTTTAAAAGCATTAAAAGAAAGACTGTAGCCTATATGAGCTGGTAATGGGAATACTCTGATGGCTTGTGAAGCTGAAGTGTATCATTCAGCAAAGATCATTTGAACTCTGCAATGTGACTTTCTAACAGTAATTGAGTCCTATTAGCTATGGTATGAATCACCTGAAAAATAAAATAAATCGCACCAATTAGGGAATATGGGGCATTACTGCTTTATGTGTGTGTGTTAAAGAATTGTCAATTCTATGGAAATTCCACCATTGAATGAATCATAGAAAATCACCTATAACATGTCAACCATTTTTCCCATAGTGCTTAGTTTTCTTTTAAGTTTATATTAAAGGGACACTAAAGTCACCAAAACAACTTTAGGTTAATGAAGTAGTTTTGGTGTATTGATTATGCCTCTGAAGTTTCACTGCTCAATTCTCTGCCATTTAGGTGTAAATTCACTTTTGTTCCTGTTTATGCAGCCCTAGCCACACCTTCCCTTGCTGTGACTGACACAACATGCATGACAAAAATGGTTTAATTTTCTATCAAATGTAACTTACTTTAAAAGATTATAGTAAAGTGTAAACATTAGATGACTCTTTACAGGAAGTGTTTAGGAAAACTGTATAAGTCACATGTATACTTGATCTATATACCAAAACTACTTCACTAAGCTAAAGTTATTTTGGTGACTATAGTGTCCCTTTAATGATTTAACAAATAACATCACAATCCAGTTCATTCCAGGCACAGACTGGGCAAGCATTGCATGTGAGGAGGAAAGACAGAAACACTGTTTTACTTTTCCTCTCCACTGTATGCTTATGACACTGATCAACAGGAAGCCAAGATGGAGGCACCCAGTTGCAGGATAAAGAAGTGTGTATTTCTACAATTAATTCTATTTTTCACAACTCGCAAATACATATGTGCTAGATATATGGCCTAAGTAAATATAGAATTAAGGTTAAGCGACAGTCCCCCTTCCATCACCAGGATGCAAGAGATAGGGTATTGGTTTTACTGACCATAAACATTGGTTCTGCAAAACAATACATTGTTGCTGGTTTACACACCCTCCTCCTCTTGGCTTTGTTTCTTATAGAAGAAGAAATAGAATACATCATTAATGCTTTAGTTTTTTCATTTGTATTTTGTAGTGTTCTGCTTGTTTAATCTCTTAAATTAATAAAACAGGCAAGGCCTACCTTGCAATGAAGGTGTCTGTGGTAATTTTGGATTTGTGGTTTGCATAGGGTTGTAAATAATTGGAAGTGTCATGATGGACAGTCATGAAAATTCATGAAATACATTTACAGGGCTAGTCACTAAAGTGAGAATTCAAAGTGATTTTCAAATTTAAAGCAAAAATAGCTGAAATGGAAAAAAGCAAATTGTGCATTAGCCCACTGATGCTTATGCAGATATGTTTTCGTTTCTCAGAATTACAAGATATCCAAAGGGAAAGCATTCAGTCTTACCAGTGTCATCATCACATCCACAGGACTGACTTTGTTAGGATTCATCTTGTGCAGTTGTTTCTTAACCTGCTCAAATGTAGGCCTGTGAGCTGGGTTTTGGCTTCGACACTTTCTGATAAGCTGCAGGAGAAATTAAATAAAGCGTAAATCCGGGCCTTTTCCGTGGTAAGATTGCATGAATACCAGCAAAGAACAGATATATTACAATATCCATGAGTAGTTTGTGAACTGCCTGCTGTGATATATGTGAGACGAGTCACCTTGGATTATCTTAATACACTAGCATAAAGTGATCTAGGTATTATACAGACGGTGCTTTCTGAGGATATCTGAGGTCGGTCTGATGATCTGTGCCTGAAAAGTATTGTCCCTTCATTATGTATTGCTTTTACTTTCAACTTTTTAAATATTTGGTTACGTTGATCTAGATCTTCATGAAATCTTACAATAAAAATTGAACTAAATTACAACATAATAGTAAGCACATAAGTCACAGTGCACAGTGTGCAAGACATCTTTTTAAATATACATGTAAGCGTACCTTCCAACATTTCAAACGACCAAAGAGGGACACTTCAATTATAGGGGTGTGTGCGGGGGGGTGACCAGGGGCAGGGGTAGTATGAGAAATTTTAGGTAATTTTACTAATAACAATATATGCAACTAAATTATAATATAGAACAAGAACAATGTATTGTATTTACACAGACTCATTTCTAAACACATTTATTTGTTTTAAGACACGCTACTGTGAGTATTATTGCTATGGAGTTCTGTTAAACACTAACAATAGTGAGTGACATAGAAAAAAAAGGGACATATGGGTGATATGTGTTTGATAATATACATTTTTTTTTTAAGGTTTGATCTGGATCTGTTGTGTCCTGTGGAGCTTACTAGATATGTGCATTTAATATCGGACAAGTCAAATGTGATCCACATTTCTGCTAAATCTGGGGATTCAGAAACTTCAGAATTTGGCAGTATCCAAAATTATCGTAAATAAAAATGTTTTGAATAAATTGTTCTAAAGATGTTTGGATCCATTTGTTTTCATAAGGATAGCAAATTAGGGACTTATATTATGTGGGATTGCCATAATTAATCGTACCAAATTAGGGGCTTATCAAAAAAGTAACTAAAAGACCACATTTAAGAAAAAGGGCTTTTCTTAGTTTTCCTCTTTCAGATGAGTAGTGGAAAGCTCTATAATTTAGTTTCCTTTCCTTATATGGGCTTTCCATAATTAAGGGTAACAAATTAGGAACTTATCTACAATGCAACTAAAAGAGCAGATTTTAGAAAATCGTTTTTGCTTATTCTTGCTCTTTCAGTAAATGGCTCGCTAATTTGGCACCCTTATGTGGTATTGTCTATTTAAAAATACCAAATTAGGGTGCCGTTTAGTACATAGCTCCTCCTAGTTTGGTACCTTTAAGTGGGAATGCCTATTTAACATCACTCGGAGCATGTACTCATTTACTGAATGCAGAGGTATAATGCCATATCTAATCTTGAGTCTTTACGCTTAAAGCATTTTTTCCTTTATGATAGATCGCCTGGGATTGTAGTGCATGGCCACCAAATTACACAAATAACCCTAACACAGATAAAAGGAGATGTTGGGACAAAACCCTAAATTGTCTCAGAATGGAGGAGGCCCATCCACATGTCAATTGTGCATGTACTCCTCAACGATAATTCATCAGTTATGGCAGTGGTTATTGACATTTGTTTTTACAAAGACCAAATATATGTATATTGCATTAGCTTGGCAACTCATCCTTCAATTGATAAATTGCTTCAGTTTCTCATTTTAAAACTAGAATATAAATATATTTAACAAAGCATATTCAAAACAACTCATTAATTTGAACCTTTGCAGTATCAAAGGTTTCTCCGTTGCACTGATTAAGTTAGTGCTGCTAACACATAATTTATTATGTGCAGTTCAATCAAGAGCAATATAGTTACATCAAGTTCAGGCTTCCTAAGGGTTAGTCAAAGTTGCCTGTGGGAGTGCTTTTTTGTCTTTTTCTTTTCATCGGTAATCCACTGCTAAGCCTCTTCCAACCAGTGGGCAGTGGGCACCCACTGAAAAAGCATTGTCACCCAAACAGTTAAACACTAGTGAGTTCTGGTAAATTTACTGTACAGTACATTGAGGTGAATGGAAAACTGAATTGCAAAATTTAAGCCATAATATCTGGATCGGAAACATTCTCCAATCCAGTTTTTTTTCCATTTTAGCTATTTTGTCACCATCATTCACAGTTTAGTGAACATACACCAATGTCTAGAGCATTTTGAATTTCTTAACAATATTTCAAATGTATGTTTAGGGTGAACCTTTTTTACTTTTATATTTCAGTTTTATTAATTTATTTTTTATCTGAAGGTTTTTTCACCCTTCTCTATTTGTAACTTACATCTACATATTCTGATGGACATGGGCAGCCATTTTCTGATTTCTCTTTGATTAACTCTGACAAAGGCAGGCAGCAGTACTCAGAGTCCTCTTTCTACAGTTAAATATAAAAGGAAAAACAGAGACATAGAAGTGTTACTAACATATTTTTTTACTATGTTTATTAGATTTCAGATCTGACCAATAATAAGAAAAATATATTTCACATTATTGCCATAATTATCTTTTCCTGTCTATTAGCCAAGGCAATATTACTTTTGAGTTAGTTCTGCTCCCACAATAAGCAAGGAAAGGAATAAAACAATTGATTAAAATCACAGAGCTGGATTTACCTTCCTTGCTGCCCCAACATGAAAATATTGGTAAAAAAATAAAATATTTATCATTAGGAAAAAACTGCTTAAAAAAGCATATGTCCACCTAGAATGTCAAATTCATTTTGTAGTGTTTAATAAAGATTGTTAGCGATGATCATGATTTTGTCCTAGAAAAACCCTTGCTCAAGGTATAGCCAATTCCATTTTTACATGCACAATAGTTTTATATATTTTATTGACGAGTCTTTGATTTGCTTGCTTTAGTAATATCCAACAAGATCCAGCATCTCAAACTTGTAAAAGTAATTTGAGACTCTAAATATTTAAAAAGTCAATGTTTGGCATCCAATTTATACCATTTAACATTATTTGGATACATTTTTGGAATAAAGTAGGAAACACCACTTCTTGTTGAATATGCTATTTAATTGCCACTTTGGGTAGAAATGAAAGAACTGGCTGAGAATTGCTCTGATGTGGAAAATATCCTTATATTCCTTTCGCAAGGTAATATGTTTTTTATAATAAGCATCATGAGGCTGTTTCAGACAAATTTGTTGGAAAGGTGAGAACCAATACTTTCATGGCCTAATTAGGATAACGGCAATGATACACTTCTTTTTAAGCGTTTGAGTTGTTACAATATGGGCGAAAACAGGTATCCACCATCACAAAAGGAAGCAAGGCTTGCATGCTATTTTTAGTTGTCATTAAGTCAATTTTAGTAATGTCTGCATCTGCCTGGATCACTACCTCGAAATAATCCAACTTGCCTTGGAACAATTGTGGATTTTTCATTTCTGCTCTCAGTTCTTGCAGATTTGACTGAAGTTTCCTTTTTAGGAATCATATTTTGGTCCCAGGCTCTCTTCCATTTGACACATACCAATTGATTCTTCTCATTATCCCTACGGAAGGCGTAAAGTAGCAGGCTTGTGAACTCCTTTTTCTAATAGATGACAGAGGTTTATAATACACTGTATCTTCGTTTCGGCTTTTTCTGTTTACTTTCCAATGGGACATGGTCTTCTTGATAATAGTGATATTGTGACTTGGATTCATGTGATAGACTTAAATAAATCTTTTTTTTAAATATATCTGGATTACTGATTATGTGAGACAAACTTCTTTCTGATATACTGTGCAATCATAAATATATAGTCTAAATATTGGAACACTAATATATCGTGATTCTTCAGGAAGTTGAATAAGGTCATGAGTGCGAGTCTTAACCTGAATGTTAAACCTATGAACTGAAAGTGTTTACCTAACCCCCAAAATCAAAGGATCTTAAAGTATCAAGGACGGATGGGGATCCCCATCTATTAGATTGTTTGATATGATCCAACCTCCTGAGTGAACAATGGTTACAATAATCTCCATCTTGAAATACATAGTTGTTCAATAATGGATTGATTGCCTTTACATTGAGTATTACTTCCCTTGGAGTTAGAAGGACAATAGAGTGTGAATCTTTCTGATATTGGTACTTCTTAAATGATGCATTTGATGCTTGCTGATGAGACTGTTGATTTCTTGAAGATGTATTTTGCAGGAAGATTCTTGAGCTTTATTACGTATCCATATTACATATCCATATATTATTATAGATAGTGCACAATAATCTGTTATGCTTTAAGCCCAGGCAGGAAAGAAGCCTTGAAGTTGACTTCTTACTAATCATGTCCATGCCTGTGCGCCTTCAGAAAATGTTGAATGTAGTATAGGTTTTCTTCTTAATGTACCTTTATTAGAGGAAGTGGACTGAAAGTATCTTGCTGTCCTGATCTGAAATATTCTCTTCTATTAGTCCTACTTTCCTGAAATATTCAGTTAACCAGTTAATTGTTTAATTCCTGACCTTGCCGACTGTGGAGAGAGCTAATTCAAATGCAATGCTGCCATTGTTAGCCAGGAAATGTAACAGTGATCCAAAATGTTACCACACCACACAAGGGATTAAAAATATAATGTCTTAGTCACTAGATCTTGATAAGCAACTATACAGCCATGCCTGTTATAAACGCAGTAAATAGCATCAACTGACGAGAATGTCAGTTTGTAATTATGAAAACTATATGTAAAACAATTAAAAACGAACTAGGATATTGGGGTTATCACATAAACAATGAATTAATATTTTTTTGTATTTATTTATTTATAAAATATTTTACCAGGATGCATACATTGAGATTTCTCTCGTTTTCAAGTATGTCCTGAGTCCACAAAACATTGTATTGTTACAACAGGATACAATATTACAAAGATGCAATATACAAACAATGTGTAAATATATATATATATATATATATATATATATATATATACACACATACATATACACACACACACACATTTATAAATTTAACACATAACAGGTAATAAATATATTTAACCATGACAGGTGCATTCTGTATTTAGGTATATTGCCTTAGATCTCTAGATTTAAGATTGAATGAAGATTTGACTGTGTCCTCTAGGTTATTCCATAATTGCGGTGCTCTGTAGGAAAAGGAGTGAGTATCTTGCTACTTTATTTTTGTATTGCGGTATGCTAAATATCGTGCTAGTACTGGATCGGAGGTGGGTTTGCGATGCAGGTGCATACACTACATCTGCATAATCAATGAACGCCATTAGCATTTATTTCACTGTTTTCTTACTGTAGGGCTTAGGCAGGATATGTTTCTGTAAAGGGCACCTAGTTTTGGATAGAGTTTTGACAGATTTTTGCTGTCAGTGTGCTATTTGAATTTGTTCTGATACACAGTTGTTGATTTTGTAGTTTATGCAGTGGCGTACACACGATCCATGGGACCCCAGTGCGAAAACTCATCTGCCCCCCCCGGCACTAACACTGCGTGGGCCAGGGCCGCAACACATGGCGGCAGGCACCTGGTCACAGGGGTCGCAGGGCTGTGACCCCCTACGACCAATGAAGTGGTCTGGGTGCCAGGTCCCTCTAATTTTAACCCTGCAGCTGAAAACAACCTCTAGTAGCTGTCTCACTGACAGCCGCTAGGGACGCTTCCGTGATTCTCACTGTGAAAATCCCAGTGAGAAGACGCTGGACGTAAATAGGAAAGCATTGAGTAATGGTTTCCGATGGGCGGTTTTAACGCGTGCTCGGCTCTTGCATTCGGAGCAGAGAGGCGGATCGGGGCGGAGAGAGGGTTTTAACCCCTTCAGCCCAGTGGGAGGGGGCCAAGGACTATATAGTGCCAGGAAAACAAGTTTGTTTTCCTGGCACTATAGTGGTCCTTTAATGACAAACATTCAGATACACATACAGACAAACAGATACCCATGCAGACCAAGAGATACACATACAGACCCACATACAGGCACACACATGCAGACACACAGAGAGATACACATACATACACACACACTCATAGTGACAGACCCACATACACACTCACTAACAAACACACACACTCTCACGAACAGACGCATACAAACTAGCTAACAGACACACACATTTACTGATAGACACACACTCAGTGACAGACACACATACACACTCACTTACAAAACATACACTCTCACTGACAAACACACACTCACTAACAGACACCAAACAGACTCACTAACAGACACACACACTCCATAACAGACACACACAAACTACCACACAACTAACACACTCAGTAACAGACACACACACACACTCACTGACACACAAAAACTAACACACTCACTAGAAGACACACTGAATAACAGACACACACTAACAGACGCACACAAACTAACACACTCAGTAACAGACACACACACACATACTAACACAAACACACACACTCACTAACACACACTAGCAGACACACACTCAATAACAGACACACACAAACTAACACACAAGTTACACAAACACACACACACACTAACACACAATTTTTTTTGTTTAATCCCCCAGCCTCCCTACCTTTTTTGGAGTGCTGAGGGGATTCCAGCTTTCCCTGGGGTCCAGTGGGGCTGCTGGGCGACCGGTCACTGCAGGCGGCGAGGGAGCACTGATCCTCCAGTTCAGCTCCCTCGCGCGCCACATCATATTCCTGCTCCGGGAACACTGTGGTGCATGCGAGGGAGATGGGCAGAGAGAGCGCAGAGGAGAATGCGCCCGCCCGCAAAGTAACTCCACGGCCAGCTGCGGGGCCCCGAGGTGGCCAGCTCTTGGGCCCCCCAGGAGAAGAGCCTGGCAAAATGCGGCCGTGGCCGCACTGGAGTACATACCGCGGTATGTACACCAGTGAGTTTATGTAATTTAGGTACAGTTCCAAAGATCATTGTGACAGTTTTGTCAGTGTTTAAGAAGAGTTTGTTAACTGCTATGCACTTTTCTCCCTATGCAAACTGGTCTTGGATATGAATACATTTTACACATTAAATCTAAATGCATTGAAAAATAAATAAATTAATAAGGTGGGTTTAGGCCATGAGGAAACAGAAGGCTAAAAATTGTATACCCACATAATTTATTTTTTTCCTCATTGGCTTACTCAATGTTCTACTTCCACAAAATATGCAGGCACCAGTATTTCAACTTTAAGGCAAAAACTAGCTGGACTCGAAGTCAGCTATGTTTCCAATTCAGCTACTGGGACCTCAATTTTGTTTTTATTCACATTTTATTCACTTTCGATTCCCAACAATACTAATTTTAGTGACTAATCCTTTTTGTAAAGATGTGAACCAGTTATGTGAATAACTAAATAAGAAAGTGAAATAATTGCTCAAAGATGTGCATTTTGGAACAAAATAGTGAGTTAACACAGAGGGCTCGAGGAGCGAGATATGAAAGTGGAAACATAGCTAGATGCCACGCTATACTTGAAACCCATACAACATTATACAAAGAGAATTGTGTCGGCTGCAAGAAGAGAAATATGAACACATAGCAAAGAACAGAAATTCCATCAATGGATACGTATGCTGCTGTTTAAGGTTTTGTAAGATAAGAAGATTCATGACTAACCAGGCTTATCTATAAAAAAAAAAAAAAACATACAAAATTTGAAAGAACTTCTGGTATTCAATATCTCTGTTTGTCAATTTCACCTCATACCATGTTACAACATTATTGATAAGAGAATACAAATTTGATTAGATATAACCATTGATCCGAAAATCCCTGCACATACAGTCTTAAAAAGACGCTGCATCTTTAAGTTGGTGATCGGACACTATTTCAACTCCTCTTACTACTACAGTATTGCCATGATTACTTATTACACAGTGTTCTTTTGATCTTTCTACAAAGCAAAATATATCCCCAATCTAAACTTAAATCCTCTTAAGCCAAATGCTTCAATTGTTTCCCATGTGACTGAATGCTGTATACTCTCTATAACACTGTTCCGAGAACATCCCTAGGCTGTCTATTATTAGTTCATCTGATGTGGAAGTTATGACTTTGTTGTACTTTTGAGTGTCATCACTCAATCTCTTCTGTGTTTTCCTGAATTATGTGATCTCGCATATCACTACGACACTCAGCTCTGTTTATCTAACAAACAGTGTGTTTTGCTTTTATATTTAGAAACTGCCTTGCCTGTTGGAAACCTGGGTTGGATTTGACACACATATGGAAATAGACTGAAGGTTGGTGCTTCCTAAAAACAATATATTTATGTGTTCTAGTACGCAGAATATTTTTATGATGCATTTTGGTTACTCTGGAATATGATTATGGCACAAAAGATTTCTTTACAAATGGGCCTGCTGGGTTCTTGAAATACTACGAAAGGGCTTAGCAGTCCCTCTTGGAACAAAATATTACTATTTCCCATTCAAGTACCTGTAAAATCAAATTCCTCCTCAAACCCAATTGCCCCAGATTACATTTTAATAGGTAGTTTCAAATTCTATTGCTCAACTTCAAAAATAAATTGTGATTTATTTATCAAATAGATGTTAAAAATAAAATAGAAATAGCCCTAGGTACAACTGTGCTTCATGGTTTTTGTTTTTTTATTGTACAGGTAATTTCTAAAATTAAATGTATGCTGGAGTTGAGCTAAATGGAATTAACCCATTATAATAAGCCGACTGCAAAATGAAAATCGAACCTATGAATGAGGATGAATTGGGTGAATAGCAATGTTTTATATAACTCCTGAAACGTGCAACAAAATGTTTGATTGCCCTTGGTGTAAGCTGTTACAAAGTGATTTGTTATAGTACCACTCAGTTACGAAGAATGTCACATCTACAGACAATGTATCACTGCACTCAATTCAAGAAAAACAAGGGCAGATTTATTAAGGCAAAAAAATGCCAAACTTCCACTGGCATTATTATCACAATGGTTGATCAGCTGCATGCAAGCCTCACATTACCAAGTACAATGCCACGCATTGGATCAAGTGGTGTAAAGCACACCACCACTGGACCCAGGGCAATGGAAACGCGTTTTGTGGTGTGATGAATCACGCTTCGGTGAGTCTGGGTTGGAGTATGAAGAACATTACCTTTTTGACTGTATTGTGCCTACTGTAAAGTTTGGTGGAGGAGGGATAATGTTATGGGCTATTTTTAGGGGTTGGGCTGGGATCCTTACTTCCAGTAAAGGGAAATCTTAATGCTTAAGCATGCCAAGACATTTCGGACAATACTTTGATTCCAACTTTGGGGAAAAAGTTTGGGGAAGGCTCTTTTCTATTCTAGCATGACTGTGTCCCAGTGCACAAAGCTATGGTTGGATGAGTTTGGTGTAGAAGAACTTGACTGGCCCACACGGATGGTGAGCCGGGTCTTCTTGTTCAACAATAGTGCCTGACCTCACAAATGTTCAACTAGATGAATTGGCAAATATTCCCACAGAAACACTCCAAAATCTTGTGGAAAGCCTTCCCAGATGAGTGGAAGCTGTTACAGACCAACTACATATTAATGTCTATGAATTTAGAATGCAATGTCATAAAAGTCCCTGTTGGTATACTGGTCAGGTTTCCCAATACTTTTGCCCATATATTTTAGGTGTATGTCTAATAAAACCTCAGTGCTTACTTGCTGCTCCTCAATTAGAAATCCGCTCTTATTTAAAATATTAAAATTATATGTATGGTGCACTGTGTGACTTGTATTCTGCTTTCTGGTGGCTTGGATTTGATGTGAGAATGTGAGAAATTGAGGTAACTAGTATTCACTTACAATTTCAATCATTTATACAGCGCCAACATATTCTGCAGCTTTGTACAAGACAAACACTTAATTCTAACAAAATATGATTGACATACTGGAATAGTATTTAAAAAGCAGCTTATAGCCTGATTTTGTTTTCTCATTTTAAGTATAATTAAACCACTACATTTGCATTAAATATAAATGCAACACAAGATAGAAAAATACATTTTGCTTATATAAATTTTTTTTAAAATCCTTACCGGAAAAGGATCACTTCTTGTTGCTATTTCAAGTAAAATAATGGCATAGCTGCAAAAACAAAATATGTTTTAAATATTATATATTCTTTTTCTAGAAATGCTTGTAACATAATAACAGTATATGAGTGTTTCCCACTGGTATCATAAGTGTGTAGCAGGAAGAAAATACATGATCTATGATTTGTGTTTTGACTGCATTTTAAATGGTTTTAATAAATTTAGTAGAAATATAAGAATATTTTTTTAAGTAGTAAATACTAATAAAGACACAATTTCATCATCAACAGGATATTAACTACTACAGAATTCATTATCCAGTGGCAGGTTAAATAGTAGCACTTTCTCAAAATCTTTGCAAAGCTAATGTTACTCAATACATTGGGTAGACACAAAGGTGTAATAAAATGAAGTCTATATTCTAATACAATAGAAAGCTCTATAATAAAAGAAATTATGGCTTTATTTGCTCCATAAACACTACAACTCATATATTACCGATACATATCAGCTGCTGTAGAATTTTCTGGGCTGGATATGGTCTGTCCCTCAGGAGGCAAATACACTTCATTGAGGAGATTGTGATAGGTCTTAGAATTATCACAGGAATCAAACTTGCGGTAAGAATCTAAACCATAATCTGAAAGTAGAAAGTCTAGGGTCAGTTTATGTTAAAGAGCTTTTTATTTGATTATTTTATTTTATTTTTTAATCCCCATTTTAAAACATTTATTTTAAAACATTTAATTTCATTAGAAGACACAGAGGGTCAAATTAATCTTAACTCTTTCTTTAAGCCCTCTCCAAGGAGCAAAGAAAAATATTTGAACAGATTTTACAGGGTTATTCACTAAACACTATAATCCAGTGAAAATTGCTAAACTATAACCACATTTGCAATTTGCATATTTTCTAAAGCCAAATGCGGTCAGGATTTGGTTGCTCTGACCAATTTGGTAACATTCGTTCCTAATTAGAGGGACACTATAGTCACCAAAACAACTTTAACTTAATGAAGCAGTTTTTGTGTAAAGATCATGCCTCTGAAGTTTTACTGCTCAATTCGCTGCCATTTAGAAGTTAAATCACTTTTGTCTCTGTTTATGCAGTCCTAGCCACACCTTCCCTTGCTGTTACTCACACAGCCTGCATGGAAAAATTGTTTCACTTTCAATTAGATCGTAACTTGCTTTAAAACTGTGTAATCTGCTCTCTAAATTGAACTTTAATCACATACAGGAGGCTCCTGTGGGGTATAGCAAGCTATTAACAGAGCTATGAAATTCTAAATTAAACAGAATTTGCAATAAAGGAAGTATAAACATTAGATGACTCTATACAGGAAGTGTTTAGGAAGGCTGTGCAGGTCACATGCAGGGATGTGTGACTTGGGCAGCATAAACAAAGTGATTTAATTCCTAAATGGCAGAGAATTGAGCAGTGGGACTGCAGGTGCATGATCTATATACCAAAACTGCTTCATTAAGTTAAAGTTGTTTTGGTGACTATAGTGTCCCTTTAACCCCTTAAGGACACATGACATGTGTGACATGTCATGATTCCCTTTTATTCCATAAGTTTGGTCCTTAAGAGGTTAAGTAATAATAGAACCACATGCGAACCAATATAAAGCAGAAGTATAGTATATTTATCAACGACCAAATAACGACCAAAAATAAACCAAATGCATTTGGCAGGATGTTCACAAATTATAATTCACTTGCTTTTTGCAATGATTTGCAATGATTTGCCTGTGCCAACTACAAGCACACAATTAAAAAAAACCTCGGTAGTGTGAGGGTTAATTATGTGGTGGCTAGCCATTGCTTGCTAAATAGCTGCCACATTAAAAAAAAACTTTAAAATTAAATAAATAAATGAAAATCCTATGGGCTCAATAAGATCTCCATACTACCATAATGGAGGTTTGTACCTTCATATGCCCACACCTGCAATCCTTATGTATGCATTGTGTGTGTGTAGGGGCTGTAGAGGGTGTGTATTTAGGGAATATAATATGTGTTTCTGTACAGGGGATCTAGTGTGTACACAGGGGATGCAGTGTATGTTTGCATAGGTGGTGCAGTGTGGGATGTAGTGTCTATGGGGGATGTAGTGTGTGAGGGGTGTAGTTTGTAAGAGGGGTGCAGTGCATATTAGGGGTGCAGTATTTGGAGTGTGCATGTGTGTGAGGCACAGAGTGTGTGTGAGAGATGCAGTGTGTAACTGTTCGGGTGGTAATGGGTCTATATTGTGTGTGGTCTGGTAGTGGCGAGCGACAGTAGTCTGCAGCTCATCTTGCAAGCTCTGGCACTGTCTGAACTGTCAGCTTGTGGAAGTAATAATCAGCCTCCCGTGTGCTACTCTCCCCTCATTCTCTTGAAATGAAGTGCCTTTGGGCCAGAAAGATCTTTGATCTACCCACTAGCTTGTGAAGCCACAAAATCGGCGCTTGGATAGCGTCGGCTCTGCATAGGCCTGTCGGGGATATCTTTTGATCTCATCTGTCGACCTTGGTCCATGGCATTTGTCCAGTTTTCCCAATGCCCAGTCCATGTCAGGCATCCATTGTCCTCCCCATGCCCTTACCCATGAACTGGGTAAGGTCACTGGGAAGGACCAAATTCCCCCTTAGGCCCCACCACTAATATTAATAATAAAGGGACCTAGTGCCCCTGCTAATGTCCCTAATTTTCATATTAAAGTGGGAGGACCTAATGTTTGACTTTTCTTGAGACTTGGCGGTCAGATAGCTCTGATTGGCTGGCTTACTATCCAGCCAATCCAAGAGCTCCTGGTCATATTGTAAAATACACATGCTTTGCAGTAGCTAAGAAAGCTTGGGAAAGCCTATATAAGGGTTTTCCCCATCGTCCGAAATTAATCTGCGTCAAGCCATCCGTGGGTGAAGATAGGTTATTTATTATTTCTGAGCAGTTTTCATTTTTTCCGGCTGTGTATTTTTTTGGGGAACCTAGCCTTTTTTATTTTTATTTTAAACAGTTATGTTTGGAATTGTGGATTTTAATTTGGTCTTTTGTGTGGCTGAAGATAAAAAAAAATTAGAGTAAAGAATACTTATGATATTAAATATAATTTTTTTCCAACAGTTATTTGTTTAATTGCCCCCCCCCCCTCCTGAATATTAGGGTAGATATGGTAATTTTTCTTTATTCTGGAGTGGTTAGGGGATTGGTAATCCGTGGCCACCTCAATCTAACAATGATGGTTTTTCGCCTTGTAATAACTCTTGTGGCGAGATTAGATTGGATCCAGCTAAAAATTGTCTGAGCATAAAATATGAGCCATCAGTAGATGGCTTGTGGAACAGTTTAGATCTGCCTGAAAGTACCAGTGGATTATGAGTTAAAGGATGTAAAAGTGAGACTTCAAATTCTTCCAAGTGTGTATAGTGGGATAAATCGTGGGGTGCCAGTTTAAGGATAACTGAGAAATGGGAGCTTTTGAATAGAGAACAATTGTCCTTGGTGATGGACTGTGAGGCTGAAAGGGTATCTCCAATAATATTTAAGGCCTTTAGCTGTGATAGCTTCTATCTGTTTTAATATTTTTCTTGCTTGCAAAGTGGACCATGAGAGGTCTTGATAAATAGAGATAGTAGGATTGTTATATTGTATAGGAGGTAAGTTCCGTACTTTGCAAAACACGTCTTCCTTAAAAGCATAGTAATAAAGGCAGCAGATGATATCTCTGTGAGATGCTGGGGTGGATGCTTTGGGATGCATAGCTCCATGTGACCTGTTAAAGGTTAATAATGGTAAGGTTCTATATGATGTTTTTTGTGCCTTCTACTTCTGGCACCTCCCTAATTCAGAAGTTGTTTCACCTGGAACATATATCAATATCTTTTACATATCAATGCAGGTGTACTATGTGTTGGGCTAGGTTATGTACTACTTGTTGAAGGTGAAGTACCTCTGTCAGGGTGGTCTCTTTTTCTCCTATTCTAAGTCAGTCACTTGCATGCCCAGTTGTCTTACATCACTCCTTACTTTATCTAAATCCTCTTTGATGGTATTTTTGCTTTCTGTAGCATCTCAGTAAGGTCTTGTTTAGTTTGGGAGGCAGTGCAACATAGCTTTTGGGAGGCAGTACAACATAGCTTTAATGTTGCTAATGTTATCTGGGCTTGTATTTTTTCTGAAACCATGCATAGAGCCTCATATATATCATCTTCTTGTGGTGCTGCCATCATTTTGGCATGTTCTGCTGATGATCTTGTAAGTAGCACTTTATATTGTTGCACTTGGGATAAGCCAAGTGCTGTTCAATGTTCTTCAGTGGTTGTACACTTTATTCTCTCCATTTTTGGCGCATGTCAGTCCACCCTCCTGATCACTTTTATTAGTGTTGTCATGTCTGGTCTGTAGTCTCAGAGATCACAATCTAAGCAGTCATTACATTCCAAGCCAGTCATGATTCCCACCCATACATTTTAGAGCTGTGCCCACACAACGCTCACGTTGTGTATGCCATTACAGAGAGAACCCCAACAATTTGTATGTCAGACTTATCCCGTCCATAAGGGCAATCCAGATCCAAAATGTTGGCAAGTTCAAACTGCACAGAAGACACAGTAGCCCCAAACAATTGTTCCAGCTGTCTTCAGGCCCCATCAGCGAAGCGTAGCTGATACTCTAAGCACAGTGTCTACATCTGGATTACCCTTTTAACTTGAGGATATCCGAAACCAATGCACTGCTGGGAAAACAGAGAATATGACAACACTGAGAATGGCTAAAAGCTCAAGGAACCTCCATGGCTTAACCTTTGGTTAAACATTTCTGTTTACTTGTGCCAATGTAGAAAAAAAACCCACCCTTTTTGCATATGAGGGCCATAGAGGCAGTCTAATCCAGATACAGTACCAGTGAACCTACTACTTGCTTGAGCACTTTCGTTTTCTGCTTTTTCTGTTCAGTTATACAGACTTGTAGTGTCTTTGTAGATGTAGGTTCATACTGGCATTAGGGAAATGACACACCCCTCTCCATCCTACTCACTTCCTTGCAACAAAAATGTGCACTTTACAAATCACCCTTCTTGGAGGTACTCAAAGCAATACCAAACTTTACCTTGGTGCAATACACTAGCTTTAACCCCTTAACCTTTGGCTGGTGAATATGCAGATGGATTTGCATTTGTGGCAGTGGACATTGTCGCCTGATGGTGCCAAACCCAATGACAGGGGCACTGGATGCAGATGATGTTACAACTGTCTGCGTTGGATGAGTTGATTCAAAAGCCGATAGAGATGGCCTTAGATAAGATGGTGAAGATGAAGAAGGAGAGTGAAAACTAGCTGGAGAAAATAGTCAGCTGCAGCCAGCCTTCTCCCGACTCTGCTCTTGTAATTCCTCTGGCTCATAGTTGAGTTCTTCTTGGGCAAGAGTTAAAATAAACTATGTCTGCAGTCATTGGGAAAAGAGTGATATAATCACCGGACTCACCACCACCTAGACCAGACACTGGGAAACTACTTTGGCTCTCTGCTGAGGTTGTCTCTGATGATACCAACAAACTAGATTCTGCTGGTCTCTTCCTAAATTGCTTCTTGTGGCTGTGGCAGACTGTACAATACTTTGTTGGACTGCAGCAACATATTGAAGCCACATCTACTTAAAGACCATTAGCCCACCTGGCATTTGCTCGGTGTGCACTATAGTCAGTCCAGTTCTGGGTACAGGCAGTGGTGTATCTTGGTTTTGTGCTGCTTTAGGCAGGACAAAACTCAGACACCCTCCACCCTGCGCGCCGCCCCCACCAAACCCTTCCCTCCTGCCCCGTCTTCTAAATACACACACACACACACACACACACACATTCACTGACAGATACGTATACACTAGCTAACAGAAACACACACTCACTAACAGACACACAGTCAGACACACACACACTAACAGACACACAGTCAAACACACACAGTCAGACACACACAGTCAGACACACACACTAACAGACACACACACACTAACAGACACACACACAGTTAGACACACACACTAACAGACACACACAGTCAGACACACACACACTAACAGACACACACACACACTGACACACACACACTGACACACACACACACTATAACAGACACACACACACTAACAGACACACACACACAGTCAGACACACACACTAACAGACACATACACTAACAGACACATACACTAACAGACACATACACTAACAGACACACACAGTCAGACACACACACTAACACTCACTAACAGACACTCACTAACAGACACACACACTCACTAACATACACACATTAACAGACACACACAGTCAGACACACACACACACACACAATAACACTCACTAACAGACACACTCACTCACTAACATACACACACACTAACATACACACACAGTCAGACACACACACACTAACAGACACATACACACACTAACAGACACACACACACTAACAGACACACACAGTCAGACACACACTTACTCACATTAACACACCCCTGGGGGTCCAGTGGCTGCTGGGCGGTCGGTCAGGTGGCGCTGGCTAAGGGAGCACTTTCCCCTGAGCTCTCTGCTCAGCTCCCTCATGCGCCGCAGAGTGATGCCGGGAGCCGGAATATGACATCATATTCCGGCTCCCGGCATCACTCTGCGGGCGGTGCGCGAGGGAGCCTAGCAGACAGCTCTCGGGAAAGTGAAACATAGAAACATAGAAACATAGGATGTGATGGCAGATAAGAACCATTCGGCCCATCTAGTCTGCCCAATTTTCTAAATACTTTCATTAGTCCCTAGCCTTATCTTATAGTTAGGATAGCCTTATGCCTATCCCACGCATGCTTAAACTCCTTTACTGTGTTAGACACACACTGACTGTGTGCTCCCTCGCCAGCGCCGCCCGACCGCCGGCCTGGACTGTTAGCCTCAAGGCTAACAAGGCATTTGCCCAGGTATTTGGGGCGGCTTTTTTTGCTGCCCCCTGGAAAATGCAGCCCCAGGCAAATTCCTTGTTTGCCTCGCGGCTAATACGTCCCTGGGTACAGGTGTATCTGCAGTTCAATGAAGTTGGTTAAGATTGTAATGTTGTCTTTCTTTTTGTAATATTCTTTCTATCTTTTTAAATTTCTTACTTTCGTACCCTGTCCTTGAGTTCATTTTGGTTTTGTGTTAGCTTTTTATTAAACAGCTGTTTATACTTCAGTTTCTGACTAAAATTAAATTAAAAATGTACAGAAAGAATTCAGGAGCAATGTGAAAATAGGGTTGGGGAACAATTATCAAGGACAGACAAAAGCTTTCCACTATGGATAGTTACCACTCAAGAATGAACAAATTGTTTGCCAATGCCTGAATTACTCTTCTCACTTAGAGAGACACTGAGAATATACAAAGCAGCAAAAACAAACTGTTTAAAATATCTTGAGAGAGATTTAAAAACAGAAAAAAACAGGTGCTATCCCGGGTGCAAAGTGCTAATTGTTGAGCGGCATTCTATTTGTTTCCATGGTGATTGCTCCTTAATTAGCACTTTGCCCCAGAATAGCACCTGCTTAGCTTTGATAAATCTCCCCCTAGTCTCTAGTTTTTGAGCACTTAATGCTTTGGTGCATATTAAAGTATATTTCCATAATACCTTTATACATCATTCCACACAATTATATAAATATTACACTTGTGCGTTGCGATTCAGCTGTATTGCAATTTGCCAAATTTGGCTGATCAGCTGTTCTGCTGAATTCCATATCTCTGGAGCACCATAAGGACATATAAGCAAACAATTAACGTTATGGCTGAACCTGTTCATTTGGTTTAATAGTTCTAGTTCTACCTTCTGCACTAAGAAATAGGGGCCATTGAAGGGACTGGATCGTCCTGAGCGCGCAGCCCAGCAGTCACATATTGAGCAGGACATGAGTGAGAGCAGCCAAGAAGCAATACATGCCCAGCACAGCCTAGCAACAAGGAGTTCTGATATTGGACATACCCAGTGTAGGAGTCTACCCTGATTTCCCGGTTTGCAGATCAAGGGACTCTGGTGTTACACCTTATTTAACAACTATTGGACATCCTACTACTATTGGATTATTGGAAGTTTGGGATTGCAATTCTCAATTGGTGAGATCCAAAGAACTCTTTTTCTTTTTTTCTGTATATACATTGAATATTCAATTATCAAGTTTTTCTCATTTTTTCCTTTTCCTTTTTTCCATATTTATCTCTTTTTTATATTTTTCCTTTTTTTCATTATTTTTTTCCCACTTTTTTTCTGTGATGTATATACATTTTTCTAAACATAGAGAACTATTTAGCAGTGGATCCACATGAACTATCGAACTCTATTTATATATATATTTTATATATATTGTGTACATAGACTGTAAATAACTGTACATACTCTGGGATGTGTATACGATGAAGTCTGTAAAATCAATGAATTCATGAAGGATATCATCAAATTAATACGGTGATTCGCATATTACCCAGGAATTGGTGTACATAATTTGTATTATAAATACATTTTTCTTTTTTGCATATATATTAATTGACTCTCAACTCTTTTTTTATAAATTCATATATTTGTGTGCGTTATTGAAAAAGTAATGTTTAATGGGAATAACATCATTGATGGCTAAAGGATAGCCACTAAATTATAATTTTATTTGTAGATCAAGTTAGAAATGATCAATAGAGGGAAAAAGCAGGAACAGTAAAACAAAAAAATAAATTTATATATTATATATTTTTTTTATAAATATATACTATATACCTATAGATGTTTTACCGCTCTTACTTTTGTCCCTCTATTGGTTACTTTTTCTCATTTAACTGGTTACCCAAATGTCAAAAAAATTTAGTGTACTGCAAAATATATACATAATATTTGAATTTTTATAATAATTACATGAACAATTACATGAACCTGAGCAAAAATGCAATTTTGGGAAAAAAAATATTCTGAACTTTTCCATTGTGCACAAGTCTAATAATTATTGTGATGTAGATATTCACATTAAGAAACATAAAATGCAAACAAAAAATAATCCTTAATTGTGAAAGATTGAAGGCTACATGATGTACATAAAACTAGAAAAACTGAAATAATCAATCTTGGGATATTTCTTCAGTGTTATTAAATTATCCATAATATTTTCCTACCTGTAATTTTACAAACCCAGCGATCGTCAATGACACAGTTTGTAGATTTAAGACGTGGATAGTACATTTTATGTTGATGGAGATATGCCATACCTTGTGCTATGTCATTAGCAAATGAAAACCTAAATGACAAATAAATAAATAATAATAAAAAAAAATCTAAATATATATATATATATATATATATAAACACACATATAGTTCAAGTAAAGATTGTAGCCGTATTAGCCCAGTGATGTAGAAGTAAAAATCAGATAGAATTTGTATCTTGTAATACCTTTTTTATTGGACCAACATAGTTTTTTTTAATGACAAGCTTTCGGGAGAACCTGAAGTATTTCTGAGCAAGATGACACATAGAATTCAAATTTGAGTTGTGAAACCTGTGTCTTATCTGCACTCATGTCACTTTAAATCCTGTATCACAACTCAACTTTGAATTCTATGTGTCGTCTTGCTCAGAAATGCTTCGGACTTGAGAAAGGGAGGTTCTCCTGAAAAGCTTGTCATTAAAAAATTCTGTTAGTCCAATAAATATTGCAAGATAAAAATTTTATCTGCTTTTTACATATATAAGAAAAAAAATGTATATATATATTTAGGCAGGATTTAACGATTTTAAAAGCACTATAATGAAACTTGCACAACAAATAATAATAGGCTATATAGTAATCCAGTATATTTCGGTGTAATATTTAACAGTCTTAAAAATCAGGCTAACAAATTAGTTTAAAAAAGCTTTATGTCTCACAGCCAACAATGCATGAAAAACATAGCGTGACTTGACATTTTCAAATAAGAGAGAATGTTCAAAAATATATATATTTATAAAGCATGTCCATAAAATAATTGAGTCAACATTATATATAAGCAAAAGCAGTTACCAATTTAGAACTGGGCACAATTTGAACACCTTTTGCTTTACTAAGCAATACTGTGGGCCTCCCTGCAGAGCATAGGTCATTAATGGATCCCTACATAAGCAATTGTATTCTCTCCGCAGAGACAATGGGGTGATGTATCAACTTAAAGTGCAAGAAAAGGAGAAGCATGTTTATGCAGTTGTGCCTTTTATTTTAAATTGCTACGCAGGGAAGTTAATGCAATTGATTAGTTTTGACAGATATTTTGAGTATATAAATATATCAGTTTTTTATATCAAAAACAGTTTATCATTGTTCATGAAATATATAACTGTTTGTTATTTCTCCAGGGACTGGATAAACTTACATGGGATGCATGTCATCCCTGTGTTTTAAACCCATCCTTTGTACTGAAACCTATAAAAGAAAAATAATATTCAATTTACCAGGGATGCATGTATCTCCGGTAATACAATCCAGAACCAAGAGAGACTTGAGATTGATGCTCAGAATAGAATGTTTTTGACACATCAGTGCTAATTCAATTAGCAAATTGTGTTATTCACACTAGTTTTGTGCATGTTTTTGAAATAACATCCTATGATAATAATGGTATAATTTAAGTTAAATGTGCTCCCAAAGGCTGGCATTCTAATTTGTAATATCAAGAAGACCTGTGTTCAATGAAAAGTGTCACATGGAATCGTCACCTTTGAGTTGTCACCAACAAAACACTGAAAGAAAAGAGTGGTATAGAGAAGAAGGTGGGGGAGGACAAGTATTGGGCATAGTATAAAAGAGTCAAGGGACAATGTATGCACAGAACAGGGGAGAGGAATGAGGAAGGAAGCTGTAGACTAAAGCATTTAATGATATAGGAGATTAAATGGTAACTAATACTTTACTAAAATGTACTCCTTTGAATAAAATATATAAATATCACCTAAAATGTGTGTTAACCTTTTCATGAGATGCTCTGTATTATTTTCTGTTTACATTAGATTTAGCAAATTATAGCATAAATCAAGTACACATAAGCAAAGTCAGGGCAAACATTGCAAATGAGGAGGAGGCACGGAAACATTGTTTAATTTCTCATTGTCTCTGTATACTTTCTCTATGCTGACGGGCAATTAGCTCTAATTTCACCATTAACCTGTCTATTCAGCATTGCTACTGTGCTGCCTGCCCAGTCTTTAGGCCACAACCTGACTTTGGGAATGCAATCCTACTGGATTACATACATTCTATTACATATTTTATATACATGATATATCACTGCTAAGTCTTTGGAGTGGACCCCAAGCAAACCACCCTCCAGCACACAAAGGTAAGTTATTAGGAGGATCGCTGCAAATGTAAATTTTGACATGTATGTCATTCTATGTATGTGTGTCAAGGTGTGTATGTGTCAGTGTGTATATCTGAGTGTGATTGTATGTATCAGTGTGTGTATCTGTTTTTCATGGTTTGTGTATGTGTCAGTGTGTGTATCTGTGTGTGTGTTTCAGTGTTTGTATGTGTTTATATGTGTGTATTAATGTGCATGTATATCTGTGTAAGTATGTGTGTATGTGCATACATTCCAGCAACCAGACAGCAACACAACATGCATACATAACCCTGCAATCAAGCACAAACATGACATACAAACACAGCATTGCATTTAAAAAGACACAAACACAGCCCTGCATTCAAACACAAACACTACATATAAGCAGGCCCGGACTGGCCATCGGGCACACCGGGCAAATGCCCGGTGGGCCGCGGTGGCCGTGGGGCCGAGGCCGGCAGGGGAGATCACAGGATCTCCCCGGGCGGCCCCTGCAGGGCCGGCACTGTCCCAGCGCCGGCCCCGCTGTCTGCCACGACGGGCCGGTGGGGAGATCAAAGCTCTCCCTCACCGGCCCACATGCGGCCGCCGGCGGGGAGGGAGGGAGGGAGCCAGCCAGGCTGGAGAGAGGACCCGGCGGAGCTCTAATTTGCAGCTCTGCCGGGTTCCTCTCGCGAGATCCGGCGCGTTGCCATAGCAACGACCGGATCTCGCGAGAGTTCACTCACCCACGAGGACCACCAGGGAACCCGCCACCCCGCCTGCCAGGTTCCAGCGTGCCGGTCCCCCCCCCCTCCCTCTCCCAGGCTAAAGGTAAGAAGGGAGGGGGGGGGAATAATGACTGTTTTTTGTTTTATTTTTTTTTTTTATTTACCCCCCCCACACACACACAATAACATTTATACAGCACTCTCACACCCATCACACACAGCACTCTCACACCCATCACACACAGCACACTCACACCCATCACACACAGCACTCTCACACCCATCACACACAGCACTCTCTCACACAACACTCTCACACCCATCACACTCTCAGCACTCTCACAGCACTCTCTCACACACACAGCACTCTCACACACACAGCACTTTCACACACACAGCACTCTCTCACAGCACCCTCACACCCATCACACTCACAGCACTCTCTCACAGCACTCTCACAGAGCACTCTCTCACACAGCACTCTCACACAGCACGCTCACACTGCACCCTCACACACGGCACCCTCACACACGGCACTCTCACACCCATCACTCACACCGCACCCCTCACACACACACACCGCACCCTCACATACACACAGAACCCCCCCAACACACTGCACCACACACATACTTCCAAATATATATATATATATATATATATATATATATATATATACACACACACACACACTACACTCTTAAAGGACCACTCTAGCCACCCAGAACACTTCAGCTTAATGAAGTGGTCTTGGTGCCAGGTCCTTCTAGGGTTAACCCATTGTTTTATAAACATGTTTATCAATGGGTTAAGCCTTCCCCCAAAGCCTCTAGCAGCTGTCTCATTGACAGCCGCTAGAGGCGCTTGCGTGCTTTTCACTGTGAAAAGCACAGTGAGAGCACGCAAGCGTCCATAGGAAAGCATTATAAATGCTTTCCTATGCGACCGGCTGAATGCGTGCGCAGCTCTTGACGCGCGTGCGCATTCAGCCGACGGGGCGGATCGGAGGAGAGCTCCCCGCCCGGCGCTGGAAAAAGGTAAGTTTTAACCCCTTTCCAGAGCCGGGCGGGAGGGGGTCCCTGAGCCACATATGCATCACATTACACCACAAACACAACACGACTAAAACCGACCTTATTACACAATACCACACCACGACCAGCTCACTCTACACACACGCAATACCACAAGCAGGCTCCAAACACATGCACAATACTCTTTCCTGGCCTTTTGTCTCCTGGTATCCATTTATAAAGACACCAGAGACAAGTTGCAAGGAAACACAGTGCAAGCATGTTATTAAATTTGCTTGCACTGTGCAGAACAAATACAGGACTTTTTTCTCATGCTAGAGCTCTTCATCAGAGCTCTGCGCATGGTCTGCCCTGGAAGAGCATTGAACCAACATGCTCACTTTGAGAGGAGGCATGTTTGTCATTGGTGATGACAAAACACACCTCCTCTGCCCCGCCCCCTTTTTAGTGGGCCGCTGTGTTAAAAAAATGCCCGGGCCGAATTTTTCTCCCAGTCCGGCCCTGCATATAAGTAGACCACAGCATTCCAGTGGTAACAGTACATACAAATAAACACCGACATGCATGGACATACTCTTTACAAAAACATGCTTACATTCAAACACACAAACACTGCTCACAAATACAACCCTGCAAGGGTGGGCAAATGGTAGATCTGCAGCTGGCATAGCATTGTGGGAATTGTACAACAGATGGGGTTATACTTTTTGGCCCCTTCTTCCGCTAGAGGGGGGCCCAAAATAATTTCTTGCACTTATGTTGAGGGCCCTCCTACATTAGTTCTGCCACTGATACACATAATGCGCTTGCGATCAGAATGCAGTCAAAGCATCAGGGGAGATGTTGTTCATCCAAGGATGCCAACTCATGGCTTAGGATGCCAACTCATGGCTTAGGGCAACAACAGTTTTTGCAACTGGCCTGTGTCTATGCCTGAGCCAGGGTTTGGCAAACCACAGAAATACTGAAATAAGCCATGACATGAGTTATTTATGCCTCTTTTATTGTGTCAAGTCAAATAAATATTTTACAGCCTTACACATACGTGTTCACATATGGGCCCACTACATAGTCTGAACTCACATTTTTTATAGTACAACCTATTTAACCCCTTAAGGACACATGACATGTCATGATTCCCTTTTATTCCAGAAGTTTGGTCCTTAAGGGGTTAAATCACCTCATATTCCTGAAATGATGTGCCTATGTAACCACGTTGTTAAGAATGCCATAAACAGATCATGCGTGCGAACCCCGAGCACGAGGCTCCTAGAGTGGAGACCACCCGGCCAACCCGAGCTCTGTACCCAGCCTGCACCTCGCCTGATCCCGCCATTCAACACCATATCCTGGCAAGACTACATCAACAACCTCATGGCCAACAAGAACTGCCAGGACGCCGCCATCGTGGGCTACAAGGGAACTCCCAGGGTGTGGGCGTCTCACCTGGGGGGCAGCCTGGCCAAGATTACGCCAGCAGAGATCAAGAATATGGTCCGATATGGTCTGTTCGTTAGCGATGTGACGCTTGGTGGGATAAATCCCAGCAATGTTGATGTAGCTCAGTGCACCAAAATTGCTAAACCCGTCGCAACCCTGATTAACGAATCCTTGGTGTCTGGATACATACCCAAACTTTGTAAGACTGCGAGAGTAGTGCCTATCCATAAAAGTGGTGACACTACTTTGGTTTCTAACTATCGCCCAATGTCATTGCTCCCGGCATTGTCAAAAGCTTAGAAAAATGTGTCCATACGCAACTATGTGAGTATTACCAATGATCAGACTATCTGACCCCTGATCAATCGGGCTTTCGCCAGAATCACTCCACTACAACTGCCCTATTAAAAGTTTGCAATGACATCCAAACTGGCATGGAACAAGGAGACCTAACTAGAGCTATTTTCCTTGATTTTGCTAAGACCTTTGACACTGTAGACCATGACATTCTACTGCACTAACTCAAATACTCAGATATTGGTGATCGTCCACTAACCTGGTTTCCATCGTATATATTGGACTGCTCGCAATATGTGTCCATTTCTGACAGCGACTCCCTCCCTCTCCCAGTCACGTGTGGTGTTCCCCAAGGTTCCATTCTCGGCCCCCTATTACTTACATTATTTATAAATGATCTGCCTAATGTCTGCAAATCCTCAAATGTACACATGTATGCAGACGACACAGTAATCTATACGAGCAAATCCAATCTACCGCAGCTTCAGGCTATGCTCCAAGACCAGTTTACAGAAGTAGAAATGTGGATCGCAAAAAATAAACTCTTCCTATACACTAACAAAACTGTCACAATGATCTTTGGAACAGTACCTAAATTACACAATTCCCACCTATCCATTAAAACGAATTCAAATAGCACACTGAACGCAGTCCACTCTTTCAAATACTTGGGTATATTGTTAGACCCCAATCTATCTTTTGGCCTCCACATAGAAAAACTTGCATCTAAACTTTATCCAAAACTAGGTGCCCTGTACAGAAACAAATCCTGCCTAAGTCCTACAGTAAAGGAAAAGATTGTACAGCAAGTGCTGATGCCAATTATTGATTATGGGGATGTAGTATATGCATCTGCACCGCAATCTAACATTAATAAACTCAATACATTGTATAACTCGTTCTGCTGATTTGTGCTACAATGTAATTACAGGACCCACCATTGTAACATGCTAAAAGAACTAAACTGGCTGTCGCTGGAATCCAGACGCACCCTTCATCTTTCCAGCCTTGTGTTTAAAAGCTTTTCTGGGAAACTCCCACCCTACCTGAGCAAAATGCTCTCCTCGGCTGTTCCCACCTCCTATAACCTCCGATCCGGTACCAGCACTTTATTTAGTCTACCTCAATACAAAAAGAAAGCAGCCCGATCCTCCTTCTCCTACAGCGTGCCACAATTGTGGAACGACCTCAGGCACACTTTAAAATCTTCCCCAAGCCTAAAGTCCTTTAAGAGATCCCTCTCTACATACCTCAAAACAGAATGCACGTATTATGGTTGATTATTTATTTCCTACCTATTCTATGTTAAATTTTGTGTATATTGTGTATTAATATTGTTTTTGTATTTTACTGTACCATAATGTATCAATGTAATGTTTTGTGGACCCAGGACATACTTGAAAACAAGAGAAATCTCTATGTATCTTTCCTGGTAAAATATTTTATAAATAATAATAATAAGGTGTTCTGTCATCCGGGACCAGTTTAGTAACCCAGAAGTTGCTGTCATGGAAAACCAAGAACTCAGATGGACCTTCAAATGCTGTAGTTCTTGCCAAAGTCTTAGAAGTTGTTGTCATATTGGTCGGGATAGAAGGTGTCACCTGTGGGTCCCTGCATACTAGAGCACACAAGATGGCAAAGTACCTACAATCATTAAGTTTCTGACTACCCTGCTCCCTCTCCATTACTACTGATATAGTTGCATGTTCAAGCTGTCAACATTGGACCAATCCACTGATTTCGCTCCCATCTTTATTTTCTTTTATTTATCACCTGTTATGTTTTTGCTGCCCTGGTCATTGAAATGAACAGAATTTTTCAGGAAAAAACACATTTATATCTGATTTAAGAATAAAAAAGTATGCTGTAAAAAAGAATGCAGAAAACAAAAAAATTGACTCTTTAAAATGTACTTCCATACCTGAAGCCCCAGTTCAGAGGGATATCTTCGTTCAGTAGAACATCCTTCAAACTCCCTTTATTACAGTACTCGGTGATAATAGCCACATTGGGAACGTCAGTGCAACCACCAATAAATTTGCATAGATTGGGGTGGTCAAGTTCTCTGCAAAGAAGTAAAAGTGTGGTTTTAATAAGCATAGGTCCAAATAATTCAGTTTTGTCACCAAATATGCTTGATTAGAGCATGAGTTTATAGCAAAGCTAGCTACTCCCAATTTATAAGGAGGCGGTGCACAGGAACTAAGGATCCACATAAAGTAAGGAGAAAAAGGGAATAACAAAGGGGGAAGAAAAATAAGCAATACATACGACACAGGACATGGAAATGGCTTTTAAAGTTTTGATGTAATCATTAAGAATACAAGATGTGTTGGTGAGGACTTGAGAAACATACTTGTATATTAGGGCCACATTTCTGAAGTAGTATGATGAAGCAAAACAGACTAGGTTAGGCAGATTATGCCAGTACAAAGATACAGAGTCTGAAATATACCTAATATGAAACAGGAAGTATCCCCTAAAAATGGAACAACAGGAAGAAGTAACAATTAGGAAACTATGTACGGTAACCCAGTAGTAAACAGGCAAACAATAAGCTGTGAATAATTCAGAGCCTATTGTTTGACTCTGTATAATAATGGGAAATATGAGGTAAGTTATATTAAAACTCTATAAAAAGTTATATTTTTCCCCTTGTTGAGCTATTTATAGCAGCTACTACTTGCACCCAATGGTCGAGTATGGTTGTTTTATTTTTGAAGCCCAAAGCCAAGAAAAGAGATGATTGAATGGAATAAATAAGATTGATGGCTAGGTGACAACCAGTAATTGTTGATTGTATTTATAGATCAAGAGAGAAGTGATAAATAGAGGGAAAAAAGGAGAATCAGAACAAAAAAAAAGTTATATTTATATATTATGTTTTTAATAAATATATAACATATAAATATAGATTTTTCTGTTGCTTTTACTGTCCCTTCTAGTTATACCTCTATTAGTGACTTTTTCTCACTTGATCAGTGCCCATCAGTATACTGCTAAATAGATACATCATATTATTAAGTGTAAATATTTTGCAGCATGCTGATTGGCCCATTTTCAAACCAGATTTTTGGTATTGAAATTCTGCCAGGTAAAATCAACATTTGGGTGTAATTTGAGCTTCCAGAAAAAAAAATCAGTTTTTGTGAAAAAATGGTTTGGCAGAGCTATATTAAGTCATGATGTTTACATTATCATTTAAAAATGTAATAGTTACCTTATCTGCTTCACTTCTTTGCGTATTGTGGCGGAAACAGTGAATGATTTCTTTTGGATTTTCTTAATTGCCACAATTCTGCCATCACTAAAATCGGAGAAGATAATAACTGTCATAATTGGTTATGCTAACTTTTTTTCCTATGGAGTGTTTTCATAGGGGGGTTTATATCTCATATAACCCATGTTATATTTTTTTATAAAGGTTTGAGTCCATGGGGAGAATAAATTACATTTTACTGAAAATAGTAGCTCTTTATCTGTGAAGCTACTTCCTTTGTACATAACCTACTAAGTAAATAGTTTTGATTTCTCATTAATGAAAGTATTAAAGGATTTAAAACAAAAATTACAGAATTCTGGGAGGTATTTTGCATAAGTCATGTATGCTACAGCAAACTGCTGTCAATATACTTATTGAAGGTTAAAAATAAAGTTCTTGAAACCTCTAATATGCATCATATTAATTAATAGGATTCTGTAGGCACCCAGACAACACCTCAATGCCACGACCCTCTAGTTTTAACCCTGCCCATGAAAACATTGCCGTTCTGCATGGACAGCAATGTTTACATTGCAGGATTTAAATGCCTCTAGTGACTGTCACTCTGACAGCAATTAAAAACGCTTCCAACGAAATAGCCACCATCAGATCTCATAGAGACCATGTGACTAGCGCAGTGCAGTGTTTTGCCATGCATGTGCATTAGCCTCCCAAAACATTTCTATTAGATTGACTGAGATCATCAATCTCCATGATCTCAGTCAAGGAGGTTGAACTTGACTACGGCATTAGCACAGCAAAGGCTGAAGGGTAAGTACAACCCATTAAGCCATCACATGGCAAGGGGGACAGTAGCAAAGATATGTTAAAAATATAGATTTAGGACTACATTTTTCCTTTAAAGGAACCAACAGTGTCAAACACTAGTAAACCTGACTACAGCAATACATTTGTACATGTGCATATTAATGTGTTTTATTGCTGTGCAACTCACAGCAGAATTGTAGTTAATAAATGTAATTTACAGCTTTCAATTAGAGAGAGAGAGAGAATCCAACAATTAGGCATTTTTTAAATATCTGGAAAGTCTTTGAAAAATGTTTTAAATAAAGGCCTAAAATTTGCTCCTTCGTGGTGCTCCAATAAACCTTTTGATACGTTTATTAATGTACATAAATGTGTGCACAAGTTATCCATCAAACAACATTTTTTTTTTAAATCCTGTATATAAGTCTTAGTATTCTACAGAAACATTTACAATATTATTCATACCTCCTTAAAAACAAATCTTTATTCTTCCCTAGACAGTATATTAATGGATCTATAAATGTTTTTTTAAATTTAGTGATGAATGATATAAAGAAGATCTAGGAAAGAATGAGAAAACAAATATCTCCAGAACAACAAAGAGCTATTAAAGAACTACAATCTGACAGAAGTATTTTAAGTAAGCAAACTGGGGGCATAATAATACAAAGTAAAGATGCACGCTTTTCAGATATTTGTAGACAATTGGGTGCTAAATCTACATATAAGAAACTGGAAGGAGACCCTATGGAATAAAAAAAAAAAGTATAAATATTTCACTCCATTAGATAGAAGCAGAAAATATAATATTCTTAGTAAAGACGAATTCCAATATCTGGAGGTCAAATTAACCAAAATCCTTTATTTGTATACACTGCCGAAAAATTAATAGATCCTATAAATCCCACAGGGAGACCCGTAGTATCAGGGGTTGGATCTCCTTTTATAGTGTCTGAATATGTGGATAGACAATTGCAATTTCAAATATGGATATGGAGGCTGGACAAAGATAATTTATCTTGAATAGAATTAAAGTAATACTCCATAACAACTTTTTTTGGATTGACAGTTCATTCTTTTTACAACAAGGGTAGTGCAATGGGAACCAGGTGTGCACTCAGTTATGCAAATTTGTCATTAGAGTCAAACTGGGTGGAGAATCGGTTCTGTATCACAAATATATAGATGATATATATTTTTATATGGAGTGAGAATGAGTAGTCACTTAATGCAATTTTTCTTAATGACAATCAAAATGGGATTATTTTAACTAGTTATTATAGCTATTTTGACATCCACTTTTTAGATTTAGATATTTATGCGGAACATTTAAAAACAAAAACGTTTTTAAAAGTCGACATTAACAGCTATATTGATATGCATAGCTGTCATTGTAGCCCTTGGCACAAAAATATACCTATGGGACAATTTATTAGACTATACAGAAATTGCAGTGATCTAGAGATCTTTGAGGAGCAAAAGGAAATAATGAAATCCAGATTTTTAACAAAAAATATAATCCACATAGTATTGACACATAAGCACGAGAAGTAAATGGCTGGACAGAGAAAGCATCTTACAATATAAAGCCAAGGGTGCGAAAAAGCATTACCAAGATAAGGGAGGAATTCCAATTAAGTTAAATTATAATGATAATGCTAGACAGATAAAATATATTTTAAATAAACACTGGCATATTTTAAATACTGATGTTAATTAAAGGAATTTTATTGATGAAAAAACCTGCATTGTTTACTGTGTTTAAAACAACATCTAGTAACAAGTTATATTAGACATAAAACCTATTATTTTGGACCATTTTAATTTAGAAAATGTTTTTATCCGTGCAAAACTTGTACAGCTTGTAAAAAACAAAACAGTTTTAATAAAAATAAATATGTTTAATAAAAATAAACAAATATGTTTATGTTTATTGTGTCCCTGCCCCCGCTCTGTGTCACTCGGTACCCCTGCCCTCTAGCCCTGTGTCACTCAGCCCTCCTGCGCCCTTGTCCTGTGTCTCTGTCCCCCTTGTCCCCTGCCCCTTAGCTCTGTGTCACTCTGCTCCCTAGCCCTGTGTCACTCTGTTCCCCTAGATCTGTGTCACTCTGTCCCGTGCCCCCTATTACTATGTCAGTCTGTCCCCCTAATACCCTGCCCTGTAGCCCTGTGTCACTTTGTCACCCTAGCCCTGTGTTATTGTCTCCCTAATCCCTGTCCCCTATAGCTATGTCACTTTGCCTCCTTAATCCCCTGCTGCCGTGGCCCTGCGTCACTCTGTCCCCCTGCCACCTAGCCATGGGTCACTGTCCCCATAACCACCTAGCCCTGTGTCACTCTGTCCCTTTAATCTCCTGCCCAATAAGCCCTGTGTCACTCTCTCCTCCTAATACACTGCTTCCCTAGACATGTATCACTTTGTCCCCCTAGTCCTGTGCCACTCTGTCCCCCTAATCCCCTGTCCTCAAAGCCCTGTGCTAACCTGTCCCCCTAATCCCCTGCCCCCCTAGTCTGGTGCCACTCTGTCCCTCAAGCCCTGTGTCACTCTGTCTCCCTAATTCCTTGTCCACCTAGCCCTGTGTCACTCTGTCCCCCTAATCCCCAACCCTGCTATCACTTTGTCATTCTACACCCCTAGCCCTGTATCACTTTGCCCCATAATTCCCTGTTACTCTCACATTACTGATTTGTGATACACTCAAAAAAGGCGTTTTTTTTTTTTTTTTTGCTTTGGTTCTCTGTGATTAACTCATACACAACACACAATACTGTGAATTGTAATGCCCAGGATCAAGGTAAATGATGAAAGCCCAGTCCAAAGCAATACAGTGTGGCATGACTGAGAATCAAAAAGCATCAAAGCAAAAATCTTTGTGTTTGTAAGTGGCACCTCTGTATACATGAAGGGGGTGATGGGGCGGCAAAATGCCTCTCCGCCTGTGTGCCTAAAAATTCTTGCATCAGCCCTGGCAGCAGGGACAGATAATTAAAACAACTGTGACCTGGTGACATGACTTCTGAGTTTATCAGAACTATAGAATCTTTGAGAAAAACTTCCATTCAAGCAAATCCAAGAGAATTGCAATGCAGTCAGAAGATTTCACAAGGCAAAGTAGGAATTAATTTGTTTTATGTTGAAACCTGAAGTTGACAAAAGTAGGAACCAAAACCAATTCTGGGAGGGGGGCAGGGATTTAGAAAGAAAACCTGATGTCCTCCATTTTCTGAGGTAACATATCAAACACACAAATTGAAATAATTAAGCGTAGGCCACAATAGCTGAACTGAACTGGAGACATTCTCTAACTCAGAAATTCTCCAACAACAAACATTTTATTTTCGTTGATGTTTTGGTCTACCATTTACAATTTCCTTATTCATTTTCCATAATTATCTGTTTAATGAGAAAGCCCTGTGTGTCTCCGTATGTCTGCGTGTATAGCATGCAGCCATTTGTGATTAAGTGAAGGTAGAATCAGTGGGCTTATTTATGTCAGGTGAATTTGGGCTGTTTGCAATTACTTTCATTGCTTGTAAATGTAGTTGCCTGTAGTATATATGTGTGATTTAATGTAAATGTGCCTCGTGCAATAGTTTGTAAATGCAGTGGTGTATTTGTATGTAGCGTTAAGGTTTGTGAATGTATAGTTTTATTTATGAGTAGTAAAATAAGTGTGAATGCAGGGTTCTACATATGAGTTGTGCATATGCAGGACAAAAAGTCAAAAATAATAAATATAAAGGCAGTGTGCTATAGAACTAAGCTGTGTGTCAAGCAGCTATTATTTGAAAAGATACTGAGGACTACTCAGAAGTAGCACAATTGTAGGAGCGACTACAAGAGTGTGTAGTGTTAGCGTTGTGGAGTTCTTATATAGAGTGTGTGGGATGTGCATGAGTGCGTTTGTGCAAAGTTACAGTATGCAGGCTTGTATTCAGTGGAGTATCAGAGTTATGGAATCATTATACAAAGTAAGTGCCTGTGTGTGAGGATAAAATTGTGTTGAGGTTGTATAAATTTAATTTGATTGTACTGAGTATGTGTGTATTTTATTTTAAAGATGTGAATTTTGGACTTCTTAGTCCTACTCCCATAGTTCTGTATCTCTCAATCTCCTCACATTTCTCTCCTCTATTATCTTCCACTTATCGGTCAACTTGTGTCTCTCCCAACATTTTTCTGAATCCATCTCTCTGATTTTTCCTCATGCTTCTCCCCAACCCTGTATGTGTCGGCTGAGAAACTTAACTTGTAGATGCATGACTGAAGTATGGGATCTACCCAATTTCATCCCCACATAACATTATCTGAGAAGGATATGTCCTCTCCCATCCTCCCATTTCCGACTCACATGCTTCTCATGCATCACAAGAGTTGGCCTATAGAGTTTCCTGTAATCTTGTGATATCCCCCAGATCCCTGTGTACTATAGTTCACGTGCAAGAGTAGAGCATTGACACTGATGGAAAAAGCATCAGGATATCAAGAAAAAAGATGGTGACCACGAGGAAGAAGTTCAGATAAGTATATCTACCTGTGTTATCTCACTATTGCTCTGTCAGAGGATGGATCAGTATCCACCTTATTATACAGAAAACCCACCGCTACGAACAGTCTATTGCATTGGGACAGTTTCCATCCATTTCATGTAAAGGCTAACATACCATACGGCCAATACCTTAAGGTAAAAAGAAACTGTTCCAACCCAGAAGACTTTGAAAGAGAAGCAAGAATTCTCAGACAGAGATTCAAAAGTCTAGGATATCCGAATCGTATCCTTAAGAAAGCTTACCAAAGAACAAAAATCGTAGATAGATCTGAGAGCTTACACAAACCCCCTAAGACCACTCAATCCTCCACTAGGGTTACCAGACTTATAGGGACCTATGACAAAAATTGGAACAATACCTTACAGGTATTCAATCGCAATTGGCCATTACTTCAACATGATACATGTCTCAAGAACACCATTACCTATAAACCTTCTGTAACCTATCGACGAGCAAAGAACCTTGCAGATCTCCTTACCCAGAGTCATTTGGAACCACTACCAAGCCAATCCACTTGGCTTCAGACTAAAGGCCTTTTCAAATGTGGGCACTGTAAGGCTTGCGACTTCATTTTACCATCTAAAAAAGTACGGAATCGTAGAACTGCAAAAGACATTGAGGTTAATTCCTTTATCAATTGTGGGTCTACCAATGTCATTTACATCATTACATGTGAATGTGGATTACAGTACATTGGCAAGACCTATCAGCAATTACGTCGACGTGTCTTGCAACATATTAATTCAATTTTGAATTTACATTTGGACACCCCGATAGCAAGACACGTACGTACAAATCACAACTCTAGACCCAATGTACTCAAATTCCAAGTGATTCAAAAGGTCTTTCAAAATCACAGAAAAGGGGATATCAATATTGCATTACTGAAAGCCGAATTTGTTTCAAACACTTTATCCTAAAGGATTAAATGAAGAGTTCAATTTTACTCCATTTATCCATTCGTAATCAGACCTTTGCCAATATAGGTGCTTCATACCTATGGGCCAATCTGGTATCAAGCCTCATTGTATTTTATTTCTTTCATTATACATGGAACAGTTCACGATTCCCAAGCATTCATAAGTGGACTTAGGTATTTACAATTTTATGATTACTTTCACTCTCATTGAGCAATATATTAAATCTGCATGATTTTGGTCTTGTATATTCGACTTACACCTCTAAGCTTGTCTCTATTTTGTATTCAAGATGCTAGAACAAGTAGTTACTTAATAACTTTTTAGTAGATAGTACTTTCATAATTTATACACTGTTGATGTAGTGATACTATTACATCCTGATATGTTACTTTCTAACTAGTAATGGACACCTTTACTTATTAATTTGGTGGATTATGTTGCTTATAACTTTATCATTACTCTCATTACCATTGGGCAATATAATTGACCTGCATGACTTTGGCCATATGTATTTTCCAGCACTGAGGACCTATATTTATAAGCCTGTTTCTATGTATTTAAGCTTCAAGAGCAAGTTTTACATAACAACAATTTTTTTGCCTTACAATCCAGGTACTATTTATGTAATGTTATAATTTTATCCTGATATGTTATTTTTTAACAATGATGTACATCTTTAATTACAAGCCTGCTTATTATGCAGGTATTTGCTTCATACCATATTCTACTTCAACTAGTTTATTCATCCACATTCATACTTTATTTTGACTTTTCTAAAAGACCCTTCATTTTATTAATCTTCCGTGCCGGTTTCCCCTGCGATCATGGGTTAACCGGCTTCGGCATTTGACTCCGCCCCCTCATTTGTGATTGGTCTGAACACCGACCAATCCTAGAGGAGGGCGGGCTATTTAAATGACGGCCGGCGTCCAGCTCGGTTCCCCTGGAAGAGCCTCTGTGGTGAAACGCGCGTCGGGATTAGTTAGTGAGCGGGTGGTTGGAGTTTGACCGGGAACTATGCTGCAGCTAGTTTAGATCATTTAGGATGCTCCGAGTTTACCACCCTCTCTTCACTTTTATCTTTAAACTTTAACCTCTGTGTACCTTCCATTGAGGCTTTATTTTGTTACATGTAGGCAGGTTATTCTAGCCTATGAGTGATGGGAGTTAGGAGACAGTACTATTCATACTAGGGCTTCACAGTTAGACAGATTCAAGACCTTTCTTTCACTATATACACTAATGAATGTCTTCAAGATACTTTAGGCAAACCCTTTTTTCTCTTTCTTTTTCTGTGAACAACCTAGTGACTCTGCAATTTCTATTCTCCTTTCTCTCCGTTTTTCATTTAATTATTTTTTGTGTGACACCTATTACTTATCATTTAAGCATTGATTTTTTAGAAGGAATTTATTAAAAGGTAATTTTTTAATTACATTTCTTTGGGTTGCACTGCAATTACAGGGAACCTTGGAGACTGATTTATCTTAACCCTATGGTTGCTCTGTTTTTGTTTATTTTCTCTTTTTCTCTATATCTACCTGTGGGTTTAACTTCTGGTTGCTGCATACAAAGCAGAGATATCAACTTCAGAGATCTTGCAAAATATTGTGGAGCCACTTTGACTTTCTAATATTAAAATTGGAAAAATACAAAAAAGTGTTCAAAACGTAAGCACTTTAAAAAGTGACTTAGAATACCTCCCAGCCAGAGCTCTTAATTTAAAGTTCTATGCTATTACACAGGCCAACACATTAACCATCACTACAAGAATGGAGGGTCCATGGAACACTTTTCAGGGGTGAATTTATACTCACAAGGGTTGATTTTTTTACATGCAAATGACTTGTGATTGAGTTACATTTTCAGCCCTGTTTCCCAACAATCCTGGCTTCAGATGGACAGTAATGAATCTAAGCACCTCTTCTGTCATCCAGTGTTTCTTTTTTGGTGTCCTGTTTTCATGATCACACGGGCTTGTTCTGCACAAACTGTACTCAGATCAAGAGTGCATCAATAGTGCTCTAAACATGAACCACTGTTTACTTTTGGTAGGACACAAGCTTTTTGCTTGGACAAGCCCTTCAGCAGAGCAATGTCATGCCTACATATAGGAGGTCAACCCCAGTCCTATACTGATATCTTCCAATGTCATGAGCTGTGCAATAGACAGTTATTGTAACCATTTGATTGTCTTCGGTCACAAAGCGAAGCTGCAGTGAGCAGACCCTATCTCTTCTGTATTAGCAATAAGCAACCTCTTTATTCTATGGGTGGGGGAGGTTCAGTAATCTAAATATAATTTGCATCTCTCAATATAAGCATTATAAGTAATTGTTTGTTGGTTTTTTTTTTTAATTATTAATGCATTGCAGAACTTGTAAAGTAATTTAAATATAGTATAAAAATTAAAATATTTATTCACAGCATCAAGCTAAATTGACAGGATAGTAATATAGTAAATAAATAATGCAGAATAACTGGAACATTTCAAACTAATTCAAATTATAAATCATTAGGCAAACATGATTCTACTAAATGCTTACGATATAAAGTTGGGTGTCATTTCTGTTTTCCAACTCTTTAAACGAGCAGTATATTTAATGTTCTTTTCGGTCTAAAATGGAGATTTAACCTGTAGAATATTTCAGTCATATATACGGATTGAACCAGTTTTCTAGTAACCATTATTTGGTTTTGATCGTGATACGTGTACATAACAAGATAAGCACATCAGAATAATTACTTTTGTACAAGACATAGATTCAAATTAAATTAGCACAAATAAATGGCTGAAAAAAATAACTCAAAGCTTGATTGATTAGAACTTACTATCGGCCCGTGTGAGTGAAGAAATGCTTTCTGGGTGTGTTGACAGCAGCTGGGCAGGAGCTCAGAGCAGTGATATGGCTGGTGTTAGAATAGCTGGCACAGTTGCCTGTACTGATAGTGCTTCCTGTTATGTTCCGGGACATGGGATAATCTAACGTTAAGCATATCACATAATCATATACACATAGTAACGGATGTATTCATAAAAAAAGTAATCTATCTATCTATAGATCTATATCTACCTAGAATTTATATTTCAAGGAAATAGTGCAAACCTTGCATATTTGCACGTATTTGTTTCATTAAAATCTTAAACCTATTACAAAGATTTTTTTTATTCAATGTTTGTTGAATATGTGCTATAGAAGTGTAAAATGTTTTAAAGTTATACATTAAATGCATAGATGACCAAAAAAACCTAGTAGACTTTTGCATTCGGTTTCAAATTAATTGCGATTCATCCATATTTTAAGCAATCTATGACATGTCCATAATCCTGAACTCTGAACCCCTGTATGGATGAATAAGTGGTTTTGTGGTTCAGAGTTCCATCCGTGGCACCAAAAGAAAAATATGATGGGGAAAAAAAGACAATTGATGGTAAGTGGACAGCCACTAAAAGTTGGTTTCTTTTTAAGTGATTGAGTTAAAAAAAAAAAAAAAAGGATGAGTAGTAAAAAAACAAAACAACAACTATATACATATATTTATATATACACACACGTTGACATCCAAGACTTGGAATTCCCAGAGTGCCGGTATCTTTTTGGGATTTATTATTTATTTGTGACTGAGCACTGGGTCATTCACATTTAGTTGGTGTGCAAGAGCTTTGAACTGTTTATATATAAAAAAAATATTTTCTCACCCCTCCTGGGTGGTATGTTTATTCCTCATTCTCGGGTACTCTTGGAGTGTTTTGTGCAGTATCTTAGCTGTTCCTAGAACTGCACTCTTCTTTAGAGCGATCTCAGATGTCCCACCTGGAATCGGTTGAAGCCACTCCCCCCCAACTGAGTGCTCCTATCACAACTGGGACTACTACTGCCTTCACTTTCCACATCCTTTCTAGTTCTTCTTTCAGTCCTTGGTATTTTTCCACCTTCTCATGTTCCTTTTTCCTGATGTTATAGTCACTGGGTATTGCCACATCCACCACGACTGCAGTCTTTCGTTCCTTGTCTACCAGCACGATGTCAGGTTGGTGGCCAGCACTTGCTTGTCTGTCTGGATCTTAGCCCTGTCATTTTCAACTACCCTTTGTGGTATCTCCCAGCAACTTGGTTGTTTCTCTCCATATATTCTGTTCCTGCTAACATCTTGCACCCAGTTACTAGGTGCTGGACTGCCTCAGAGGTCTATTTGCACAGTCTGCACCTTGGGTCTTGCCTGGTGTGGTAGATTCCAGCTTCTATTGATCTGATGCTGAGTGCCTGTTCCCGTACTGCTAGAATTAATGCCTCAGTGCTGTCTTTCAGTCTTCTCAGTCCTGCCTTTTCCAGCCACTGGTAGGCTTTTGTCATGTGAGCCACATCCACTATCTGTCTGTGGTACACCCCATGGAGAGGTTTGTCTTGCCAAGGAATTTTCTCTTTTTCTGCATCCTCGATCTGTGGAAATCTCAGACATTCCCTTAGGAGTTCATCTTCGTGATGTACTTGTGGATGCTCTGTGTTTCATCCAGGACTGTGGCCTTGACACTCATCAGGCCCCGACCTCCTTCATTCTGGCAGGTGTACAGTCTCTGGGTGCTGGATTTTGGGTGGAATCCTCCATTCATAGTGAGTAGTTTCCTGGTCTTGACATCCATGGTGACCAGTTCTTCTCTTGACCAGGTTATTATTCCAGCTGGGTACCTGATGACTGGTAGGGCATATGTGTTGAGTTGATGGCTTGGATCTTGTTCTTGAGCTGGGACTTCAGGACCTGTCTGACTCTTTGGAGGTACTTGGATGTTGCTATCCTCCTTGCCTCTTCCTCATGGTTGCCATGCGCTTATTGTACCCCCTGGTACTTGTAGCTGTTCTCTACATCTTCTATTTGGCCTTCTGGAACTTCAACTCCTTCTGTGTGTGTGTGTATATATATATTTTTTTCAAAATTCTTTCACATATAATAGAAATGAACACAAGGGGAATGACAAGATAACAAAATGTACAAGTAACAATATGGGGTGAGTTATAATTCACGGTACAGGTAACAAATGTAAAAGGGTTTCATGTCACATATACCAAACAGTGTATATCAAACACAAGTCAGTGGATTATAAATATAGATTTTATTTACTGCTCCTCCTGGAAGAAAAATCTTGATCTGTGAACCAAACGGCACGAAAATGCTCCTATCAATGTACTGCAACATATATACATTATATTTATATTGTTTTGATTTTTTACAGGACACCGATTGGTTCATGTTCATGCCCAAATAGGTCACATGGATGAAATTAGTCCACATGAACAAATCCAAAATCGCCCAAAACAAGAGTTTCTTTCGGATGCATTGATTTGGACAAATCAAATTTTCCCCTGGGCACAAGTCTAAAACACAGTATAGAATATGGTTTGAACACGTAGAATACAAACATTGCATAAATGCCAAGGTGAAAAAGTATGCCATGTTTTTGAAAATATAATGTAACATAAATAAGCATACCAGAGAGATAAACTAGAAAAAACAGTGTATCTGGATTATCAAGAACAAGATTGTGCACATTTACTCATTCATTCTTTCTTGTTTGAAGAAACACTGAGACCAGTAGAACCTTGTGTTAATATACATCGTTGGTGGTTGACAGAGGACGAAAGAATGATTAAACTTAGGAAATGGGAGAGGAGGGGGGAGGAATTACTGATTTATGATAGTTCTGAATAATGAATTGGTTGAGATGTAGTAGGTAATTTCCCATCATATATAAATTATGAGAGAATCCACCATCTCACTGAGATACCACATTATACCGGAAAGGTTTTATTGAGGGGCAGTCCCACCAGATGTGTGTAAGGGTGCCAAGTTCCCTTTCACATGTTCAACACTCTGTGGGTTGATTGTTTAAAAATCAAAGCAAAATTATGGGTTATGCATAATTTGAAGAATTAATTTTGCTATTATCCACAAAACTTAAAGAATACCTACCATGCAAATAAAGCATGTCATCAATTCATAGAGAATAGCATGTAAAAAAAATAAGAGAATCCAATTGCTAGCAAATGTATAATTCAAAATTAATTGCTATAAATAATTTTAAAAAATAAGAAATTGTTTTAATACCTTGTTTTATTTTATTGTAGTCAATAATCCAACTTTCATCTGAAAACATCTTCTGCCTCTGGTACTGAAACCCCTAGAATTTGAGTGATATGTGTTAAAAATATAGTCAGTGCAAATTAGAGCAGTAGTATGCAGTATGCACAATATCATTATTTAGATAAACATAAAGGAGCATTTTTTCTATTTGGTGAAATGAGATAATTGCAACTAATAACTTACTGCTATAGCCAATATGAAGCCAACAACAATCAGTGCCACTGGGATAGCAACTGCCATTCGTGTATCAGGGGGAACTGGACAGTCACCGCAGTCTACCGGACACGTTGTGCATGTTTCATCTTCTTCACACTCCCCATTTCCACAAACTGGAAAAGAGCTTAGAATGACTTTGAAAAGAAGCTTAAGTGTTTTTTTTTTATTTTGTTCTGCTTAATAATAAATCAAGCTTTACTGAATATAACACATATAAATGGAACTAGTACTACCAATATTATCTCCATTATATTTGATTATCTAAACGATTTCCTCCAAATATTTATTTAATCATACTTACATTCTTATACCTCTTGTATGCAAAATTGTACAGTATAGCCATATGACCCAATCAAAGGGTGTTAACAAGTGGAAAGGTTTTTAAAAAATATTAAAAATATTCTGAGGTGTCAGAAGAAAAAAATAATCTAAAACTATCCTAAAATAGCACCTTTTATTAATATACATTTAAAAGTGTCATCTACAGCCCTAAATATAGGTATAGTTCTGAAAGGCCAGCACTAATTTCCTAAAAGAACACGATAGGGACAGGAACACAAAAAACAACAACACATCTGTCCCTCCTCCCCCCCTGCCCACCACCTACCCCCTAAATATAGTAAAATCCTACCTTTACTCCAGTCTGCTGCTGCTGCTGCTGGCTCTGACCCTGATCTACCTCCTTGGCTGACATAATCTGAAGTGGTGATAAAAGCCAATCACAATGCGTTCCAATACGAAGGCATTGGATTGGCTGAAACTGTCAAGGAAACAGATCAGGGGCAGAGCCAGCACAAGCCAAACAAAGCTCTGGCCAATCTCCTCATAGATGTGCATTGAATCAATGGATCTCTATGAGGAAGTTCAGTGTCTCCATGGCAGTGCCCCAGGAAGCAGCTCCAGTAGCCATATGAAGAGTGGCCAGTGGAGGTATCCCTAGGCAGTAATGTAAAACTGCCTTTTGTCTGAAAAGACAGTGTTTACTGCAAAGAGCCTGAAGGAAATTATTAAACTCACCAGAACAAATACAATAAGCTGTAGTTGTCCGGGTGACTATAGTTAGCAATATCCTACAAAAATAGCTAATTCTAAATAATAAATTTAATAGAAAAGTCCTTAAGAATATTACATTAAAATATACATATAGCACTCAATCATTCCCTTGCTGTAGCACCCCTAACAGGTCAATAGGGTTCTTAGCTACAAAATATATCCATCTCACGTCATAAATACGGTGCCTTGCAAAAGTATTCACCCCCCTTGACTTTTTATCAATTTGTTACATTACAGCCTTAAGTTAAATTTTTTATTAATCTAAATTTTATGTGATGGATCAGAACACAATAGTCTAAGTTGGTGAAGTGAAATGAGAAAAATATATATATAAAATTATTTTTTAGAAATAGAAAACAGAAAATTGGCATGTGCGTATGTATTCACCCCCTTTGTTATGAAGCACATAAAAAGCTCTGGTGCAACTAATTATCTTCAGAAGTCACATAATTAGTGAAATGATGTCCACCTGTGTGCAAGCTAAGTGTCACATGATCTGTCATTACATATACACACATTTTTTGAAAGGCCCCAGAGGCTGCAACACCTAAGCAAGAGGAACCACTAACCAAACACTGCCATGAAGACCAAGGAGCTCTCCAAACAAGGAAGGGACAATGTTGTTGAGAAGTACAAGTCAGGGTTAGGTTATAAAAAAAATATCCAAATCTTTGATGATCCCCAGGAGCACTATCAAATCTATCATAACCAAATGGAAAGAACATGGCACAAAAGCAAACCTGCCAAGAGACGGCCACCCACCAAAACTCACGGACCGGGCAAGGAGGGCATTAATTAGAGAGGCAGCACAGAGACCTAAGGTAAGCTGCAGAGTTCCACAGCAGAGACTGGAGTATCTGTACATAGGACGACAATAAGCCGTACGCTCGATAGAGTTGGGCTTTATGGCAGAGTGGCCAGAAGAAAGCCATTACTTTCAGCAAAAAACAAAATGGCACGTTTTGAGTTTGCGAAAAGGCATGTGGGAGACTCACAAAATGTACGGAGGAAGGTGCTCTGGTCTGATGAGACAAAAATTTAACTTTTCGGCTATGTCTAGCGCAAACCAAACACATCACATCACCCAAAGAACAACATCCCCACAGTGAAACATGGTGGTGCCAGCATCATGCTATGGGGATGTTTTTCAGCAGTCGGGACTTGGAAACTGGTCAGAGTTGAGGGAAAGATGGATGGTGCTAAATACAGGGATATTCTTGAGCAAAACCTGTACCACTCTGTGCGTATATTTGAGGCTAGGACGGAGGTTCTCCTTCCAGCAGGACAATGACCCCAAACACACTGCTAAAGCAACACTTGAGTGGTTTAAGGGGAAACATGTAAATGTGTTGGAATGGCCTAGTCAAAGCCCAGACCTCAATCCAATAGAAAATCTGTGGTCAGACTTAAAGATTGCTGTTCACAAGCGCAAACCATCCAACTTGCAGGAGCTAGAGGAGTTTTGCAAGGAGGAATGGGCAAAACTCCCAGTGGTAAGATGTGGCAAGCTCATAGAGACTTATCCAAAGCGACTTGAAGCTGTGATTGCCGCAAAAGGTGGCTCTACAAAGTATTGACTTTAGGGGGGTGAATAGTTATGCACATTAACTTTTTTTTGTTATTTTGTCCTATTTGTTGTTTGCTTCACAATAAAAAAATAAATCTTCAACGTTGTGGACATGTTCTGTAAATTAAATGATGCAAATCCTCAAACAATCCATGTTAATTCCAGGTTGTGATGCAACAAAACACAAAAAATGCCAATGGGGTGAATACTTTTTCAAGGCACTATAGATCATAGGGTTCCCAAGGGAATAAAAAAAGATGTGCAGTGCCTAAAATTATCAGCTAGAGGTCACTACACCTCCTGAATCTTAATAAGCAAAGATCAAGAACTACATTTGACCATATAGCAGAGATCGAAGGATAAAGAGACAATAATTAATTCAGGCTGTTTCCTACAATAACCCTAGAAGAATAGCAGCCAGATTTAGAATCCCTCCTTATTTACCAGCCATCAATGACAAAGTCTATCTAATATAAAAAAGTGTAGACATTGAAGGGAAAGGAAGTGCAGATAAATAAAGTAAAGTAGTGCATATTAATTAAAGGTTATATTTTATTATAGGTTCCCATTATTTTATTTGTTCCGGTGATTTAAATTAAAGGGCTAAAACCCCTTGGTTGTATGGAGAACTCTAATATACTACAGGGACTCCATCTTCTGTGTTTTAATTTATGTTTAACTCTTGCCACTTTATTGGTGCTTGATGGTGTGTATTACTTCTCTGAGCGTATGAAGGAAAGAAGCCTCTATAATAAATCCACAGTGTAGACAGAGGCTGCTCCAAGTGAAGTGATTTAAAATGAACACAACATTCAAAAGCATTAAAGTCTGGAAATGGGCACATCAGCAAAGCACAATGTACCACATACCTGCTCAGTAGGACAGGAATTATCCATAGATGATTTTTGTCCTACTGAGGTGGATTTTGCTGTGCTGTCTTTTTCTGATTTGCCTATTTTTTTGGAATAAAAGCTATGTAAACATAAGCTACAGTTTAGATAACTTCACCAGGAGCTGCCTCTGTCTACACTGTGGATTTATTACATTGGATGTTATGAGCTTCTGCCCTTTGTGCGTTCTGTGTTTGAATTAAGCAATCCTTGTATGCAGTAGCATAACTACCTGGGATGGGGCTGAGAGGATTGTTTCCCCTACGTACACATTTCGGGAGGGACTTAGAGGGGGGGCACTGCATTGCTATGGCAAAATACTAAAGCAGTTGTGTGGCTTAATGTCCAAATCAAGTCATACACAGGGCATGGCTAAGAAGATGAGGACTTTGGGGGTCCATTAGGAAGCCAATTTACTTAGTGCAAATCCTATAGGCAGGCAGAAGTGATAAGGGGTCAGATCAGGTGCTGCGGCTCTTTAGCAGTGCAAAAGGCTCATTTAATGTCGAGGGGAAGTGACTACCTGCCACTTCCTCCCACCTTTCAGACTGCGTGGGCTAGGAGGACGGAGAAGACACAGAGATGAAGGAAGGATCATACTGCAGACAGAGAGCCTGGACATATAAGGAATTAGTTAGTGTCAATAATCAGCTGTATTATCTGGTTATTTGCTTATTTTTTCTTTAAATAAAGCTACTCTCTACCTAGTGCAGTTGTGTGGGTTGCTGTTTGTTACTAGATAGTAGATACGCTTGTTTGGGTTTTATCTTGGGTCAATAATTCTATTATATTCGATAATATATTCTTAATGCTGGACTACAATGTCCACAGGCCAATGAGTGTTTTAAAGATTTATGTCTGAATACCTTAAATATGATGATATATTTTTGTGGATGAGGTACAGCTTTCTCACTTGATGAGAATTACTTCTCTTACATGAGTCTAAAAGAAGAATCCTAGCATGCCAGTTAATAATTAATGTATCACTATTGAAAGGACAGCGGTGGACTAATCACATCAGATCTAAGTCCGAAATGTTGAGATACAGTGTTGGTATGTAAAGTCATTATTCCATTATTTGGCTTTTTTTGGGATGCTGTATTGACATTGACTGAGACCTCACCAATTAGCACTCCATGAAGCATTTCCTTCTCCATGGACCCATCTGTCACAACCAAGGACAATAGACAACAGACAAGCTAAAATATAACAAACTAGAAGCATAATTTACTATGCCAGTTAAGCACCATTCTAGAATTAGATAGGAGTCTGGGAGAATTCCTAACTTCATCCTGTTACCTTCAACCTTGTTATTTAGACACTGAAAGGTGAAAGGCAGTCTTTGTGCTGTACAAGAGAAAACAAATGGATATGTCATTGTCTCCTTTATATCTACCAATTAAAGGAATCCGATCTATTTAGTTTTGGGCACAGAATAAAAGAGGAGTACTTTCTATACTATACCTTCTACTGGCAGTACCAAGGTTTTTGCCTCCAATGCCACCTGCATTTTGCCTACTCGGATATGGGCAATCAATGATGTTACACCAACATGAAATAAGACAACCTAGTGAAAAAAATAAATGTATGCATTCTAATTAAGTGGGGTATTCTTCATCTCTTCTAAATTCAGTGAAGTGCAAGTAAATACATTTCTTAATGCCTTCAATGCCACCAGATGTTGGTAACTGTAACTTGCCACACTAAAACATTAATCAGTAGTGTATGCCCTTGATTTCAAAGCAGCTGCCATTTTGCAGGAAGCAGACATTTTTTGGGGGTAGGTTTACATTTTAATACATGCATTTGTTGGATTTTTTGATGGCAGGATGTATAGACTAAGTTTATATACTAACATAAATATCATCTTGTCAACCACACGATTGGTGCATAATAAACACTTTAATTGGAGATGACTGGTTAAATACCACCCCACTAACTTTGAAACATTCTATGAAACTTTTCCAGCTACAAAAGAAATGATTACTTTAGGCTATCAGTAGTTTTCCTACAGTTTTAAACCATAAAAAAAAAAAAATCTGGGTTTCCTCAAAGGAAAAGTATAAGAAAGCATAAACTGTGTGATCCAGAAAAGGAGCACTTAGGTGGATATGCTAGACGTATGATGCAATAGACATACAGTATATGGAAAAAAGAGTACAAAGCTCTTTATAGCAATTACTTTTTTTGAGAAGAGTGAAAAAAAACCTCTCAGTTTATCTTAATAAAGTACTGGTGTCTAAAAATGCATCACATTTTTTATTTCATTTATTTTCAAAACAAATTAGAATGTGCACTTCAAAAATATACTTACACAAGAACGTATGTCATTTGCAGTTTTCCCAGGTATCTGATCCTCCTTTAGTGATTGTTGGCAGATGTCTGAGATCTACCATTGCTCTTAATGGGAGAATTAGTTAACATGCATGCGTGCTCCCAATTTTTTTTATGAGGTGCTTGCATGCAGGATCAGCATTTTTATTACATAGAAAAAATACTGCTCAAATTAGTGGAAGCAAAATAGATTTTACATAATTTTACATTATAACCTTATTAATATTTTGGGGGGGAATTATTTAAATACTTTGCATTTCTGTGTGCTGCATTTTAATTTGTATTATAAACCAATGACAGGTATCTGGGACACAGAATACTGTACATTACCTAAAATTGCTGTAGATGGCATGCTAGAGTTTTTGCATCTTATAGATAAAACCTACATCATGCAAAATATTAAAAAAAATAAAAAATCATGATCACATATAGTTTTGCATTCCTGTTTAGCCATACAGTACACTCTCCAAATTACAATGTTGGTAAAAATAAATAAATTAAAAGAAAAATAAATTGATTGCAAAATGTGAATGCAAATGTATTCAAAGGTGTTTTAGATAATTTACCTTAATATTGTCTCAATTATTCATTTTGATGAACCAGACACACAAAAATTAATATATGAAAAACCTACCATCGTTTAATGAAAACTCAGCCAATAAATACAATTGCAACAAACATATCAAATGTATTATGTATATGAAAAAATAATGGAATCTGGGTATTTTAAGATGCTTTTACTTTTCCCTTTAGATCCCCTGACATTTTGTTTTTTTCTAAAAGGTTGGATCTGTACTTTTTGGTCTGGTTCTATTGGATGCTCCAGCTTTCTTTTTCTTAAACTTTATTTTTAACCTTCCATTGTTAGTTCATTTTTTATTTTATTTTTATTACCCTTATTTTTTTTTTTTATTTTGATTGTAATGAACATTGTTCAGGAGGGATAAGCCAAATGACAAATTTTTTAGGTAAACTAGAAAAATGGCCAGAGTTGTGGCATCTGACATTTAATGTGGATAAGTGCAAGATAATATTTGATACAGTACTAACCTTATCATCTGAGGAAATGGATTTAGGAGTAGTTATTTCAGGTGATTTAAAGGTACGCAGACAATGTAATAGAGCAGCAGGAAATGCCAGCAGAATGCTTGGTTGTAAAGGGAGCGGTATTAGCAGTAGAAAGAAGGAAGTGCTCAAGCCATTGTACAGAACACTGGTGAGACCTAACTTGGAGTATTGTACGCATTACTGCAGACCGTATCTCCAGAAGGATATTGATCAATTGGAAAGAGTTCATTGAAGGGCTACTAAACTGGTTCATGGATTGCGGGATAAAACTTACAAGGAAAGGTTAAAGGATCTTAACATGTATAGCTTGGAGGAAAAATGAGACGGGGGATATGATAGAAACATTTAAATACATAAAGGGAATCATCAGAGTAAAGGAGGAGACTATATTTAAAAGAAGATATACTACCACAACAAGAGGACATAGTCTTAAATTAGAGGGGCAAAGGTTTAAAAATAATATCAGGAAGTATTACTTTACTGAGAGGGTAGTGGACGCATGGAATAGCCTTCCAGTTGAAGTGGTAGAGGTTAACACAGTGAGGGAGTTTAAGCATGCGTGGGATAGGCATAAAGCTATCCTAGACATAAGGTAATTCCAGGGACTAATAAAAGTATTTTGAAAATTGGGCAGACTAGATGGGCCAAATGGGAAGCCAATGGGCAAAAAGGGAAGAGGCAGGACAACAACTTTATTGTACTGTGTTCAAGAACACTACTGAAAGCACCTTAGGACTACATCTCAACACCCAGACTTGCACTCACATGTGCTTTTCACAAGAGACTTGTTTTTCTTAGGAACTTACATTACAAACAAATAACTAAAGACCTTTTCTGACTTGAATTTTGATCTTGATCTCTACTGTTGCCCTGTTGGTTGGGCAGGATGAAGTGGTATTTGATATCAGTATGTTTACATTTTTTGTGACAAAATGGTTTCCTTGGAATAGCTGTTGCTCTCTTATTGTTTACAAACACTTGTACTAGTTCATATTGATATTAATTGGCCATTCCTCTAAATAATTGTTTCAGGGACAAATGTTCTTGTATAGTGACAGCTTAAGCCATGTATTCAGCTTTACATGAAGACAAAGCTGCTGTAGACTTTTTCTTGTACCTCTGTTGCTGAGATCATTGATCTTGATGATCTCAATCAATCCAATGCTTTCACACAGGAAAGCATTCGGAGGCTAATGTGTATATGCGGTAAGACAACAAAGAGGCTAAACATAAGTCCTGCAAAGATTGTAGGACCTAACACAGGAAGTCCATCTAGTGTCTATCTCTCTAGGCAGCAATATAAACTCACAAAATGCAGCATTTACATCACTGAGCCTGCAGGGACAGTCTTTAGATACCAGAACCAACACATCTAAAATAAATACTCCAGAAAAGGAATACTACTGCTGATCTGCAATTTATATCAACTTCCATTCATATCACAAACATGCAGGGTTGCTATCAGAAATGATGGTTTACATAGCTCAAGGCCTGGGCTCTTGAGGCCCACCTCCAAGAGTGCCCACAAGGCACTCCATAGACTCCACTTCCCAATACAGGGAGTGGAGTCTATGTGTGTAAGAGATGTTCCCCTGGACCCTGTCCCCTCCCTACCCAACCCTGCCATGCAATCAAGCTCCCCACCCCAACGCAAAGGCGAACGTAAAGTAGAGAGGGCTCTGGTGCATGAATTATTTTGGGCATGTGGGGGCAAAAGGTAGATCCTCATCTGTCGTGCAACTCCAACAATGCTTTGACAGCTGGGGCTCTACCATTTTCCCATGCGTGCAGGGTTGTATTTAGCACTGAGCAGTGTTTGTGTGTTTGAATGTAAGCGTGTTTTTGTATGGAGTATGTTTGTGTGAATGTAGGGGTGTGTATGTGTATGTGGAGATGGCATTTGAATGCAAGCATGCATTTATGTGTAGTGTTGGTTTTTGCACAGGTGTGTTTACAGGTGTGTTTATTTATAATTTTGGTGTTTAACAAAGAGGTGTGTTTGTATGTAGTGTTGAAGTTTAAATGTAGGTGTGTATATGTGTGTGTAGTGTTGGCATTTGAATGCTGAGATGTATGCACATATACACACGCACTGTCACAAACACACACATACACACACACACACTGAAACACTTGCAGATACATAGATATATACAATTAATACAGATGCATCTCACCCGGCGGCATATGGAGCAAGCCGTCGGGCCCCCTCCTGGGCAGCTGCTTTGGGCCCCCCTGGAGTAACTGCCTTGTTTGCCCCACATTAAAGACAGCCCTGGTGGTGGATGAGCATTTCGTGATGGTCCAGTTGTAGTGTGTAGGCGTTCAGCCTTTATCTCTGCTGGGTGAAAGCTCTCCTTGTGAGCTGCATCACCATGTAGTATTTGAGCATTGCCATGTGTTCTGAAAGCGGGATGTCACAAGAATGAGAGGACAACCTGCTGGAGGTTGTCATAATTCGGTTTATTCATAGTCTGGTGCAATACCTCACAGTGCCACTACCTGTCTGTGGTGCTATTGCAGGCTGCTGCACCCAGCTTGAGATCTCTCTCTATTCCCAGCCTCCTTGTGTTCGTGAGCTGGCTGTCTCCCTGTGTACCTGAGCTGGCTGTCTCCATGTGTCCTCGCATTTTATTTTATTTTACTATCTTCCTTGTCAATATCAATACCTGTGTGTGATTTGTGTGTATATTTTTTTTTTTTTGCATTCTGGGTTCCACCCTATAGAGGATACTGTACTGGTCAGCACCCCTTCCCAACCAGACCCCTGACAGAGGTGAAGGCTGAGAGCCTCTACACTACCACCAGACCATCAGGGGATGCTCTGTCTCCAAAGGAGCTACAAATTTGGGACAAACAATAAGAGTTTATAAAGTTAATCAGCAAGAAAGTGACCAAACTTACCTTTGCACTCCAGTTCCCTTGGGTCATCTTCCCAGAAGTAGATATGGTGTGAGTGAAAATCTGACCATCATCTGGGATCCAAGGGCCACATATTCCTCCTTTACTCTTCATTGCACAAACATAAATGATTGTATCTCAGCGATCAAGTAACCCATTAAAATATTGTTATTGCACTATGATTTAAGTTAATTAGATTACACATTTGTATTTAAATTTTATATAACTTTCTGACTTTTCCAAATGTAATCTTAACACCAAACATTTTAATGTAATGATATATTCTTTAATAAACATTGCTTAACAACTTTAAAAACGCATTTTTTTCCTCAAGAGTCCTGATCTATAAATTAAGTACACCTCATGAAATATTTAGAACATCTGATTTAATAATATCGTATATAAGTTGATAAATGCCAGATAACATTAATGCCCCCACCACTTTTAATAGTGTAATAAAACACTTGACTTATGTCAGTTTGTGTTTATTGCTTACATTTCTCTGTATTGTTTGGGGCATGAGTTGTGACCCCCATCTAGTCTGCATAATGACATGAATCATGGGAGAGGTGCTAAGTGTCCAACAACTTACACTTAAAACAGTTTAGACTTGTTTATCTTTCTACAAAGTGTTTAAATCAAATAAAAGCCCAATTGAATTGTTTAAGACATTTCTTAACCAAAGTGAGAATTCAAAGTAGCTGAACAGAAGGTATAGCTGACCTTATAGAATTTTTCCATTTTGGCTATTTTGACCTGAAATTTTAAATTCACTTTAAATTCACTTTGAAGGCTCACTTTTAAAAAAAAAAAATGACCCTGTAAGATATTTTTTTGATAGGTACCAATTTTTTTTTTTAGGAATAATATAAAAATATAATATTTTAGAAATAGGCTATTATTATATAATTTGCTTTAAATGTATCACATACATGTGTTAAAGGGACACTATAGTCACTTGAACAACTTCAGCTTAATGAGGTTGTTCAGGTAAGAACTATTTTCTGAGAAAAAAACAGTGTTTACATTGAAAGCTAGGAACACCTCCAGTTGCAGTCACTCAGAGTAAACCAGAGGGACTTCTGAGTTGATGGAGGCATAATATGCCTCCATCCACTCTGATCTGCTGTGCATCCTGTGATTCAGTATCTCCTCCCACTGCATGCAGACACTGAACTTTCCTCAAAGAGATTCATTGATTCAATTCATCTCTATGAGGAGATGCTGATTGGCCAGGGCTGTGTTTGAATCATACTGGCTCTGCCCCGATCTGCCTCTTTGTCAGTCTCAGCCAATCCTATGGGGAAGCACTGTGATTGGATCAAGCTATCACATGTCAGCAGACTGCTTGTTTTTCCTGAGTCTAACAGCATGCAGATTTACAGCTTCTGGCTTGAATACAGTAAGATTTTTACTATATTTATGGAGGCATGGGGGGCCCAGGGGGACTAGATGGTCGTGTTAACACTATAGAATCAGGAATACATGTAGCTGCACTGGTGACTATAGTGTCCCTTTAACATAACACATAAGAGCTGTTTAAACAGCAAGTGATTAAAGCATAATATGGTCATTTTGCTAGATATTGCTCATAAACAATATAGCGCAGCAACTTCTTGATGAAAACTAAAAACAATATAAGTTTTATCACATGCAAGTCAGTCAGCTTTGTATAATATTTATTTTTTAACTTTTCCACGATTTCTGTAAGATTTAAATGGAAACTGTTATTTCTCTTGAATTTATACCACTGAATAAATAATTGGAAATCACCTATAACTTGTGTTAATCTTGTAGTTGCCTTGTTTTCTTTTAATTTATGTATTACAGATTTCACATATGACATCATAATCCAATTTAGACATTGCAGATGAAGAGGAGAAATAGAAACACTGTTTATTCTTTCCTCTTCTCTGTATGCTTTCACTATGTTGACCGCCAAGTGAGAGAGAAAGAGCTTATAACAATGATTGACAGTTAGCTAAATTGAACGTATCTTGTTGCAGGATAAACTGTGTGGATTTCTAGATTTTTTATTTTTCAAACAAATATTTTCTTAAAGTGAACCTGCTACGTACCAGTAATCACTATCATATACATTGAATAAACCATATATCATAAAGATACATGGTGTATTCAATGTAAGATATAAAGATTTACTCATTTTTCCTCCGTTACAGCGCCGCTTTGTGGCGCTGTAAGTTATTAAACTTCATGACCACCCTCTGCTCCAGTTAAGTTCTTCCTTAAGTATTCTTTGATTTGCCCTGTTTGGGATGCATCACCAAGCAGGGCAAAGCTCATCAGTGATGTCGACACACTCGCTTCGTTGCCAGTGCGCTGGGATCTGAATGGAGTGACGTCACATTACTCTGTTCCTGTACATCGTAGGCGGTGCTAGAAGTGCTGACTAGGGAGTAGCCATAGCAGCCACAGTGCATAACCCCTTAAGGACACATGACGGAAATATTCTGTCTTGATTCCCTTTTATTCCAGAAGTTGTGTACTTAAGGGGATAAGCTGGTGTTGCTATTGGTGAAGAGCAGAGGGACCTCCTGTGGGAGGTGTTTTCTGCTCCCTCTTGTCAGTCAATGCCTCTTATTAATTGATAGCTGGGAGAAAAAAACTCTTTTTAAATAGATTTTTCTCCTAATCTATACATTTGCTAGCACAATGTATATATATAAAATTGTATGCTCATTCTAGAAAGCATAAATTGTTTGGAGTATGACAGATGCACTTTAAACATGGGGATGAGCAAACATAAGCATAATTTTTCAGCTATAGGCACACATGACCCCAAATATACATAAGATCATCCCTAAACTCTGATAACTTTCTGAAAATCAGACTTACCATGAAGGGCAGTGGGCAGGAGTGGATATTTGCATGGTGCACACAACAATTCTCTTCATTTGCATCCTTCCAGGTGGATGGACACTCCTGCAGCTCACAAAACCTTTTAGCTGATGCAGCATCACTTAATCACAGAAATAAAGAGATTATTCCTTTAATTTTCTTAATACAATAGGTCTGCTAACTACTCAGTATTCATTTTGTTTGTTTTACTTATGGAATGCATGCTTAGAGAAGCAAAAATGTTCAAGTATATATATTTCACTGGAGTCGTACCAGAACACACAGGAAAGAGGAAACCCACAAAAGTTTGATCCGAATTTTACCGAGCCTTTGAATGGCTGGACTTAACCAATGAATATAGCAAGAAATAAGGTCAAGAATAAGTCAAGGTCAGGAATACAGAAAAACACAGAGTATATACAAAGCTGGGTCAGGATACCAGAAAATCATGAGTCAAATACGAAGCCGGGTCAGTATACTAGAAAATCATGAGTCAATTACGAAACCAAAGTCAAACACAGGAAATCACAAGGGAATCTCTAGGAGCACTAAATGAGGATCTAACAAGAAACCACGATAGGGCAAAGAATAGAGGCTAAAGCAAGCCTTAAGTAGGTCTACCTGTTTTCTTATTTTTCCAGTTTATCATTGCAGCTCAAAATTGATTGGGATCGCAATGATGACATGGTCACTTTAAGAATGGGCGTGACATCACACCTACACTCTATATGCAGCGGTCGGGCCGCGCGGCAGGAGGAGGGCTGCGCAGCTCGAGGGAGGTGAGTACATGCTACAATATATAAAGTATATATATATATATATATATATATATATATATATAAACTAAAATAAATAATGAGACACAGGTACTGTGAATAACCTATAAGTTGTTAAACTCCAAAAAATGTCCAATTAGCAAGGATTGTCAGGATTTTCTTTAACCCCTTAGACACATGACATGTGTGACATGTCATGATTCCCTTTTATTCCAGAAGTTTTGTCCTTAAGGGGTTAAAAAAGCAAAATAGTAATCTGTTGCAATGGTCAAGCCTTTGATTTTACCCATCATTTGAAGAAAAAAAAAAAGCTTGAATACACAGATGAGTGTTCAAGAAAGCATCTTAATGCCCTTTGGAACATACAATCACATAGTTAGGAATGCATTTGGTTTACCTCTGAGAAAGGATCCTATTTCGGACTGCAAATTGATAAAACTCATCGGATGCAGAAACTGAGTAGGTGACATCAAATGTTTCCCCACTGAATGCTTTCTCAGGAGGCCTATGCACCCATGACATCTCAAGACCTAGGGAAAACACAGAAGTGTAATTAGTTGGTTAATAGAAAAAAAGACCTGGAAGAACTGATTTGCAAATAACTTAGAAATCTGAAACCAAAAAATTAAAACCTTGTCTGCCAATTATTTTACTTTTTATTAAACCCTGAAACGGAGTTCTCTAAAAGAAAGGTAAAATAAGGAGACTGTGGTGAATACTACTTTGGTATCATACGTATTTCTCTTTTTCCATATGTGGTACAACATAAAGAGAATATGTACAATATTCCCTTCTTCATTTTCAGATCTCAAGTACAGATTTCAAATGTAGTGATGTTGCGAACACGAAATTTTCGGTTCGCGAACGGCGAACCGGGTGAACCGCCATAGACTTCAATGGGCAGGCGAATTTTAAAACACACAGGGACTCTTTCTGGCCACAATAGGGATGGAAAAGTTGTTTCAAGGGGACTAACACCTGGACTGTGGCATGCCGGAGGGGGATCCATGGCAAAACTCCCATGGAAAATTACACAGTTGATACAGAGTCTGGTTTTAATCCATAAAGGGCAGAAATCACCTAACATTCCTAAATCACAATGAATATGGATTGACACCTGACATATGACATATTGACACCTTGACATATGGATTGACACCTGTCCTCAGAGCCCCTGATGCACACGGACACAGAGCAGAATAGAGACTGGTCCCCCTACATAGGGTCACTTGGCAGATATGGATTGACACCTGTCCTAAGGATCCCTGATACACACTGACACAGAGCAGAATAGGACTGTTCCCCTACATAGGGTCACTTGGCAGATATGGATTGACACCTGTCCTAAGCCCCTGATACACACTGACACAGAGCAGAATAGAGACTGTTCCTCCTACATAGGGTCACTTGGCAGATATGGATTGACACCTGTCCTCAGAGACCATGATACACACTGACACAGAGCAGAATAGAGACTGTTCCCCCTACATAGGGTCACTTGGCAGATATGGATTGACACCTGTCCTCAGAGCCATGATACACACTGACACAGAGCAGAATAGAGACTGTTCCCCCTACATAGGGTCACTTGGCAGATATGGATTGACACCTGTCCCAAGGATCCCTGATACACACTGACACAGAGCAGAATAGGGACTGTTCCCCTACATAGGGTCACTTGGCAGATATGGATTGACACCTGTCCTCAGAGACCATGATACACACTGACACAGAGCAGAATAGAGACTGTTCCCCCTACATCGGGTCACTTGGCAGATATGGATTGACACCTGTCCTAGGGATCCCTGATACACACTGACACAGAGCAGAATAGGTACTGTTCCTCATACATAGGGTCATTTGGCAGATATGGATTGACACCTGTCCTCAGAGCCCCTGATACACACTGACACAGAGCAGAATAGGGACTGTTACCCCTACATAGGGTCACTTGACTTTCACCTCTTCCCCTGTTAGATTCCCGTTGTGCTGTGACATCACCCTTATACGCTGTGTAAATCATACTTTTTAATTTATTTTGCAAATGCTGCATCCTTTCCGACTTGTAATTCGGTCACATTTCCGCCACTGTCTGCTTATACCGGGGGTCTAGTAGCTTGGACACCCAGCACAGGTCGTTCTCCTTCAGCCTTTTTATACGAGGGTCCCTCAACAGGTACGACAGCATGAAAGACCTCATTTGCACAAGGTTGGATGCCGAGCTACTCATTTCCCATTCCTCCTCCTGACACAGAGCAGAATAGGGACTGTTCCCCCTACACTTGGCAGATATGGATTGACACCTGTCCTAAGGGTCCCTGATACACACTGACACAGAGCAGAATAGGACTGTTCCTCCTACATAGGGTCACTTGGCAGATATGGATTGACACCTGTCCTCAGAGACCATGATACACACTGACACAGAACAGAATAGAGACTGTTCCTCCTACATAGGGTCACTTGGCAGATATGGATTGACTGTTCCCCCTACATACACACTATTGGATCTCGCAAAACTTACCAAGGATCTAAATCATGTTCCCGTATCGTACATGAAAAACCTACTCATACAAAATCTCTTCCCAAACGTCATTTCGTTCAAAGTGGAGAGAATGTTAAAAAAAAATATTTTTGTTCTGAGTGTGAGAAATGCTTTTCAGCCGCTTTTAATCTTAAGCATCATTTGAGGAGCCATACAGGAGAGAAACCTTATTTTTGTTCTGATTGTGGGAAATATTTCTCTCAAAGAGGCCACTTTTATATTCAATCTATAACTGTGAAAAAAAGTTTTTTGTTTTTAAATGCAAGCTATTGTGACACCTGTGAGTGGTGGCACTGGGCACAGTATCCACTGTGAGCCTGACACACCCGCTTTGAGACAACTGACTGCTATTCAATCTATAACAGTGAAAAAAGTTTTTTGTTTTTAAATGCAAGCTATTGTGACACCAGTGATATGAGTGGTGGCACTGACTGGCAAATGGGCACAGTATCCACTGTGAGCCTGACACAGAAGCTGGCAGCAGTGGCAGACAACTAACTGCAATTACATTACACAGAAAAAAAAAAGCAGACTGATGTTCTAGCCCTAAAAAGGGCTTTTTGGGGTGCTGTCCTTACAGCAGAGATCAGATGAGTCCTTCAGGACTGTAGTGGACACTGTATACCCTAACCTAGCTATGCATTTCCCTATCTAATCAACAGCAGCTACACTTTTCCTCCTCTCACTAAGCATGCAGCTTGAGAATGAATCTAAAATGGATGCTGTCCAGTAGGTGGGAGGGTCTGCTAGGGAGGGTGTGCTGCTAATTGGCTGGAATGTGTCTGCTGACTGAGAGGTACAGGGCCAAAGTTTACTCAATGATGACGAATAGGGGGCGGATCGAACTGTTCGGTGCATCACTATTCAAATGTTTTGGTAAAAGGGATATTTGGTGAAGATAACAAACACAATTATGTTTTGGGTTTTTTATGGAGTTCCTGGGAAGGCAGGCAACTTTTGGGCTGGGGAACAAGAACAAATGAATGGCCATTTTTTGCACACAAAACTCATAGGTCTGTGTGTGAACGATTTTGATGCATGCAATGTATGGATTTGACAAATGAATCTGAATTGCACAGACTTATCTTATCATACATCCATGCAACCTCCATCAGTATGACTTGTACAGCATAATAGTGCTTTCACAGAGATATGTGTAATCACAGACTACGTTTTCTGTTGGAGTGTTCCTTTAATTATTCTTAAAATTTTATTTTGCATTTTTGCTCTCTTGTTTAAATCCTCTTTACTGAGAAAACATACCAACACACCATTGGTAGTCCTTTTGCTCCCCCCTTTATGTTCAAGGCACATGTTGTTTTCTTTGGAATAAAGATTTTGTATCCTGATCTTTGGATTGAGGGTATAACTTATTCCGTATGGAGACGATTCAGCAATTTACTTTAGAATTGCATGTTTTTTGTTCAGGTTATGCCAAAAGTACTACCCAGTGACACTAGCTCTTCTTTTTGAATTAGTCATTATTATATCAAAATAAATGAATATCATCCATATGCATTCCTTAACTAAATACTAGTGTAATGTGTGGTAGGCACAACAGGACTGTAAAACTTAAAGGAACACTCCACACCAAAAGAGGACTTCAGATTGCTGAATTGCAATATGGCCATCCATTTACTGGTCCCATTTTTTAAAAGTACCTATTTTGTTGTGAAAATAGAGCTGTTATAATAAAACAAAATAGAAATGCCTCCCTAACTGCCAATCCAACAGCCGGAGAGATTGACTTCATATTTCCGTAGAAGGGGCGTTCTGCTACAGCATGCCTGCCTTTCAAAATTCTCCGAAAAGAATTCTGGTTCTTCCCCTCCGTGCTGATGTCATTATAATTTTTTTTTCTTCTAGTGCATACATTTCTGCTGGCAGCATTTAGGAGAGCTGTGCATAGTATTTTACACAATGTTCTCCATTCCACTTGAAGAAAAATCGCCCGAACTAAAGAAAGAGTGCGCAAAAGTGCGGAGTATAAAATATTCTCACACTTAAGAATAATAGCGTCAATTGAAAAAAATCCTCACGAACACGTAGTGACTTAGGGTAGCGCAAAGAGACTGAATAAAAACAGAGGCTTCTCAATGAAAAGCCTTAGATTGGACAGTTCTACGAGAAGTCCATTCCAGAGAAAAGCGGATGGGCTTAGACAGGCCACAGCTTTTGCAAGCTGTTTTAGACTATACTGCGGTGAACACATGCATGAAAATATGCATGCACATATTCATCGGGTCTATATGTACTAAGCTGTGGTTGTATGTAAAGAAATAGGAAATATGTAAACATAACATTACAAATTCTGTTGTCCTTTAAAATTTACACATTCTTCAAAAGACACCACTGGATTAAACTTTGGTTCAGGGCACAAATTAAACATTGAACAAACAGGTTTCTAAGTTCTATACAAAAAATTTAAAATTGGGTTGATATAATGCTCAGTATTTCAGCAATTTACTTTGTTGTGTAAAACTGTCAATGTAAGCTCTTATAAATCAGAATTGTAAGGCTCAGTGACCACATAGTTGGCATTTTAATGGAGTGAATATACAAATATATCTCAGTGTACCATCTGTTTGCAGTCAATTGTTTCCAAAGTGGCATGCAGTGATAATTTGCTTTTTGTTCAGCTTTTTATTGTGATTATAGATGCTATGTCCTTTGCTTAATAAATTAACCTAATTCACTCAAACTTTTTCACTGTGATTAATTTGTGAACAGTAAATTCATTATATTGTTATATTTGCTTGCTAGAAAATAAATGACTTCATTTATAAAAAATTGATTACTAGACCAAAAACACATCAGCACTCATCCTTCAGGTTCAGCATGTTTATTTGGTGCAGTGTGTATGCCTTGTGGTCTAACAAAAACAGAAAAAAAAAGTTTAAATTGAAATCTTCTAACTGGTAAATATTTAGTCACCACGACAATTCAGGCTTTTTAAAGCAATGCCTACTGTACACCATATCTATACAATATAGAATGCACACTATAACCACTATGAGTAGTCAAAAATAAAATTTTATTATGTACATAAATAGTACTACAATAAAAAAAAATACAAAAAGTATAAATACACACAAAGACAGAAGCAAGGGCAGATACAATAATGCGATGATACAATACCAAAAAAATTCTAACCAGCCTCGGGACAGAAACACGAGTTACCAAACCCCCCATTGTTTCGGCACCAACCGGCTGCCTTTATCAAGGCAATAAAATTGTATTTTTGACTACTCATAGTGGTTATGGTGTGCATTCTATATTGTATAGATATTTATAAAATTAGAACATTGGAGGGAGTGTTCGTATAGTTTGCACCTAGCTATCTGATGTATTGTTGTCTCTCCATGTGTTTTTGGTTTGTGTACTACTGTACACCATAACACTGTAACAGCATAAAATAATACCTTTGTGTTAGATAGTGCAGGAGGGAGTGTAATGCAAAATCACTAGTACTGAGAGATGTAAACTAAAAAAGGGAGACATTGTTCTCCTAGAAAACTACAAATGATACTAGAGGACAGATGATAACTCCCACTACTCCCAGTTCACATGAAGCTAGACTCTGATTGCCAATTGAAGTACAATATCATAGAGCCAACTAAAGTAATATATAGAAGTTAAAGTAAGCCCCAGAATCTATGAGGCTTAAATAGGAATATACTTAGAGTTATTATGAGAAACTAGTCTAATATATATATATATATATTTTTTTTAAAGGGTCTAAAGATGCTAGTAGACTTGTGCATTTGGTTTAAAACTAATTGTAATTCGTGTACATTTTGGACAATTAGCGATCTGGATAAAATACCGAATGCCAAAACGCTATATGGATAAATCAATGAACAAACTGTTTTATTTGTTTCATGATGCAGAGTTCAGACTGTGGAACTCAAAAAAGATGATTGAGGAAAAAAAAAAAATTGATAGTTTGAGGACCGTCTCTAAATGTTGATTGTATTCACAGTTCAAATAAGGGAAAGAACAAAAGGAGTAAAAAATTTATATATTTTTATGTTAACAATCAATACAATGGAGGGCACGCAGACATAGACATGTATAGATTACAATTCAAAGAGGAGCTCACTGGAAATTCATTGATGTCCTTCAGGGCTTAGTCAATACACTATAAGGTAATATAATACAGGAGCACACTATATAAAATAACCAAATAATCTTTATTAGAAAATCTCAAACAATGAATCCATTAATTTGCTCAAAACCAGAATATATTCACAAGTAGTATAATATGTTAGCAAAATCTACCAAGCAGGTAATCACCATACCTATCAATAAACCAAATTTAAAGGAACACTATAGTCACCTAAATTACTTTAGCTAAATAAAGCAGTTTTAGTGTATAGATCATTCCCCTGCAATTTCACTGCTCAATTCACTGTCATTTAGGAGTTAAATCACTTTGTTTCTGTTTATGCGGCCCTAGCCACACCTCCCCTCCCCTGGCTATGATTGACAGAGCCTGCATGAAAAAAAAAACTGGTTTCACTTTCAAACAGATGTATTTTACCTTAAATAATTGTATCTCAATCTCTAAACTGAATTTTAATCACATACAGGAGGCTCTTGCAGGGTCTAGCAAGCTATTAACATAGCAGGGGATAAGAAAATCTTAATTAAACAGAACTTGCAATAAAGTAAGCCTAAATAGGGCTCTCTTTACAGGAAGTGTTTATGGAAAGCTGTGCAAGTCACACGCAGGGAGGTGTGACTAGGGTTCATAAACAAAGGGATTTAACTCCTAAATGGCAGAGGATTGAGCAGTGAGGCTGAAGGGGCATGTTCTATGCACCAAAACTGCTTCATTAAGCTAAAGTTGTGCAGGTGACTATAATGTCCCTTTAAGCATAACATAAATAGCGATAAAGAAACATAAAAAATAAATTGGATTACATACCGAATAATAGACATACAGTAGTATAATGAGAATAGAGGATCCCGATACCAAAATAACAATGCCCCCCCGATGTTTCGGCCAAAGACCTTTCTCCGTTTAGTTGATTTTGCTAATGTGATATACTACTTGTGAATATATTTTGGATTTGAGCAAATTAATTGTTGTTTAGGATTCTCTAATATTGTTTTTTGTCTTTTTTAAGTAGTGTGCTTCTGTATTATATTACATTATACTATATTTATATATTATCAGGGTTGCTCACTAAAGTGTGACTTCAAAGTAAATTCCAAATGTTAGGGCAATGTAGCTTAATCAAACAAATGTGATGTTTTAGTTTGGCTTTTTTGGCAGTGCATTTTCAATTAAATTTGAATTATTGACAATTATCACATTAGTGAATAACGATGTATATAATTAATATATATATATATAATATATACAAATTGCTGCACTTTTTTCTTATTGGTTTATTTTTCACTGTGCCTCCTTTTTTCATCTCTTTTGGACACTTCTTTAACTTTTGTAATCCAAATGGCACGAGCATTTACCTATCGGCGTGTTGCAAAATATTTACACAATATTGATATGTATGTATTTTGAAGTACACTGACTGTACTTTTGCGTAATTTTGGTTCATCTGAATAATTTTTTCTGAAACGATTACATAGATGAAATTTGTCCGAAACTAAAAGCCATGTAGACAAAATCTGATCGCACCTCAAACAATGTTTTTTTCCAGGGAGAATCAAGCTGAATTAACCACATTTTTTTTTGCAATGTACAAGTCCACTAATGAGTTTGTGAGGATTCCTGTGGCAGATGGCTCCAGGCTGTATTAAGAAATCATTTTGGAAAACTCTAATCCTGCAGGTTGAAAAAACAAATAAATTAGATGTTTTTACCATATTTAACTGCTTCTTCTGCCATGTGCTTTAGTTGTGCACATGTATAGCCTGGATACATATGTACAGTCAGGTGTACCAAAGGTTTGAAGACTTGCAGCTTGTTGACCAGGGTAGCGGTGTAACCCGTGGCAACGCTCAGACGCCGCGGCTCTCGCGAGACTTGCAGTGGAGCTGACAGGGGAGCTGACCGGAACGCAGGACAAGGGAGCTGACAGGAGCTGCAGGAAAGGTATGTAACAGCTTGCTACCAGCCCCCAACAAGAAGCCCGGCGGTCCTGGTCTGTATTATGGCAATGTAAATTGCCATAATACAGACATTGACTCGAGTATAAGATGAGTGGGGGGTTTTCAGCACAAAAAATGTGCCGAATAACTTGTCTTATACTCGAGTATATACGGTACTTATGTGATTTTACTAATTAAAATTTGATTGACGCACCTGACATCCCAGGCAGAAAGTGCAGAGAATTTAATTCGCAAACCTGTACATCGGGGGCACTGTTTTACTTGGGAGATGTCGCTGAACACAAATATTAGTGTTTCAAAATGATAAACTGTATTGCAATTAAGATATTTTCAGTAAAAGTGAAATTTTTTGCATTTTTCACACACGAACAGCACTTTTACTGACAATATTATTGTTTTAATATGTTTTACTATTTCGAAACACTAATGTTTGTGTTCAGTGAAGTCTCCCAAGTAGAACAGTACCCCCTATGTACAATTTTTTGTGGTGTTTTGGAAAGTTAAAGAGTCAAATATAAGGCTTGCATTTAATTTTTTTCACATTTAAATTTGCCAGTTTGATAATGTTGCCTTTGAGACCGTATGGTAGCCCAGGAATAAGAATTACCCCCATGATGGCATACCATTTGCAAAAGTAGACAACACAAGGTATTGCAAATGGGGTATGTCCAGTCATTTTAGTAGTCACAATCACTGGCCAAATATTTTTTCACACAAACAAATATGAACGATAACTTTGGCCAATGTTTGTGATTAAGTGGTTACTAAAAAAAGACTGGACATACCCCACTTGCAATACCTTGGGTTGTCTACATTTGCAAATGGTATGCCATCATGGGGGTAATTCTCATTCCTGGGCTACCACCCGGTCTCAAATGTAACATTGCTAATCTGGCAAATTTCAATCTGAAAAATGGAATGTTCTATATTTGACCATGTAACTTTCCAAAACACCGTCAAACCTGTTTATGGGGGGTACTGATGTACTTGTGAGATTTGCTGAATATAAATATGTGTATTTTATTGCAGTAAAAGCTAACAGTATTATGACATTTACAGCTAAAATGTCAGGCGGAACTACAATTTAAAAAAACAAAAAAATATTTATTTCTCACAGTTTTTTCAAATTGTATTCATAATAAATTATGTTTCATATATGAATAGTTCATGAGAAATTAAAGCTGTGTCTCTCCTGAATAAAATGATATATAATAAGTGTGGGTGCACTTAATATGAAAGAGGTGAATTACGGTTGGACAGACATATAGCGCAAATTTCAGTTTTTGTTTACATTTTTTTTTTTTTTTATCAGAATGTGTACTAGTGACTTCGTCCTGAAGTGGTTAATGAAGTGAAAACCTATCAAATGCTCTAAAGTTGTAGTGATGTCACTTAGTGTTACTTTACTCTTCTAATTTCGCCATTTTTCATATTAATGTAACAATAACTTTAAATTTATGGTTAAGGATAGAACTTTGATGACAATAAATGTAAATATATTGACATAAATGTATTTGAATTAAATTGGGTGCATGTTTTTTAACTTAACTTCTTTTACCTTGGTAACCTATCTTTTATCTCTATACATCTAGTTGATCTTTGTAACTGGGTAATCAGGATGGCTTCAGAGACAGTCTTCTCAGTATTATATAAGCTATCATTGAAGGGTTAAATTGCACTGTTTATTAGGTTTAGTGGCACTGTTTCAAGGAATGTGAAGTACAAATGTATGATACTGTCAAATTCAAAAACACAATGGGTACAATCAGGGATTTTTTAGCGGCGAGGCAAACAAGGCATTTCCCAGGGGGCAGCAAAAAAAGCCGCCCCCAAACGCCCAGGGCAAATGCCTTGTTAGCCTTGCGGCTAACTGACATGCTGGGCTGGGCGAGCGGCACTGGCGGGAGGCTGGCGAGGGAGCTCTTCCTCTGAGCTGTCTGCTCAGCTCCCTCGCATGCCGCAGAGTGAGGCTGGGAGCCGGAATATGACGTCATATTCCGGCTCCCAGCCTCACTCTGCGGCACGCAAGGGAGCTGAGCAGACAGCTCAGGGGAAGTGCTCCCTCGCCAGCCGCCCGCCAGCGCCGCCCGCCCAGCAGCCACTGGACCCCCCAGGGAGATGAAGAACCCCCCAGCATTCCCAAAAGGTAAGGAGGCTGGGGGGTTAAATAAAATAAAAAACACAAGTGAGCATGTTAGTGTGTGTGTCTGTTAGTGTGTGTGTGTGTGTCTGTCTGATAGTGTGTGTGTATGTTAGTGTGTGTGTGTGTTTCTGTCTGATAGTGTGTGTGTCTGTTAGTGAGTGTGTGTGTGTTTGCCTGTTAGTGTGTGAGTGTGTTAGTGTGTGTGTCTGTTAGTGAGTGAATGTGTCTGTGTGAGTGTG
>OW240912.1:330175716-330214061 GCA_933207985.1 Pelobates cultripes | reverse complement strand
TCCACCCATAAGACCCCTAAATATATAAATAAACCATGAAAAAAAACTATCTGAAAGAAAATACATAGTATATAGAGACTTCAATAACTAACCCTGAATGAACATTATGTTAATATTCACATATGAGGGTCAGTGCCTCCTCTAGACACGTTATAATTATTTATGATATATACGAGAACGGGCTCTCTAGCTGATGGGGAAAACCCCCTTTTTACAGGGAGAATTACACTGATGAAGACTTGACGGTCTCAACATCCTCTACAGGTGATACAATATTCATGTTCTTACTGAGTGGGTAGATCAACACTATTCTGCTCCCCACAGACCCAATTACTTTTCGATAACACAGTTACATTGTTGTTCTTGTGTTAAAGACTATGTGCATATATGTTCGTTAGGTAACTAGTAGCTACACATAGTCCTTCAACAACAAAATCATTTTGCTAGGTTATTCAGTATAAACAGAATATACGTATGCATTGCTTTCATACCAACTATGAATGTAACTGAATGTGATACCACCTTGAGCATTGACACAAATGTTACATGTTGACTTGTACCTTAATTTATCCTTTGCCTCAAGTTGATTGTATATGCTGAATATATGCACTGTTAATTATTGTATATTGTTGATAAGATCCTTGAGAGAGTTGTGTATGCAAGATTGACAGACTTCCTCGAATCCAACTCTCTGCGTGACTTGTTTCAGTCTGGATTCCGTGCTCGTCATTCTGTTGAAACAGCTGTGACCAAAGTATCCAACGATTTAATCACTGCTAAATCCCGCAGCCATTACTCTATCCTAATTCTCTTTGAGTTTTATGCTGCCTTTGACACTGCTGATCATCAACAGCTTCTTCTCATTCTCAATAATCTCGGTCTATGAGATACTGCTCTCTACTGGTGCTCCCATTGCTGTTTCAGTGTTTTTTTCTCTGGCTCTGCCTCTTCTCCCCATCCCCTCTCTGTTGGTGTCCCCCAAGGTTCAGTCCTTGGTCCCCTACTGTTCTCCATCTATACTGCCTCTCTTGGTAAACTCATTAGCTCCTTTGGCTTCCATTATCATTTATGTGCAGATGACATGCAAATATGCATGTCATCTCCTGATCTCTCTCCGCATCTCCTGATCTCTCTCCGCCCATCTTGACTCGTGTCTCTGACTGCCTCTCCGCGATTTCCAATTGGATGGCTGCTCACTTCCTTAAACTCAACCTGTCTGTAACGGACCGTTTTGCATACAAGAGGTTAAAAACTGTTTAGGCGATATTCCCCTTTCCAGATGCACCAACAGCTACTGTAAGCACCAGTCTCCCGAACAGGAAACACACGAATACTGGAAACAGCCGAACAGGAAAAGCATACAATCCGCTTACACTCCTGGCAATCAGCATACAATCCAATTCCCCCAATAACGAGATGACACTTCGTTTTGAGGGTCAAGTAGGAACTGGTTTACTGGGGCTACCTGCCCGGCTTTTATGCAGGTCTCCCACCTGGTGGACACTCCCCTAGGGAACCAGATGGGAAACTGGGAAACATATTGGACATTGACCAATCACAGACATACACCTTTAAACACTCCCACAATGCATCACAATCCCTCCTCTCTCCTGGAGGTAATTGGGAAGTAATCCAATTATCTCCAAGGACAGAGGCAAAACTCCATTAGCCACATGGCAGACAAAGGACAATATAAGACATAAAATTACGTACTGTTACATTTATCACATAGAACATATACATTCTACCTATCCACAGATAGCTTAGATCTGAGTGCACATTATTACCGGATGGCGCTCAGATCACGTACATACAGTTCAATCGCCATGGAGCCAAAGTCTTTCATACAGTCTTTCAGTATACGGCTGGGCTCCATGGCATAGCTATCTGGGGTAGCATGGCTTTAACAGTCTGCAGAAAGGCACGAATACGCTTTTCTGCAGGGAAAATAAAAGGTTTTAACTGCAGGGCCATAGTCTAAAGGGAGCAGGAGAGCAACCAGGCTCCTCCAGTGGACAGTGGCGAGGCTGGTTTCGCCACACTGTCCAAAACAGAACTTTTGGTCTTTCCTCCCTCAAGTGTTGCTACTCCCATGTCTGTCACCCTCCAAGTCAATGGCGCCACCATCACCTCTATCTCGCAGGCTCGCTGCCTAGGTGTTCTCTTTGACTCCAACCTCTCCTTCCCCCTTCATGTCGCTTCCATCTCAAAAACATAGCTTGCATCCGCCCCTGTTGAACAACAGACGCGGCTAGGGTGCTGGTCCATACTGTTGTTCTTTCTTGTCTTGACTACTGCAATCCCCTTCTCAGTGGTTTTTACGTGTTCCCAGATTGCACCACTGAAATCTATTACAAACATGGTGGTAAGACTCATTTTCCTGTCCGTCCGCATCTCCCATGCCTCCCCCCTCTGTCAGTCCCTACATTGGCTTCCAGTTAGATATAGGACTCAATTAAAGATTCTGGTGCTTGATTACAAGTCCCTACATAATGCTGCTCTAACATACCTATCCTCCCTAATACACAAGTATGTCCCGTCGAGGCCCCTGCGCTCTCTTGAAGACCTATGTCTATCCTCTGTCTGTACTCCCACATCTGATGCTCGCCTCCAAGACTTCTCCATGTGTTGCACCTTTTCTGTGGAAATCCCTTCCCTTCTCCGTTAGACTTTCACCCAGTCTCCACTCCTTCAAAAAATCTTTGAAAACACACTTCTTCAGGAAAGCACATCATTTAAACTGTTAGCGGATTTTCATTCCTCCCCCCATGCAGGGGCGGACTGAGAATCCTCAGGGCCCCTGGGCAAAATAAATCAAGGGCCCCCTTACAGGACCACCCATGCTCCGCAGCAAGCTCCATCCTTTTCCCGCCTCCATGCCCCACCTCCAGCCACACCCTACACAATCTTTAGACACAAGGCACAAAAGTGCAATAATCCCTTCAAGGCCCCAGTAGAGACTACAATTGAGGGGTAATGGGCCATGGAGGGGGATCTTTCTAGCAGAGGCTATCTCAGTGTCCTTTAGAGAGTGTGTTAGAAAGAATCCCCTCCAGGCCCCAGTAGAGACTGCAATGGAGTATAACAGGCTTGGAAGGGGGTCTTTCTAACAGAGACCATCTCAGCGTCCATTAGATAGCCTCTGCTGGAAACAGTCTCCTCCAGGCCCCAGTAGAGACTACAATGAAGTCTAATGGGGTCTGGAGGTGGGTCTTTCCAACACTCTGGTTCCTATTCACAATATAGCAACACAACATAGCTCGCTGAAACCTAGGCCAAGTTGGCTCCTCTTACCTTAATTACTGTTGCTTACTGGTAGTCTGTGGGCTTGCTGGAAGGCTGTGGGCTTGCTGGCTGTGGCTGGTAGGCTGTGGGCTTGCTGGCTACTGCCAGCAGGCTGTGGGCTTGCTGGCTGCGGCTGGCAGGCTGTGGCTTGCTGGCTATGACTGGCAGGCTGTGGGCTTGCTGGCTGTAAGCCTGTGGCTTGCTGTAGGCCGGTGGGCCGGCTGCTGGCCTGTGGGCTGACTGGCTGGCCGGTGGGCTGACTGGCTGGCCGGTGGGCTGGCTAACTGGTGGACTGTGGGCTGGCTACTGGCCAGCCTGTGGGTTGGCTGGCTTGCTGGCTACTGGGGCACTTGTAGATTATTTAAAGAAATAATCCATGCACAATAACCACTACTGCTCTGTGTAGTGGTTATGGTCCAGGAGGGCCGGGACCCCCTCTCAGAGTAAGTAGTGAAACCGTTTAAGAACAGTTTGACAACTTACCTGGGCTCTGCTGGGATGCTGTAGTAGGGTATAGGAGCAGTGGTGCAATGTGTGAGGGGTGCAGTGTGTGTGAAAGGTTCAGTGTGTGTGTGTGGGGGGGATGTAGTGTGTGAATGTGTAGGGTGTGTGGGGCAATGTCTGTATGAGGGGGCTGTGTATGTGTGTGGCAATGTTAGTATGGGGGTCTGTGTATGGGGGTCTGTGTGTGTATGGGTGGGCAGTGTGTGTGAGGCAATGTGTGTAAATGTGTATGGTGTGTGTGGGGCTAGTGTGTGTGTATGGGGGCAGTGTGTGAATGTGTATGGCGTGTGTGGGGGCTGTGTGTGAATGTGTATGATGTGTGTGTGGGGGCAGTGAGTTTATGGGGCTAGAGTTCACCAGGAATCCCTGGTGGTTACAGTGTTGAGAGTGAACTCTAGCCCGTAGCTCCAGGGCTAGAGTTGACTCTTGTGAGAGCCGGAGCGTTGCCGTAGTAACCGCGGCAACGCTCTGTGCTCGCGCAAGAAGGACCCAGAGAGCTGCAGGCTGAGCTGTAGTATGCTGTGCTGGGTATTGTGGGAACCGCAAAGGAGCATGAAAGAGAGACATGCTCCTCCCTCCTTCACTCCTCAGCGCTAGTGACAGGACAGGCATGCCGCTGGACCGGTGAGGCTGCCACCTGGCCCGGCGGCTTCAGCGTGGAGCGCGGCCAGCCCCTCAAAGTGTGCCACCGGCCACCTGGTGGCACCTACGTGCTGAGCCCCCAGATGCCCAGGTGTTCTCTTTGACTCCGACCTCTCCTTCCCCCTTCATGTCCAGTCGATCACCAAATCCTGTCGCTTCCATCTCAAAAACATAGCTTGCATCCGCCCCTGTTGAACAACAGACGCGTCTAGGGTGCTGGTCCATACTGTTGTTCTTTCTTGTCTTGACTACTGCAATCCCCTTCTCAGTGGTTTTTACGTGTTCCCAGATTGCACCACTGCAATCTATTACGAGCATGGTGGCAAGACTCATTTTCCTGTCCGTCCGCACCTCCCATGCCTCCCCCCTCTGTCAGTCCCCACCCAGTGGACTAATCCGGCCCTGCCGCCGGGCCCCCTAATGGGGGCTCTGGCGGCGGGCCCCCCTCCCGGCCGGGCCCTCGGACCATGTCCGAAGTGCCTGACCGTTCAGTCCGCCCCTGCCCCCATGACTCCTCTCCTGCTACTGTCAAAAATAACCTACTAAGTTCCCAGTGAATACTTTTCTAGCAACCTATTTTATTACCCCTACTTATAACCTTTGTGTCTCTATACCCCACTCCCTCTAGCATGGAAGCTCATTTAGCAGGGCCCTCAACCCTGTGCGCCCATTTGTCTGGTTACAATTATGTGTCTGTTAGTCCACTCATTGTACAGCTCTACGGAATTTTGCTGACGCTATATAAATAATAAAATAATAATAGTAATAAGAATAATTATATAGTTGCAAAAGTATGCTTTTACGTTTCCCCTTCCCTTTTTCCTTTCTGTATCCTAATCTTAAAACCAATAAAAATTGTCAAATAAAAAAAAATAAAAAATTACATTATAGTTGATAACATGTGTGTTTTCAAAGACTAGAGTTTATTACGAGATAAGGTTAACTATTAATGTTAATATGTTAAATATTTACCATTTTTGACATTGTAGCAAATCTGTGATTTGCACTCTATGGCCCCACCAGACTTTCAATGTCTTAGGAAGGATTTAGCAATAGGGAGAAAGAGCTACAAGCAGAATATTATAAGAATATGTCTAGATTTTACCAGACATGCACAAAGGGACAGTCTAAGCACCAAAATATTAGCTTAATGAAGCGGTTTTGGTGTATAGATCATGCTTCTGAGGTATCATTGCTCAATTCTCTGCCATACACACACGCATCAATTATGTTTATATTATATTTATATAGTGCCAACATATTCCACAACGCTGTACAATAGGTAAACAAAACAGACACTAAATTCTAATAAAAACTAAACCCCCGTGGCAACACTAAGACCACCCTCACGGAGATACCCGGGACGTACTCGACAACAGAAACATTAGTTATTAACATCTCATCTAAGGTTCTATCAGCTGCCCAGGAACAAGTACTGCAGAAATGTATGGGGCTTGTGGAGGTTTTTGATGGAAACAAACTGACATTCGATATTGAATTCCAGAATTTCTTTAGAACTCTCAGACTAAAGGTTTGCTTTCATTGTAGTCCAGTGTCTTTACCTCCCTCTGAAATGTCTTTACCTTCCTCTGAAGTGGTAAGCTCCTGGCCGGTCGATAGAACCAGATGTAGAGTGGTAAGTGTGACAAAGTGCCCTTCGCCACTTGTTCTTGGAGAGGACTAATGGCTAGCCTTTTACCTTGTGACTATGGCCCCTGGGAGGTATTGCCATTTAAAAACCTCTATTTATGGCTATTGTATTTTGGAGACTGTTTCTGGCCCTTTAATTTGTACTGTTACAGTTCTGCACTTTTGAAGTGGCACTTCGGATGCAGCCGAAGTACCGTATTCGTAGTATTCGTGCATACGAACACGTGGCAGCGACCATTTTTATTTAGCTGAACGCGGTCAGCTGTGTTTTGCCATTGAGTTCATGGAACTAAAACCGGATACGCGACGGCACGAACACCGCTGAACTTTTACCTTTTCTGGAACTTCGATGCTTCGACAGTAGTTGACAGTAGTCGACAATATGAACGCCACATTAACAGCCTCCGTTCGTGCATTTGAACAGTATTTGACTATGGTGAATAGACCGGCCGCACAGCCCAAATCTGTGGAACTGTTTTGGGCAGGAAAGCCATGTTTGCGGTCGGTTACATGTGACTTCCAGCTATCTCTGGACCAATTTGCATGATTTTTGGATATGTTGGTTCCCTAATTATGCTGTTTCTGAAAATGTAACTTTTATTGGAATTGCATGTATAATTGGGAACTTATGAATAATGTTGTAAAAAGTATATTTTTCGCTTGGAGATAATTGAGTTGATACAGCAATTAACTCAATTATTTCCCAAGCAGAGGGGAGGAATTTACTGTAATGAATGGGAGTGTTTATCTGTGTGACTGTAAACTATTGTTGTTGAGTTTGTGTTTTTAGTGCCCAACAAGGTCCACGTGGGTGGTAACCTTGTAGGAAAAAGTGTATAAATAAACAATAAAGCCTCAGTGCATTCTGTTCCTGTTTGACCCTCAGCAGGTAGTCTTAGAGTAGTAGAGGTGAACTGCTATAATCACACTGGGGATTGCTATACTTGTATACTCCCCTGAGCTCTATCCACTTAGCTCTTTTAAGAGCTGTTCCTGATACGCTCTCCTGGAGGAGAGGTCTTTCCCACACAGTCCTGGAGGACAGAGGCTGATCCAGGGTGGAAGGAAGACGACGAGACTCCAGTTAAGCTATGGCGGTTGTGGAGTCTGCAGTGGTTGTGGTGTCTGGTGCGGTGCTTATGGTCCTCGGCGCAAGCTAGGAGGCGTCTGTCAACGGAAGGTACTCGATCAGAGTACAGGTGATCCGTTACAGTAAATAAATTCAAAATAATATCTTGGTAGAGGCTTATGTCAAATTGGTCAAAAGGGATGTTAATAGATTGAACTGGATGAAGACTGGCAAACAATTCAATCTCACAAGGGCCAGAAGAACAGCCCTCGGTGAACTACGGAAGGATATGTCCCTGACCATCAAGCCGGCCAATAAAGGCAGGACCTTGGTGGTCATGGACACATCCAAATATGACTCGGAAGTCATGAAACAACTTACGGACATATCATAAACTACTCAGGAATCCTACCAATGAAATTACACAGGGCATTATTGACATTGTTGAGGATGTACACAAACAAGGAACAATTGGAAAAGATCTGAGGAAATTCCTGATTAAAGAGAATCCTATTGTTCCCCTGTTTTACGTACTACCAGGAGTGTGACCACTGCTGACTGGGACACCGGGTAGTCATGGTCTAGCTCTCCCCTCCGATATGCTTTCTCCTGTGCCTCGTTCCTGCAACGCGGGTGTTAGATGGGGGGAAGTGATCAATTCTCACAACCAGGCCCTTTAAGACATATGCCCATAGGGTGACCCTAAGTGCATGGGACACCCGATGGGACCCCTCATCGTGCGGCTGCACGATAATCGCTATATATATGGGCAAATTTGGAATGTGGGGCCCAGGCACCCCCAAGGGCCCCTTGGCAAGTGTCAACCATCATGTTTGTATATATATTAAATGCCCTTTACAACTTTTGACAAAGTATTTTTTGTGCCTATGTTGCCTTTCAGAGAACACAGCAACCTTAAGAAAGAAAATTACTTCCATGAAGGCTTACCATTTTAACATGTTTTCTAAATGTAGCAATGGCTGGGCTTAACGAAAACAGAGAAAGGCCAAGGACAGGGGAATCCAGAAGTCAGAATAGTAAGTAAAACAAGCCAATAAGTACAGGCAGCTAACAAAGAGAAGTCTGGATAAGCCGAGGTCACAAATCCAGAAAAGGCGGACAAACAAATTGACAGAGTCCCATACACAGTGATTTAATAGTTCAGCTCTATATGGTAGACTTTGTAACACTTTGTTATGCAGAGGGTAGGTACAGAAAACGTTGTCACCATAAAATAGAAAAATAAGCTTTTTGTAAAGCACAAAGGAGTTGAAAATTGCTATCTGGGTGCAATTTCTTGTACCAGGTCATACGTTGTTGGTTCACCAAATAGGGTTGTATACATTGGTCAGCCACTTCTACTCCCCTCATATACTTGCTTTAGTGTAAAAAGAACATCCGCTCTTCCAGCTGATCAGTTCTACCTCTCACAGACACTGGCACTGTACTTTCATCATGCATTGTAGACAGCATGCATACATTCTTTCTATCGGTCAACTGGAGGAGAAGTATCTCATCCTGGTGGAGAGCTGAAGAGAAGCCTCTACTGCATCTGACTCTTGTCAGGGTTTTGGGAAACCTCTTTTACACACTGTGCCCAGGGCCTTCTTTAATATTGACTGGACCCTGGGCAACCATTTGCTTGGGGCCCCTGGACCCTGCCCCCTGCCAGACATATTAACACACATATACAGAGACATACACTGACAGACATACTGACATACATTGACAGACACACATTGACAGACATACTGACACACACACAGAGACATACACTACAGACATACTTACACACACACACACACGCAGACACATATACTGAAACACATACATAGATATACACTGTCAGACATACTGACACACATACACAAAGACATACAATGACAGACATACTGACACACACATACAGACACATACAATGACAGACATACTGACATACACAGACACACTGACATACTGACACATACACTGACAGACATATGGACACAAGCACAGACACATACACTGACAGACTTACTGACATAAACATACACTGACAGACATACTGACACAAGCACAGACACATACACTTACAGACATACTGACATAAACATACACTGACAGGCATACTGACACAAACACAGACACATACACAGACAGACATACTGACATAAACATACAATGACAGACATACTGACACAAACAAAGACACATACACTGACAGAAATACTGACATAAATTTACACTTTAAAACTCACCCACAAGTTTCCTACCTTGGAAGGTGGTTGCCCACTGTCCAGACTGTGGCTGTTGGGATCTGCCTCTCCCGGCACAGGCTCCCTCCTTCGTCTCCTCGCAGCTGTCACTTCCTCCCAGCACTGCAGAAAAGCAAAGGGACGATCGCGCTGTTAATGGGCTACAGCATGTGACTGGGCCCCTGCTTACAAATACCCACCCAGTGGCCTCCTTAATGTGGGGGCTTGCTGCCCCATGGGGGAAAAAAATGTTGAGGGCAGCAGGGCCCACGGGGAAGCTGCCTTGGGCCCCCCAAGAGTAACTGGCAGCTGCCCTGTTTCCCCCCGTTAAATACGGCCATGACTGTGCCACAAGCTAGAGTTTCAAAACAAAATACATTTTTAAATAAATTGATACTGGTATAATAATTATCAATCCATACCTTGTAACCCTTATTTAACAAGGGAAGGACCGGATTGTCAGGATCACCATTGTGCTTTACACAATATTGTGTATTTGGGTCTGGCTGGGATCAAACCTGAGTTTCCTGCATCCCAGTCGGTATCCTTGCATTGAGCTCCACGCATCTTTGACTGTTTCTGGTTGTTCTTGGTATCCTGTAGTCTGAGCCTGTACGCCTGGAATGTGCACACCTGTTCCTGGTTCCTTGATGATTGGCTGAGACTCCCTATTTAAACCCCGCAAGGCTGGTTCTTGTTGTCAGATCGTGTTTCCTGTTCCTGTTTGGTTTCACTGCTATTCTTCTGACTCCTGGTTTTGATCCCCTGCTCGTCTACCGGTTTTGCCTGATTGCCGCCTGTCCTGACTTCTGATTCTGATACTGACTACTCTTCTGGATATCCTTTGTCTGTACTGCGTTCCAGGAAGCACTGGTTATTTCAGCCCCAGTGCACTGTGTCACAACCTTGGGGATTTCTGTCCTGAGTCCCCTTGGCCTGTGTCGAATTGCAAAGGGTGCTTTAACTCTGCGTGCCGGACTCCCACTTCAGGTAAGATCCTTGACAGTACGATCTGACCAAATGGAGTCTGCAGAGTTGAAGATTACCGTTGCAGCCTTGACCCAGCAAGTTTCCCAGCTCACCCAGGCTTTGCAGGGCTTACAGCAGGAGCTGGCTTCCCTTAAAGGGAGAGTAACCTATGACTCTGGACTCTCTGAACCGCTGGTTGCTCTACCCGAGAAATTTTCTGGGATCCGGTCTAAGTATGATACCTTCAAAGTTGATTGCGAGGTCCTGTTCTCCCTGAGACCACTTACCTATGCCACAGACGTAATTAAAGTGAGGACAGCGATTACCTTATTGTCGGGGCACCTTAAGATCTGGGCCCACCAGTTGTTACTCGCCAAAAGCCCAGTCCTAGATTCCTGGGAGTCCTTTATTCGGTCCCTGGGTTTACAAGTCAACAAGACACAAAAGTCATATGTACATAGATCACCTACTGTTGCTTCACACATATTGCAACCCGGACTGGAAATGGACTACACTACTCCTTTCACTCGGACTGATGTTAAAGCTAACCCTACCGCTCCCAAGTCTCCCAAAACATCGTATACATCTGGCAGGGAGGCGGAGGAACCCATGGAGATTGGACTGGTTAGGTTCCGTCAGTCATCTCAAGAAAGGGCAAGAAGGATGGCGCATGGACTGTGTTATTATTGTGGGGAGATGGGACATTTAATATCTTTTTGTCCCATTCGTCCATCTAGGCCTTGGGTTCTCCGTCTGGGTACTACTCTGGCATATCCTATGAGACCTGTCTGCCAACATGCTGCCTGTCCTTGCTTGACCACTCTGTCCAATCCTCAGCCTTCTACAGTCGTTGCTCCTGAGGTTGTGCAGGAATCTGTTACTAAAGAACCTGAGTTCTCTATTTCTACTAAAGATTCTGCTTCTAAGAAGGCAAGCACCACAACCACTACAAGTCCTGTCAAGGAAGACCCTCTTTCTGGCTGTACCTATGCCTCTAATGGGACTCTAGTCCGGAAGGAGGACTTGCAAGTATTTGAAAAGGCCCTACAAGCTATGACCTCTGCTCCTACTAGTACCACCAAAGCCAAGAAATCCAAAAGTAACCTCCTGGGTCGTAAGTTGCGTTCCTCTTCTCGCCTACGGCGTCTTTGAAGGGGGGGTAATGTCAGGATCACCATTGTGCTTTACACAATATTGTGTATTTGGGTCTGGCTGGGATCAAACCTGAGTTTCCTGCATCCCAGTCGGTATCCTTGCATTGAGCTCCACGCATCTTTGACTGTTTCTGGTTGTTCTTGGTATCCTGTAGTCTGAGCCTGTACGCCTGGAATGTGCACACCTGTTCCTGGTTCCTTGATGATTGGCTGAGACTCCCTATTTAAACCCCGCAAGGCTGGTTCTCGTTGTCAGATCGTGTTTCCTGTTCCTGTTTGGTTTCACTGCTATTCTTCTGACTCCTGGTTTTGATCCCCTGCTCGTCTACCGTTTTTGCCTGATTGCCGCCTGTCCTGACTTCTGATTCTGATACTGACTACTCTTCTGGATATCCTTTGTCTGTACTGCGTTCCAGGAAGCACTGGTTATTTCAGCCCCAGTGCACTGTGTCACAACCTTGGGGATTTCTGTCCTGAGTCCCCTTGGCCTGTGTCGAATTGCAAAGGGTGCTTTAACTCTGCGTGCCGGACTCCCACTCCAGGTAAGATCCTCGACACGGATCTCAGACAATCTTGCCATTTGTACCCACAGAATTATGGCATCCTGGTGGGTCAAGGTGGCTATCCGTCCATTGATAAATGCAAAACACTCATGAATACCCAGTAGCAGATTTGCATTATTTGTAAAATGTTATATCATTTTGTGACAGCTTAGATCAGACTTCCCCAAACTCTGGCCCTCCAGATGTTGCTGAACTACAACTCCCATGATTCTTTGAATGAAATAGATAGGATGATAATCATGGGAGTTGCTCATAGTGATCCCTCTTCATAACGCCTTGGAAAAGAGGGGTGGTCAGGATGGAGTGCTTGAACCAATAGGATCTGATACTTTGCTTTTCGACAATACCCACTACTAGGGTTAGAGACCAACATTTTGACATTTCTGCGACTTCTGCGAGGTCCAATATGTTTCTTCTATTGTTGGTTTGCTCAACCATTAGTGCCAATATGTTGTTCAACATAATGAGCTCAAAGTATTTTAGTGGCTCACAATCATTCACCATTACCAGGTGTTACCGTGAATGAGGGTTTTTCTACTCAGGTTTGGGGGTACCAAGTTTTCTTCTGGCACTGAGTTTTCTCAGTGTCCTCTTGTAGATGGTGGTGGAGCACTATCACTTGAGGACTCACTCATGGCCTTAATGTCACAGGCAGTGACAGTGTCACGGTCTTGGAGAGTATCATTATCACTGTTTACCAGAAGGGCGTACGCTTCCTCCACCGTATAGTGGCGTCCCCTTCTAGGGGGATTAATTCTACTCTAAAAACCAAGGGGGTAATTTACTTTATTACCTAACCGCCTAACACTTACTACCCACCCCCCAACTCCCACCTCCACCCACAAAAACCCAATCCAAAAATAAAAATAAAATTAAAAAAGTTCATACAGCTGCGACAAGTACTAAAAGGGTTATTTAAAAAAAATAGTTTTTAATAAAAATAACTTAAAATAAAATGTCACAAAATAAAAATTGTCAAATTGAAAATAAAAATAAAAATGTCAGCCTGATCAGGGAGCCCTCTGATCCCAGTGATCACTGATATGGTACTGCACAGCAGATATACTATGCAGTACAGTTATCAGTCAGCAAGGAAGGGGTTTAAAAAATAAAAATGGCTGAGGCTGACAAAAACAGTAAACAAAATAAATTATGAATAGCAGTGCACCAAGGTACTAAATAACCTAATCAGGCTGATCACATTATTAATGTTATGATCAGCACTAAGAGGGTTAAAAAATGCTTTTTAACCCAGTAAGGACCCCTTAATAAATATATATATATATATATATATATATATATATATATATATATATATATATATATATATATATATATATATATATATATATAGTCATACTAAGTGTATTTTTATATTAATATATACATATATTAATATAAAGAACAGAGAAAGTAATGAGGAGAGCTCCTCGTAAAGCCGGGATACTTCTCCTCACCACTACTACCCCCAGATAAATATCAAGTAATAGTAGCTTAAAAAACTGACAACCTTTATTAAAACAAAAATAATAATTTAAACATCCCACACACATGAAAAACACACACTTTCACCCTAAATTGTGAAAGTTAAAACAAAGACTAGAGACTACAGGTCTAGCTGGTAGAGTGTTCAGGCAAATTGCTTGTATAAGCAAGTATATAACAATGTATCAGAACAATGCAATTATTGTATAATTGTATGAGACAACTGAACACAGTTGCAAAAAGTATATACCAAGGAAATCCAGCCTATTGGTAGTTGATTACAGCCAAAAAACAGCAATAGGCCTTCCCCTAATGAATCAAGATAGGGAAAAATAAACTTAGGTAACCTCTTCAAGAAAAATCCCTGATTTAGATATCAGCTTTCAACAGTGAAAAAACTCCTTGTATTTAGTTAGTCTAGCAGAAGTTAAATCGAAAGGATAGGGAGATGAAAGATAGAGGAAACAAATTAGTTAGAAAAAGTGCTGTCTAGACAGGGTCCAGTGTAAAAAAAAGGACTCTGTCACCACACAAACTTATATATCATAAATCCCTATAGTATACAAAGAGACCGCAAAATAGAGGATCTCTCAATAGGGGGTATCTAGCATGCTGTAATCTCAGTCAGTAGAAACCATAACCCAAATCATCAAGTCATAACTAGGTAGTAGTTGGTATATACAGAAGTCGTCCAACGCGCGTTTCGGCGGTCTAACCGCCTTTCTCAAGGGCAGGCAAATGGCAATACAGTTCCCTCCCCTCACTCCTTAAATACCATACCATAAGTCCCTCCTACCTGTCCACGGGAGAAGGGATTTGATCGCGTCCGCCAGACGACTGTTCTACCCTCATATACAAAACAGGCCCTCAATAGACTCTCAGATCTCCAATTTTCCCCTACAGCCAGCCTGTGTAGCCTGGACGTAGAATCCCTTTACTCTTCCATTCCCCATGATAGAGGGATGGAACATGTAGGATTCTTTCTTGACCAGAGAGCTTGTAGGGATGATTTACATACAGCCTTTGTCCTACGCCTTTTGGGATTTATTCTGTCACATAATTATTTTTTGTTTAATACTAAGTTCTACCACCAGGTGAGGGGTACTGCTATGGGCACGGCTTGTGCCCCCTCATATGCGAACCTTCACCTGGGATGGTGGGAACATCAGATTCTTACCTCTGATGCTTTGACAGAATTTTTACCTAAGATCTTGTGGTGGGGTCGCTACATCGATGACATTTTAATTGTCTGGCAGGGTACCCCTCAAGAATTCTCGGATCTGATGACCCTTCTAAATCAGAATGAGGAGAACCTTCGGTTTACATCTGAATACGGTGGATGTTCAATTAACTTCTTGGATGTGACCATCTCTATTAATAGGGAGGGCACATTTCAATCCACTCTATTCAGAAAACCTACCGCTACAAACTCTCTTCTCCACTGGGGAAGTTGCCACCCTAGACCCTTGAAGGGAGATATCCCTGTTGGCCAATACCTCCGCTTCCGCAGGTACTGTAGTGACCTCTCGGACTTTAAACTGAAAGCACAACAGCTTAGGGTCTATTTTAAAGAAAAAGGCTATCCGAACCGCTGCCTCAAGAAAGCATACAAAAGGGCACTTGAGACTCAGAGAAATGTACTTCTTTGTGACCACCCTGATAATAAGGGAACTAGAGAAGTTGGAACAATTCGCATGATTGCGACATATGATGCAGGTTGGTCCGAAGTTAGAAGGTCCTTGGACAGATTTTGGCCCATCTTACTGAATGATGTACACCTTAAAAATGTTCTAGGTTCACACATTGATATTACGGCCAGACGGGGGCGCAACATTCAAGACATGCTGGTACCAAGTCACTTTTCCATCATGCCTCAGCCACGAGCCACTTGGTTGGGTACTCCACCTTGTGGTTCATATGGCTGTGGAAGATGTGTAGCCTGTAGATATATATCTAGAGGATCTAAAATTGTGAGTGACAGCGCAGGACAAGGTTCCATTAAGATAAAGAACTTCTTTAATTGCAACACTAAGGGCCTGGTATACCTGCTGTCATGCTCCTGCGGATTAAAATACGTGGGCAAGACATTTAGGGCCTTTAAAGAGAGAATTATGGAACATATAAGGTTCCCAAGGAACCGCCTTGAAACACCTGTCTCAAGACATCTTAAAGAACACCATCATGGTGACTCCAATAACCTTAGGTTTTGTGGTTTGGAACTAGTGAAGAGGAACCAAAGACGTGGAAACTTTGATAGGATCTTGAGACAGAGAGAGTTGAAATGGATATACAAATTAAAGACACTTCAACCCCGGGGTCTGAATGAGGAGTTTGTGGATGGCTCAAGATTTGCTGATGAACAGGGACAATACCACACTGGGTATGCAGTTACCACAGGATGTCAAGTCTTACAAGCAGCTGCCCTTCAACCAACCAAGTCAGCTCAAGAAGCCGAGCTAACAGCCCTAACTGTGGCCTGCAAACTGTCCGAAGGCCTACGTGTCAATATCTATACAGACTCAAGATATGCCCTGGGAGTAGCACATGACTTTGGCCTAATTTGGAAAACAAGAGGATTTCTTACAGCTACTGGTACCCCAGTGAAACATGGAATCGCCATCGCAGAGCTGATGGATGCCTTAGAACTTCCAGCAGAAGTGGCGGTATTAAAAGTAAAAGCTCACGGAAGGCTAGACTCAGAAGAAGCACGGGGCAACCACTTAGCGGATCAGGCGGCTAAGGAAGCAGCACGACAAGGATGGGAAGTGGACAGAAGAGTGGCCACAGACACAGTACCTATATACACAATGCAGACATTGCCTACAGATCCTAGGCTTCTAAAGGAACAACAAGCTGCTGCTACTCCCCAGGAGAAACAAAGTTGGAAGAACAAAGGAGCTGTTCTCCGTGATGATGTTTACACTATCAATCTCAAGTTTTGCCTACCCAGAAATATGTATCCAGCCGTGGTCCAGTGGGCCCATGGGCCAGCCCACTTGTCAAAACATCTGATGAACTCATTGATTGACAAGTATTTTGAAGCACCAGGCATCACTACCTTAACACAGAATTACTGTAGATCCTGTACAATATGCGCTAAATGTAACCCTGGGAAGATTATTAAGACCGCACCTAATCACCTGGCCAAGCCACAATACCCCTTTCAGAGGATTCAGATTGACCATATTCAAATGCCAAAGAGTGGACGTTATTGTGACGAGACCAATCTCGCCACATTGCATTGGAGAAGCCTGGTTGCTCGCCTGCTGCCTTTGGACTATGGCCCCCTTTTAAAAGACTTTATTTTTGCCTGCAGAAAAGCTGTATTTGTGCTTTTCTGCCTGGGTTTCAGTAGATTTGTTTGAATGTGTTATACCCCAGATGGGAATCCCATGGAGCCCATTCGTATGAAACTGACTGTAAAGACTTTGGCTCCATGGTGATTAAACTGTATTTGTGTGGTCCGAGCGCCATTCACTTAATAATGTGCGCTCGGACCTGAGCTATCTGGGGATATGTGAAATGTCTGTGTTTTATGTATAAATGTGACTTTATGTATTTTAAAGTGCTTTGTGTCTTTTTGCAACCATGTGCTTAATGGAGTCGTGTGTCTGTCCTGGGAGATAATTCAATTACTTATCTCCAGGATAGAAGACTCTGAAACTGGTTTGGGCCAGAAAGCCATGCTTCATTTAGTCACAAAGGACTTTTTACTAACTGTTGAACCCCTTGTCTGATTTGTGCCATTTTTGAATATGTTGTTCCCCTGAATGGATTGATTGAGAATATGTAATTTTATGTGAATGTGATGTATGGTTTTGGAGTTATGAAAGTTGGGTAGAAAGTATGTTTTAACTGTTTGTATAATTGAGTTTCCTCTCAGGATAAGGGGAGGGAATATGTGGGATGTAACTGTGATATGATTGGTTGTTTTATCCCTCCCTGTGGGTGGTCCTGTATTTGAAACACTGTAATAAAAACCAGGCTGGGTGTGCCAGCACCTCAGACCACTGCTTGACCCTCAACACGGAGCCTTGTCTCGTTCTTGGGGGGATTCACTGTATGCTGTTAGAGACTGATTGCCAGGAGTGTAAGCTGTTCGTCTGCTTTTCCTGTTCGTCTGCTAGCAGCTATTTGGGAGGTTCCAGTTCGGGAGTTGGAGTGCTATTTTGTATCCAGTTCGGGAGTTTGGTGTTCTGCAGTAGCTGTGCCTGGATCTCTGGAAAGGGGGCCGATCGCCTAAACGGTTTTTACCCCTTGTGTGCAAAACGGTCCGTTACAATTGGTGGCAAGCGGCGGGATCGTTCCTACAGCCAGAAGGACAGCTACAGGAGACACCGTTTCTTTGGATTTACAAGTGGGGGCAACGCATGTCCCAGTACAGCGACCCTAAAAGCAACAGAATGGAACCAGCAGTGTTATACAAGGAGGAGGACCTGGATGGCCGGGATGCATTAAGGAAAGGCATCTGGTACCAGGCCCTGGATAATGTACAATACCAGCGGGGTGAGAGTCTCCCCAGTGAAGAGCAGCGGTTGCAGAAGCAAGTGGCCCTGCGGATGCCCTTCCTGGGAGAGCAGCCCCTGGAGGAATGGGTGAAGGAACTAGAGCATCGGGTATGGCAGGAGCTATGGCTGGAGGATGCCTACCAGGCGCTCTGGTGGTATATGGCACAGTATATACCCTGGACAGCTGAGCATGACAAGCCAGAGGGAGAGGAGTTTGATGGTCCTGGCTTGTTATGGGAGTCCTTTGCAGAGCCTGACTTCGGGAGCCCTGCGCAGAACAGACTTCAGGAAATTTTCTACGAGAGGGAGGCTAGGCATGACTGGGATGACCCCCATGAGGTAGAGCAAGACCTGGCTCACCTAGCAACCCTGGAGTGGGAACTGGAGCAGGACTACCGAGATCTCTTCCACTCCATTGGGAAGGCTCCGCAGGACAGCAGAGTGACAGATCCAGTCTCAGACCCATTCAGCTGGGAAGATATTGTTGAAATTTACTGGGAGGAACCCCAGGCGGCAGGTGGAGAGGGGACCGAGGTCTCTCCACCGGTATTGCAGGGAATTGGGAGCCCGAGCTCCATTCCCCAGCGGGAGATATTGCAGGGAATTGGGAGCCCAAGCTTCATTCCCCAGCGGCAGGCTGAGTTACAGGGGGCAGAGGTAGTTGTTCCTGCCCCCCAGCAGCAGAGTGATATGCCAGGAAGGCAGTGTGAAGTGCAGGGAGAGGAGAGCAGCGTCCTCCCTCCCCAGCGGCAGGCTGAGTTACAGGGGGCAGAGGTAGTTGTTCCTGCCCCCCAGCAGCAGAGTGATATGCCGGGAAGGCAGTGTAAAGTGCAGGGAGAGGAGAGCAGCGTCCTCCCTCCCCAGCGGCAGGCTGGCTACAGGGGGCAGAGGTAGTTGTTCCTGCCCCCCAGCAGCAGCATGATTTTTTGGGAATTGGGAGCCCAGTCTCCATTCCCCAGCGGGAGATACAGCAGGGAATTGGGAGCCCAGTCTCCATTCCCCAGCGGCAGAGTGTCCTACCGGGAATAGAGAGCCCAGTCTCCTTTCCCCAGCAGCAGGACACTGTATTGGGAGCGAGACAGTCGGTCTCCCTCCACAGAGGATGAAAGTATGTATGGGAGAGGAGCTTGCTACCACCTCTCCCCAGCGGCGGATCATTAATGGGCAGGGAATAGAGAGCTCAGTCTCCTTTCCCCAGCGGCAGAGTGTTCTATCGGGAGAGGAGCCTGTTACCCCCTCTCCCCAGCAACATCTTAGAGTATCCAAAGGGGAGACAGTCGGTCTCCCCCTCCGGCAGCAGAGCTGTGCAACAAAAGGGGAGACAGTCGGTCTCCAGCAGCAGAGCGGTGTATCTAAAGGGGAGACAGTCGGTCTCCAGCAGCAGAGCTGTGTGTCTAAAGGGGAGACAGTCGGTCTCCAGCAGCAGAGTGGTGTAGTTAAAGGGGAGACAGTCGGTCTCCCCCTCCAACAACCAGGCTTCAACCAGGCTACCCTCCCCGTAGCGCTGGCAACAGGGCAGAGTGCCGCTGGTCTCTGCCCACGCAGCAACCCACCAAGTCAGCGTACCCGTACCCAGCACAGCCGTGGTGAGGCACCTGGACATGGACAAGCTTCTCCTTTACCCAGGTGTAGTAACCATTTATTGTGGGTGGGCTGTGCTGTTGATTATTTGTTGTGGGTGGGCTGCTGGACTAACAAGGGCACTGACCGGCAGGAGGTCAGATACCCTGTTAGTCTGTTTGGAAAAGGGGAGAGATGTGACGAGACCAATCTCGCCACATTGCATTGGAGAAGCCTGGTTGCTCGCCTGCTGCCTTTGGACTATGGCCCCCTTTTAAAAGACTTTTTTTTTGCCTGCAGAAAAGCTGTATTTGTGCTTTTCTGCCTGGGTTTCAGTAGATTTGTTTGAATGTGTTATACCCCAGATGGGAATCCCATGGAGCCCACTCGTATGAAACTGACTGTAAAGACTTTGGCTCCATGGTGATTAAACTGTATTTGTGTGGTCCGAGCGCCATTCACTTAATAATGTGCGCTCAGACCTGAGCTATCTGGGGATATGTGAAATGTCTGTGTTTTATGTATAAATGTGACTTTATGTATTTTAAAGTGCTTTGTGTCTTTTTGCAACCATGTGCTTAATGGAGTCTTGTGTCTGTCCTGGGAGATAATTCAATTACTTATCTCCAGGATAGAAGACTCTGAAACTGGTTTGGGCCAGAAAGCCATGCTTCATTTACACAAAGGACTTTTTACTAACTGTTGAACCCCTTGTCTGATTTGTGCCATTTTTGAATATGTTGTTCCCCTGAATGGATTGATTGAGAATATGTAATTTTATGTGAATGTGATGTATGGTTTTGGAGTTATGAAAGTTGGGTAGAAAGTATGTTTTAACTGTTTGTATAATTGAGTTTCCTCTCAGGATAAGGGGAGGGAATATGTGGGATGTAACTGTGATATGATTGGTTGTTTTATCCCTCCCTGTGGGTGGTCCTGTATTTGAAACACTGTAATAAAAACCAGGCTGGGTGTGCCAGCACCTCAGACCACTGCTTGACCCTCAACACGGAGCCTTGTCTCGTTCTTGGGGGGATTCACTGTATGCTGTTAGAGACTGATTGCCAGGAGTGTAAGCCGTTGTCTGCTTTTCCTGTTCGTCTGCTAGCAGCTATTTGGGAGGTTCCAGTTCGGGAGTTGGAGTGCTATTTTGTATCCAGTTCGTGAGTTTTGGTGTTCTGCAGTAGCTGTGCCTGGATCTCTGGAAAGGGGGCCGATCGCCTAAACGGTTTTTTACCCCTTGTGTGCAAAACGGTCCGTTACAGTTATGAATACGCACTGGTCATAGTGGACATGTTTTCAGGATGGCCAGAGGCCTTCCCAGTGACTAATCTCACTGCAAGAACTACGGCCAAATAACTTTTGATGGAAATTTTTTGCAGATATGGAGTTCCAGAAGTGATTGAAAGTGACCAAGGGACCTCCTTTACTGCCTCATTGACACGGGAAGTCTGGTCAGCACTGGGGGTGACCCTTGCATTCCACACACCATATCATCCACAGAGTAGTGGTAAGGTAGAGCGCATGAATGGCACTTTGAAAGCCAGAATGCTTAAAATGTCACAGGAAATTAACATGTCCTGGCCCGAGAGTCTCCCATTAGCGTTGTTTAGCGTAAGGTACACTCCTAGGGGAAAATATAACCTATCACCTTATGAGATTTTGTTGGTACAGCACCCAGGCTAGGTTGTTACTTCCCTCAACAACTTCAGATCCAGTCAGATGCTATGGTAGATTATGTGACTTCCCTCTCACATGCCTTGACCAAAATACATGCCCAAGTGTTTTCTTCTATTCCAGATCCTGAGTCGAATACAGGTACACACAAGCTGCTCCCTGGTGATTGGGTTATGGTCAAGAAGTTTCTCAGGAAACACACCCTAGAGCCAAGATTTGATGGCCCACATCAAGTGCTCCTGATCACCGCCACGTCAGTTAAGCTAGCCGGAAAGAGCTCTTGGATACACGCCTCGCATTGCAAGAAAGTGCCTACTCCAGAAGAGGCTATTTCTACTGAAACATGAATTTGTTGTGTGTTTTGTGTTTTCTTTCGCTGCTACACTTTGTCTGGGCCAAACAAGTGGCCATAACCAAAGATAATCATGTTTACACCTTCTGGTATAACTCCTCTAACACAGATGTGGCCACATATACATTTGACTACTGTGACATAGTTGTTTGCACCTTTCCACAAACACAATATGCAGCCATATACAAAGACATACCTAATAAGAAGGATCCCTACATTTGTGTGACTGGAGGAGTATGGGTGCATCATTGTAGTTCATGGAAAGCCGCCGGGTGGAATACGGGTAGACCATGGGGCTACAGACCCCAGAGTGCATTGGACAGGATTGACAAAGATGGAAAACCCCTACTCTCCAGAATGACTTTAAGCAAACCTATTGGGTCAACTCCCATTAAACTTACCTTGAATATAGAGCACCCCAGCCCAAAAGACGCAGGGGAATATGTAATGGGAATGTACTGGAAGGGAGGTGGTTCATATAATAAACTGGGGACATTCTATCTACAGGACATGCTCACCTCACCAGACTGGGTAGGAACCACCCACATGACCATTAATCCGCTGAAACCACATATTAAGACTCTACATGACATGGTAGCTATAGCCAACCCCACCTTTGAAGACACTATGGCAGTGGAGACTGGGTTTTCAGACACTAATTTGTGGCTAGAGTGGATGAGGTACAACGCCAACTCACACAATAAAACTAATTGCTATGTATGTGGAGGAGCCAGGCCCCATCTGGGTACGGTACCTCTAAGTTTACCTCCTGAAGTAGAATTGTGTGTATTAAGCCTCTATGCACAGTCCACCACGAATTCCTCAACATGTGAATCATGGAAGAGAGTTTACCCAATCACTCATGGATATGTCAGGCCACCCGATGGAGTCACAGTATATCCAGGTAATTACACATGTTATTCAATACCCAAGAATGCTGGTGTGTATCTGGGCAAATTGCCATCTGGATATTGCTCAACCTACCATAGCCCGCCTGTATCACTACTGATGAATCATGTAAAGACAATCGGAGATATCTATCGGTTATGTGGTGACAGACAATTGAGGTCCCAACTAGCTGGTCAATGGTGGGGGGAGTGTGCCCTGACCAAAGTTATAATGCCCACCCACATTATTCCAGATGGTAGCCACAACACACTAGACCACACACACGTGCATTCTAGAACTAGACGTGAGGCCCCCATCCGAGGGAGCTTCGACCCCCATGTATATATTGATGCCATTGGTGTGCCAAGGGGGGTGCCTAGCGAATTCAAAGCAAGGGATGAAGTGGCAGCAGGATTTGAGTCCTTAATTCCAATGATAACTGCTAATAGAATGTCAAATGGATTAACTACATTTACTATAACCAACAGCGTTTTGTCAACTATACTAGGGATGCCCTACAGGGCCTGGCAGAACAGTTCCAAGCCACCACCCAAATGACATTTCAGAACAGAATGGCCCTAGATATGATTTTGGCTGAGAAAGGGGGTGTATGTAAGATCCTCCCTGAAACTATGACATGCTGCACATTCATTCCAGACATCACTGGGCCCAATGGTAAGGTGACTATGGCCATAGAGAAGCTAGATAGCCTTTCTGATGAACTAAAGAAGAACTCAGGAGCCACTGACACTTGGGACAGATGGTTTGGGTGGATGAATGGTTGGCAAAGGACCCTATTCCAGGTAGGAACGGCTGTTCTTATAATGATTATCATCTTCTTATTCCTAACCTGTTGTGTGCTCCCTTGCATACAGAAGTACTTACAGAAAGCAGTAGGGAAGACTATAGATGACGTGACTCCTACTCTCCTGCACCAAGACATCACAGACCTCGAAAGTGACACTCCACAGACAAGTGACACTCAAACAGACAACTGCATTCCTGTAGGGACAGTATAGGGAAAGCGTCTGTCTATACGGGCAAGTCTCACGTGCGGAGATGTGGTGGACTAGCCACCGCGGGTTACCCACGGAGTGAAGAGTTCGATGCTTGTTAAGACAGCAGGCAGCTAGGGATACACTAGGGACAGTGACAGTTGTCATGGTAAATAGCCATTTTAGGGGGGACTGTTGTGGAAATAAGGTCTGCACATATTTCCTAGTTAGTAAAAATGTCTATTTACTCATTTCACAATATATTACATAAAAATGATGCACACATGTTCTAATCAAGATGGCTGCTAGAAGCTTCTAACCCCTCCTCCCCCTCCCCTTAATACCGACTAACTACCTCGTGCAGCAAGATGGCGCCGGGAAACCGTGGGAGACCCTCATGGTCCCGGTGACATCACCCTTAGTAGGCAGAGCATTAGGAAGACCACTTAACACCTAACCAATTATTGATGTATTATTCCATGTTATCTCTGACAATGCTTATGATGTAATTTTGCTTTAAAAGGGACCTGCCATCCCCTCTGAATAAACTTTCCTCAAGTTATTCAACAACCTGGAACCTGTGTCTGGTGTGAATTACTTCAGGGAGTGTGCACGCATTGTTTCATCAATTTGGCCAGGGGCAGATACACAAAGAAATAATCAATTCATTGATTAATTTTTCCATTTCACCTATACAAGCAATTTGCCTGAACACTCTACCAGCTAGACCTGTAGTCTCTAGTCTTTATGTTTTAAGTTTCACAATTTAGGGTGAAAGTGTGTGTTTTTCGTGTGTGTGAGTCCTTTTTTTTACACTGGACCCTGTCTAGACAGCACTTTTTCTAACTAATTTGTTTCCTCTATCTTTCATCTCCCTATCCTTTCGATTTAACTTCTGCTAGACTAACTAAATACAAGGAGTTTTTTCACTGTTGAAAGCTGATATCTAAATCAGGGATTTTTCTTGAAGAGGTTACCTAAGTTTATTTTTCCCTATCTTGATTCATTAGGGGAAGGCCTATTGCTGTTTTTTGGCTGTAATTAACTACCAATAGGCTGGATTTCCTTGGTATATACTTTTTGCAACTGTGTTCAGTTGTCTCATACAATTATACAATAATTGCATTGTTCTGATACATTGTTATATACTTGCCTATACAAGCAATTTGCCTGAACACTCTACCAGCTAGACCTGTAGTCTCTAGTCTTTATGTTTTAACTTTCACAATTTAGGGTGAAAGTGTGTGTTTTTCGTCTGTGTGGGATGTTTAAATTATTATTTTTGTTTTAATAAAGGTTGTCAGTTTTTTAAGCTACTATTACTTGATATTTATCTGGGGGTAGTAGTGGTGAGGAGAAGTATCTCAGCTTTACGATGTGCTCTCCTCATTACTTTCTCTGTTCTTTCTATATATTTAGGATTATGCCCTTCACTACCCCTGTAACCCTTTCACTTCCTGCCAGAGTTCTCTTTGGCCGGTAGTTTTTTGTATATATCAATATAAAAATACACTTATAATTAAATTACACACATATGTATATAATATATATAATAACTATATATATATATATATATTGTATATTTATATTATTATAAAATATAAATAAGTAAATAAAAATCAATAAAAATTATAATATAATATTAAAATTAATATATATATATATATATGTAATTTTATTCTAACTGTATTTTGACATTAATATATATATATATATATATATATATATATATATATATATATCAAAATACACTTAGAATGAAATGATTTTTATTTATTTATATATACATATATATATTTTGACCTGGGTTGTCAGGCAGGTCCCTCAAATTGCAACCAATAAAATTACTTAATTTTGTAAAAAAATTACATAAATATGCACGTAGAATTTAAATATATATATATATATATATATCAATATCAAAATACACTTAGAATGAAATGATTTTTATTTATTTATATATACATATATATATATATATATATATATATATATATATATTTAAATTCTACGTGCATATTTATGTAATTTCTTTGCAAAATTAAGTAATTTTATTGATTACAATTTGAGAGACCTGCCTGACAACCCAGGTCAAAAGTCCAGAGAATTTAATTTGCTAGCACTATATTTAACCCTGTAACTTTCCATGACACCCGAAAACCTGTATATAGGGGGTACTGTTTTACTCGGGAGACTTCGCTGAACACAAATATTAGTGTTTTAAAACTGCAAAACATCACAGCTATGATATTGATGAAAGTGATGTTTGTTGCATTTTTCACACACAAATGGAACTTTTAATGATGATATCATTGTTGTGATATGTGATACTGGTATTACTGAGACTTGGTGGGACAAAACACTTGATTGGGCTATACATTTGAATGGATATACATCACAGACATGCCTCACTTACCAACCGAGTTCCGTTCTTACCAACAAATTGGTCGGTAAGTAAGGATGCAGGTCTATGTTCAGGGAAAATTCCCCGAACATAGACCAGCTCTCTAACGTGGGAAATTCCTTGAATCCCCCCGCTAGAGAGCTGGTTGTAAGTGCGAGCCGTCGTAAAACAGATAGGTCACAAAGAGAGAAAAACATGTATTTAGAAAGAATAGAAAAAGGGGAGAGGTGTGTCTTTATGTTAAACCTGAATTAAAGCTAAGTGTTCAAGAATTTTTATGTGATGATGCAGGTTAGGATGTGGAAGCAGGAGGAAATAAGGTATTTATTAATACTAGGAATATGTTACATGCTCCCAAACATTTAAGGGCAACTGTTATCTCAAATTATTAAGGGTGCACAACTGGGTAAATTGTGAATCATGGGAAATTTTAATTATCCAGTCATTGATTTGGTCAGAGGGATTAGTAGAACAGTTAGTGGATTTATTAATTCTGATAAATTATCATCTCATTTCTCAATTAGTAGCGCCAACAAGAAGAGATGTTTGTCTGGATCTTGTCCTAACTATTAATGTTGACTTCTTCATGAAGAAAGGATACTTGTACAGCACTGACTCACTTGGAGGACAGGATATTTATGGATACCCACGGGGTACCATTGTTTAACCCCCTTCCAATCCGGCATCAAAGATCATCGGAGAAGAGCCTACCTGTCACGGTTCCCACCATAACTTCCGGAGTGCCAAACGAGGTTGCCCCAGGAGTGCCCAGTAGCGAATTTGAGTCATGGGGCTGCTATGTTACCTCTGAGCCACCATTCAGCTTTAGTATGCCAGTATCTAGCCCTGTCTTGTATCCAGCACTGGAATTGGAATTACTCCTGTTACTCCTGTTACACCTGATATTGATGGTCTCATTAGCTAGGTATAAAACACTGCCTCTCCCAGAAGGCAGTGTCAGTTCCTTGACTCTGGTTCCGTATTGCTGTTTGTGTTCCAGTGTGCTCCTGTTGATTCCTGACCTTGGCTTGTTACTCCGTATATCCTGACTTCTGGCATCCTCTGACCTCGGCTTTCTTCTCATTAATCCTGATTTCTGGCACCCTCTGACCTCTGGCTTACCCATGACGATTCTCCTGCTTTATCCATTCCTGTACTGCGACTTGGAGAATTATCCTGCACAGCCCCCATGCACCGACTCACAGGCCAGGTGAATTCTTACCTGACCACCTCGGCCTGTGTTTACTTGCAAGGGTGAGCATATAGCTCTGCCTGCCAGACTCCCAACTCAGGTAAGCCCTGACACTACCTGACCACTTGGCCTAGTTTGTTCATTTCTGGTTTAGGAACCCACTGGAAGAAGAGGTGCGCATGCGACTTTGGGCTGAATGCCCTTGTCCACTACTCCCAGAGAAAAATGGTTGAAAAAGTGGTTGTCTTTATGTCCCGGATGGGTTGTGATCTCCACACGGTAATTCAAAAAGGCCTGAAAATGGCCAAAGACAAGCTTCTGGTTGTGCTCAGTCTTCTGGCATAAATATTATATTTTGCAGACATGCCCTCTTACAGGGCACTCACTCGGACCCGAGTGCCATCAGGGAATGAGCCCAGTATTCTATCTGCATATTGGGCAACACAAATATCGCACTGTATATGGAATAGTGCAAGGCATTGCTACTGAGAATTAATGCTAAGCTGATTGATTTGGGCTTAAAGGAACTGGGGACCTCGTCCAAGGGACTTCGCGGAACCCTTTATTGCCTAGTTAAAGAGGCATGTAAACCTCTTCACAACTTGAAATAAAATGCAGACCTACTGAAACAAGTGTTTCATCCAGCAGGGGTGTTTTTGGGAGAGCTGGTCATCAGACTTTGGTTCTAGACTACTGTCCACAGAACCTATCCTCCATCCTCAACCTTCATTCCGACCAGCTCCACACGGACTATGCTCCATAGAGGCACAGATAAAGCTAGAGGCAGAGATCTTGGACATTTTTCCACAGGTGAGTATAGCCTTGATTCTACCTAATACCAAATTTATTGCAGACAGATTGTCCCTCTTTTTACAGAATTGGATGGCAATTTTCCTGGATGCCTGTATCCTGCTGGTGTACAAGGTTACCTCACCGAGCTGCATGTGTTGCCCATGCAGGCTTTTTCTCCTCCTTCTTTATATGTATCTAAAGAACACAGGATCCTCATTGACATGGGATCCAGACTCTGTTCTCCAAAGACACAGTGCAATTCTCACTGGATAGAGAGGGATTCTTCAGCAACATTTTTCTTGACAGGAACAAGATTAGGGACTACCGACCCTTCATCAATTTGCGTCAGCTCAATGGTTTCGACATTTCAAGATGAAAGGGATCCATCTTCTATGGGATCTTTCTTGAAAACAACTGGTTCACTCATCTTGATCTGAGGACGCATATCTTTCGGTTCCCGTCGCCCAACAAGTCATCGCTTTCTGCGCTTCATTTGATGGGAACATCCCTGCCAGTTCACCTGTCTCTCCTTCAGTTTCAGTTCCATTCTGTGGTGTTTCACAAAGCTTCTAAAAAACAGTAATGGCTTAACCAATGGCATTCATTGCCTTATCTACCTGGACAACTTATTGATTTTTTGCATCCAGACTGCGCCCTCAAATGATATTTGTTGTTTACTTTCTTGAGTCGTGGAAATTTGTAGTGAACAGAGAGAAATCGGTGCTGCTTCCTTCACAGATCATCCAGTTTTTCAGTTTCGAGTTGCGTTCATCTGTCCACAATATAGCATCGGCACTTCGTAAATTCGGCAACTTCGGCACGTCGACACTTAGGAACTTCGGCAACTTCGGCCCTTCGGAATTTCAACATTTCGGCATTTCGGAATTTCGGGACTTCGGCACCTCGGGACTTCTATTGCAGCCACTTAGTAGACAACTCCCTAATTCCCACGGTATTAGGGAGATATCTACTAAAAGGCTGAAAGATCTAAATTGGTCTTTCAGCCAAATTTACTAATACTAAGTAAAGATGACTTAATATTAGTAAATTATGCCCCTACTCACTATACCGCGAGCAGGGGCATGTCTATTAAACAGTAAGCAGCCTGTGGCTGCTCACTGTTTTAAAAAAAAAAATAAGTAGGGACCTATTGCCCCCCCATGGCCCCAACCCCTGAGCGGCGGGTGGGGGCCCTAAAATAATATGATGGGGGGGACCTAATGTCCTCCCCCCTGGCCCCCACCCCTGAGCGGCAGGTGGGGGCCCTAAATACTAATAAGGGGGGAACCTAATGTCCTCCCCCTTGCCCCCACCCCTGAGCAGCGGGTGGGGCCCTAAACAAGAATAAGGGGGGGACCTGATATCCTCCCCCCTGGCCCCCACCCCTGAGCGGCGGGTGGGGGCCCTAGACAAGAATAAGGGGAGAGACCTAATGTCCTCCCCCCTGGCCCCCACCCCTGAGCGGTGGGTGGGGGCCCTAAACAAGAATAAGGGGGGGGACCTAATGTCCTCCCCCCTGGCCTCCATCCCTGAGCGGACATTGGATTAAGTAACCAATCAGAGTGTTATGAGTCAAATTAAACAGCGTGGGAAAATTCCAAAGAACTTTCCCACGCTGTGTAAAATGACACAGAGCACTCTGATTGGTGGATTTCAAACCATCCAATCAGAGTGCTGTGACAGGTAAATGTAGAGACTTACCTGTCAGTCTCTTCATTTACCTGTCAGAGCACTCTGGTTGGATGACTTAAACCCACCAATCAGAGTGCTCTGAGCCTAATTGCAGGGTGGGGCAACGCTTTATAAGCCTTCGCCCACCCTGCAGAGCTCAGTCTGTGCGGAGCCCTCGCCAGGTGAAAATTTATTATTTTTTTTTGCGCTCGTTTCTTTTTTTTTTTTTATAATTGCGTTGGTTATTATGGTTTTTTATTTGGTCTTTTTTGGGGCTGAAAAAAGAATATTTTAGAAGAAAGAAAACATTGAATGGTAAGTTTTATTTTTTATTTTACAGGTACTTATTTACTTAGGTCCCCCCTCATTATTTTTAGGGTGAGGGGGGTAGGTAGGGGGATAATTTTTTTGGGGGGGAGGGGGTGACTAGGGGATTGGGGACCCCTAGTCAACTGGAGGGGGCATTTTTTTAGGGGCCCCACCCGCTGCTCAGGGGTGGGGGCCAGAGGGGGAGGACAATAGGTCCCTCCCCCTTATTAGTATTTAGGGCCCTCACCCACCACTTAGGGGTGGGGGCCAGGGGGGAGGACATAAGGTCCTCCCCTTATTCTAGTTTAGGGCCCCTACCCACCGCTCAGGGGTAGGGGCCAGGGGGGAGGAGATTAGGGCCCCCCTTATTCTTGTCTACGGCCCCCACCCACTGCTCAGGGGTAGGGGCCAGGGGGAGGACATTAGGCCTCCCCTTATTCTTGTCTACGGCCCCCACCCACTGCTCAAGGGTGGGGGCCAGGGGGAGGACATTAGATCCCCCCCTTAATAGTATTTAGGGCCCCCACCCACAACTCAGGGGTGGGGGCCAGGGGGGAGGACAATAGGTCCCCCCCATCACATTACTTTAGGGCCCCCACCCGCTGCTCAGGGGTCGGGGCCAGGGGGGGCAATAGGTCCCCCCTTTAGTTTAAAAGCCCCCACTCGCGCGTCGCGGGTGGTGGCTTGGGAGGGGGTACCCTCCACAGGCTGCTCACTGTTTAATAGACATGCCCCTACTTGCGGTATAGCGATTAGGGGCATAATTTACTAATACTAAATAATCTTTACTTAGTATTAGTAAATTTGGCTGAAAGACCAATTTAGGTCTTTCAGCCTTTTAGTAGATATCTCCCTAATACCGTGGGAATTAGGGAGTTATCTACTTATTCATTCCTGTCATTACATTGATTGGCTAAGTAACTTACATTTTATATGAATGTATGTTACTTGATTGTTGAAGTGCTGCAAATGCTTACAGCTGAATCCTGGCTATGTTTGTATACTTTTTATTTAAAATTGTATACAATGTAACATTCTCCTTATTTCACTGGTTAAGTATATTAGTACTTAGGCAATACTGTGCTTCGGAACTTCGGCACTTTGACACTTCGGCACTTCAGCACTTCGGAACTTCGGCACTTCGACACTTCGGAAATTTGGTAATTTCGGAACTTCGGGACCTCGGCAATTAGGCACTTCGGCAATTCGGACATTCGGAAGTACCCGAATGTCCAAGTTGCCCGAAATTCGTCCGAATTCATATTCGGACCAAAACGAATTGCACATGTCTAATATATATATATATATATATATATATACAAACACACACACATACATACATACATACATAATCATGTGATTTTATTCATTAATATTTGAAAGACTTGTCTGACAGTGAAGGTTTAAAGCCTAAAGAATTTAATTTGCAAGCCGGATGTTTAACCCTATAACGTTCCAAAACACTATAAAACCCAGGGGATACTGTGGTATTTGAAAGACTTCGCTGAACACAGTAAAACATTTCACAACGATGATATCATCAGTGAAAGTGCAGTTTGTGTGTAAAAAATGCAAAAAAACAAATATAAATCCTAACTTTGGTCAGGGTTTGTGACTATGTGGCTACTAAAAAAAGACTGGACATACCACATTTTGAATACCCTGGGTTGTCTACTTTTGCAAATGTGTGTATATATACACTGTATATACACACACAATATATATTTATATATATATATATATATATATATATAAAAAAATTCGAAAATCCCCTGCACTCACGTCCAAAGTCCCACCGCCGGGAGCAAACACCAGGGCTCCACGATACACAGACTCCAAAGTGGCAACGGCTGCTCTCCGGTTTTAAAAAGAAGTTTTATAAATACAAATCCTAAATATATACCTATATAATTAAAATTAAAACTCACCCAGGTGTGCTACTGCCATCACCACCGGGATCGCCGGACTTCCGGGTATGCGCGCGCACCCGCACGCTTACTCCTCCCACCCCACGTGCTGACGTAATACGTCCAATCACCATGGAAACATATACACGAACATCTCAACACCGTGGCAACTGAATGCTGGTTAAAAAGATCGTGGTTATAAAAAGTGCGATTGTTTCAGCCATTGATGGAATATTGGAACCTATAGCCCAATGGTTAGATTTTCTTTTCAAGGAGCCAGTGGAGGCGTTGAATACATGTATTAAAGATACACAGACCCTTCTGCATAGGCTCAATAATTTGGATCTCCATGGAACTGTTCCTATATTCATCACAATGGACGTTGGCAGCCTGTATACTGTAATTCCTCACACAGATGACATTGATGCTATGCGACAGGTATTAAGTGAATCCCCGTTGTATCGGGGCCCACCTGTTGAATTTGTTTTGGAATTATTGGCGTTGATCCTTTATAATAATCACTTCAGGTTTGAAAACCAGTGGTATTTACAGGTGGCAGGCACATCGATGGGGTCTTCTATGGCCCCCATGTATGCCAATGCGTTCATGTATATGTATGAGACTCAACATATTCTTATGCCTTATCGGGACAACATCATTAGCTATTATCGCTATATAGATGATTTGTTAATACTCTGGCGTGGAACATCCATTGAAGCACATGGGATGGTGAATGAATTGAATGGGCTATCAACGCCCATTAAATTTACGGCCAATATCAGTGACGAGAAGGTCCAATTTTTAGACTTGGAGTTGTCTTATGAATCCAATAAAATACAATATACGTTGTACACGAAACCCACAGACCGTAACACTTTGCTGCATGCACGTAGTGCTCATCCTACTACGTTGAAAAATTCTATTCCAAAGGCACAGTTCCAAAGAGTAATTCGTAATAATTCAAACCAAGATAAAGCGGAGACACAGTTGATAACCATGACCCACAAATTTCTTGAACGGGGATATGAAACTAGAATATTGGAAGATGCACTGACAAAGGCTAAGGCAGTTTCAGTACAACCTAGGAAGGATCTTACTCAGAGGATAATGTTTCCTATGACTTTCCATAATTCCTCGAATTTGGTATCAACAGTGATTAAAGACAATTGGAAGATGCTTGCAACGGATGACACGTTGCCAAAAGTGTTCAAGGAACCTCCGTTGATATGTTACAAAAGGAACAAGAGCCTTAAAGACTTGCTGGTGCATACAGATCCAGTTGCAAGTTATTCGAAGGATATGAAACAAAATATACGAGGGTGTATTCGGTGCCTGGGGTGTGTAACTTGTGGACACATGATACCGGCAAAAAAATTCAGCCACCCACACACTAATAAAGTCTATGATATTAGACACACTATCACTTGCAAAACAATGTTTGTGGTATATAAATTGATGTGCCCGTGTGGATTGTATTACGTGGGCAAGACGGAGACACAACTCTGCGAACGAATTAGAGGCCACCGTTCGAGTATTAGATTGGCGTACAGGGACGGACATTCGGACAAACCGGTGGCTCAACATTTTTTGGATAAAAATCATTCATTGACATGCCTTAAATTTGTGGGTATAGACCATATCCCTCTTCCTCGTAGAGGTGGCAATAGGAGTAAAATGCTCCTTCAAAGGGAAGCGTTTTGGATATATCAATTAAATACAGTATCTCCCATGGGACTTAATGAAAATATTCCGTACAATGCCTTTATTTGAAATATAGCTTGTTACCAATTTTTGTTTTTAACATTATAAGCATTATATATAGTTGGTGTTTAGTATTAGAACATAAGATGAATTAATTTTAATTTTTTTTCTAATTTTTTTCTAAGCTTTTTCTTATTTTTAGTATGTGTCATATGCTATTAGTCCTTTTTAAATAATATTGATGTATTGGGTATACTATGCACTTGAGGGCATTTAGCACTTTATTATATGATAGCATATTATAATGCACTTTACACTCATGTCACTTTAATCATGTTATTTAATACTAACTATGCACTTTCAAGTTTATACATTGCCAGTGTCATAATTATACATTGGCTATGTGGGTGTTTATATACCCCCTTCTTAATAATGTTTAATCATTCACATGTCCATAACATCTTTCACTTGTGCACTTTTTATAACCACGATCTTTTTAACCAGCATTCAGTTGCCACGGTGTTGAGATGTTCGTGTATATGTTTCCATGGTGATTGGACGTATTACGTCAGCACGTGGGGTGGGAGGAGTAAGCGTGCGGGTGCGCGCGCATACCCGGAAGTCCGGCGATCCCGGTGGTGATGGCAGTAGCACACCTGGGTGAGTTTTAATTTTAATTATATAGGTATATATTTAGGATTTGTATTTATGGTATTTGTTATTCTGTTTTTTGGACCCTGAGGAAAGTCCCGAGCTGGGACTGAAACGTTGGTCATTGCTTTTATTATGATTCAATAAAACTTCTTTTTAAAACCGGAGAGCAGCCGTTGCCACTTTGGAGTCTATATATATATATATATATATACACACACACACAAAAAGTATACCGACACTCTAGGCTTTTCAAGGATTTCTTCTTTATTGATTGTTAATCCAGGTCAACGTTTCAGCTCCTGATCGGAGCTTTCATCAGGACACACACACACAAAAAAATATATATATATATATATATAAATATATATATATGGCGAAGCCTAACCTCAGAGCACTGGCGGATCCAGAGTCTCATCTCGGGAGGGGCACTCATAGATTACTTAAAGAAACAATCCAGGCACAGTAACCACTACAGCTCTCTGTAGTGGTTATGGTGCCAGGAGTGCTGTGGCGCCCTCCCAGAGTAAATAGTCAAACGGTTTAAAAACAGTTTGACAATTTACTTGGGGTCTGCCAGGATAGGGGCTGTAGTAGGGGATAGAGCCTCTAGTAGTGTGTGTGTGTGAGAGTAGGCAGTGTGTGTGTGTGTGTGTATGGGAGGCACTGAGTGTGTGAAGGATGCAGGGTGGGTATGGGATGCAGAGTGTGTGTACGGGAGGCAGTGCATGTGGGCCAGTGTGTGTAGAGGGTGCAGTGGGAGCACTGTGTGTTTGTGTGAGGGGTGTAGTGTGTGCATGGGAGTGCAGTGTGTATATGTGAGGTGCAGTGGAAGCACTGTGTGTATGGGGCCAGTGTGTGTATGAAGGTGTAGTGGTGGCAGTGTGTGTATGGGAGTGCAGTTGGGGAAGTGTGTGTATGTGGGTGCAATGTGTGTGTGTGTGTGTGTGGGGTAGATGTGTATGGGGGTGTAGTGTGTGTGGGGGGAGAAGTGTGTGAGGGTGTACTGTTTGTGTGGGGGAGCAGTATGTGCAGTGTGTGTGTGGGGTGCAGTGTTTGTATGGGGAGCACTGTGTGTATGTGGGGTGCAGTGTTTGTATGGGGAGCACTGTGTGTATGTGGAGAAGTGTGTGTGGGGGGTGCAGTGTTTGTATGTGGAGAAGTGTGTGTGTGTGGGGTGCATTGTTTGTATGGGGAGCACTGTGTCTATGTGGAGAAGTGTGTGTGGGGGGGGTGCAGTGTTTGTATGGGCAGCACTGTGTGTATGTGGGGTGCAGTGTTTGTATGGGGAGCACTGAGTGTGTGTGTGTGTGTGTGGTGCAGTGTGTATGGGGAGCACTGTGTGTATGTGGGGTGCACTGTGTGTATGTGGAGAAGTGTGTGTGTGGGGGCAGTGTTTGTATGGGGAGCACTGTGTGTATGTGGGTGCAGTGTTTGTATGGGGAGCACTGTGTGTATGTGGAAAAGTGTGTGTGTGTGGGGGGTGCAGTGTTTGTATGGGGAGCACTGTGTGTATGTGGAGAAGTGTGTGTGTGGGGTGCAGTGTTTGTATGGGGAGCACTGTGTGTGTGGGGGATGCAGTGTTTGTATGGGGAGCACTGTGTATATGTGGGGTACAGTGTTTGTATGGGGAGCACTGTGTGTATGTGGAGAAGTGTGTATGGGCTGTGGGGGGCATTGTGTATGGGGGGGCTGGGGCAGTGTATGGGGGGGGCTGTGGGGACAGTGTGTGGGGTGGGGGGCATGGGGGGCAGTTTTGTTTATGGGCAGTGTGGGGTATAGGGGCATGGGGCAGTTTGGTGGGGGTGTGTGTATGGGGTTTGGGGGCAGTGTGTATGTGGGTTATGGGGGCAGTGTATATGTGGGTTATGGGGGCAGTGTGTATGGGGGTTATGGGGACAGTGTGTATGTGGGTTATGGGGGCAGTGTGTATGGGGGTTATGGGGCAGGTATGTGGGGTTATGGGGCAGTGTGTATGGGGGCTATGGGGGCAGTGTATGGGGCAGTGTGTATGGAGGCTATGGGGCAGTGTGGCTGTGGGTTATGGGGCAGTGTGGGTATGGGGGTTATGGGGCAGTGTATGGCTATGGGGGCAGTGTGTGGGGGGGGCTGGGGAGGTGTGCATGGGGGCTGTAAAGGTGTGTATACCAAAACAAATGTTTATTTTTTTAATTAATAAAATATTATTTATAATCCCCCCTCCCTTCCTACCTTTGCCCAGGGAGGGGGGATATCGCTTGGAATCCCTGGTGGTCCAGTGGAATCCCTGGTGGTCCGGTGGAATCCCTGGTGGTCCAGTGGTGAAGCTAGAGTTCACTCTCGCGAGAACAGAGCGTTGCCGTGGTAACCGCGGCAACGCTCCGTTCTCGCGAGAGGAGACCCGGCGGAGCTGCAGGCTAGAGCTCCTCCCGGGTCTCCTCACTGTCCTGGCTGCCCAGTAATGTGCCTGCGGACCGGTGAGGGAGATCTCTGATCTCCCTCCGGTCCGTGAAGGCACTTAGCAGGGCCGGCGCTTGGATAGCACCGGCCCTGCAGGAGAGAGCATCGGCTCTCGGGGGGGGGGGCAATTGCCCCGTTGCCCCCCCCATGGATCCGCCACTGCCTCGGAGGAAGATGGACAATTTAATCCACAGCTCCCTCTTCCCACAGCACTAAAATCAGCTACCATCCGCGTACCCCACTGTACCTAAACCCCAATACTGACTCCGAAACGATAAGAACACCCTGCCTACTCAGACCAGTGGGTGAACCTCTCTTCCTTCCAGAGAGTGAAGCAGGAACAGGAACAAGCTCTTACAAGAGCTTAGTGGAGCTAAGGGAGTATGAAGAGCATAGAAATCCATGTAGTGATTATAGCTGTCCCCTCCAAACAAGGCTGCGAGTTGAGGGTCAAGTAGAACTGGTTTAATGAGCATACAGGCCTTTCTTATATACACATTTCCCCACAAGGTTACCACCCACGTGGACCTTGTGGAACACAGGACACAAAGTTACAACAGCCAATCAACACAGTACAGTACAGTCAGACACTCCCAGCTAATGCTCCCCTCTGCCTGTGATACAATTACCAAACACAATGGGCTAACTTAATTACCACAGGAAGAAAATATACAGTTTTACCCAAAACACAGAAACACCCCAAAACAACAACATATCCCCATAAATCATACATCCCTGGATAGCTCCGATCTGGGCGAACAACATATCCAAAAATCACCCAGACCAGAGCAGGGGATCCCGAATTCCATGTAAGTCCTATTTGACAGAACGCAAGCATGGCTTCCATGACCAAAAGAGTTCCACAGATTTAGGCTGTGCGGTCGGTCTATCTTTTCCTTCAAATAAAGTACAAATTGCACGATCAGATCCGTTCATGCATAGCTTCATTGTAATTGTCTCGTTAGTTTATTCCCTTAGAATAGCGCTCCGTTCGTATGGATTTAGCCAAATGCACGGAAGGTAGAAGTCTCAGCGGTGTTCGTGGAAATAGTAGCTGAAAATAGTTCCAGGCGTTCGACAACAAAACATCGCTGAGCGCATTCGGCTAAATAAAATGGCACCGCCACGTGTTCATTCATACGAACGCTGGCCACCCAGCCATTCGTCAATTAAGCTGCGGTTAAGCTGCGGTTAGCCCTGGGCCATAGTAATAGGGCAGGAGGCTGGTAATTAGTGATGTACCGAACGGTTCGCTGGCGAACGGTTCCTGGCGAACATAGCATGTTTGCGTTCGCCACGGCGTGCGAACATATGCGCGGTTCGACCCGCCCCCTATTCGTCATCATTGAGTAAACTTTGACCCTGTACCTCACAGTCAGCAAACACATTCCAGCCAATTAGCAGCACACCCTCCCTAGCAGACCCTCCCACCTACTGGAAGGCATCCATTTTACATTCATTCTCAAGCTGCATGCTTAGTGAGAGGAGGGAAAGTGTAGCTGCTGTTCATTAGATAGGGAAATGCATAGCTAGGTTAGGGTTAGGGTATGCTTTTTTTAAATTTATTTTTTCTATGTAATGTAATTGCAGTTAGTTGTCTGCCACTGCTGCCAGCTTCTGTTTCAGGCTCACAGTGCATACTGTGCCCATTTCCCCAGTCAGTGCCACCACTTATATCTGGTGTCACAATAGCTTGGATTTAAAAACAAAAAACTTTTTTCACTGTTATAGATTGAATAGCAGT
>OW240912.1:330141294-330175237 GCA_933207985.1 Pelobates cultripes | reverse complement strand
GGGGGAGAGAGTAAGTGAAGGAGGGGGGAGTAAGAAGAAGGGGGTATGAAAAACGGGGGTAAGAAGAACAAGGGGGGAGTGAGAAGAACACAAGGAGGAGGGGGAGAGTAAGGGTGAGGAGAAGGGGAGATGAGGAGAAGGGGGGACTGAGAAGAACACAGGGAGGGTGGGTGGTGAGGAGAACACAGGGAGGGGGAGGTGAGGAGGACACAGGGAGGAGAGCGGATAAGAAGAACACAGGGAGGGGGAGGTGAGGAGAACACAGGGAGGGGGGAGGTGAGGAGAACACAGGTAGGGTGGATAAGAAGAGCACAGGGAGGGTGGGGGAGAGGAGAGACCACTAAGGGGCAGGGGAGAGCTCTAAGGGACAGAAGGGACAGCTCTATAGGACAGGGGGCAAGACAGGGAGCTCTTTCACACTACGCGCACACACACACAATGCATCCCTATACATACACAGAAACACACAATGCATCCCTACACACAGAGAAACACAACATGCTTCCCTTACACACAGAGAAACACACAATGCATCCATTACACACACACAATGCATTCTTTGCACACATACACAGAAACACACAATGCAAACCCTTACACACACACTGCTTTTCTTACATACACACAGAAACACAATGCATCTCTAACACACACTCAATGCACACACTTACAGACACACACCTTGCATCCCTTATGCATACAAACACAGATTCACGCAATGCATCCGTTACACACAACCAGAAACACACAATACATCCCTTATACACAAATACACACTGCTTCCACTATACACAAACACACTGCAACACCTGCACAAACTGGTATCCCTATACACTACATACCATAAGCACACATATTAGATCCTCTACAATAACACATACATCCCCTACACACTCCACTCCCTGTGAGCGAACTCATGGGTGGGTGGAACATATAAGTGGATTTATGAGTGGGCCTTGTGGGGCCCAGAACTTGAGCTGTGTAAGGGGCCCCCAAAAAATGGAGCTGCTTCAAATTCTCCCAGAACATTGAATTTTGTGACCACAGTTGCAAACAGCCTCCAGAGATCCTGTTCTACACCAGACCAGTGGAGCCAAACTGCAGCCCATCATCATCCTCATCTTGTTGTAAGTAGGCAATCTAGTATATTATTAGTGACACTAATCTATAATTTACCTCACATTAAAGGCACACTATAGTCCCCAGAACGACTGCAGCTTAATGAAGGGGTTCTGGTGTCTATAGTCCCTGCAGGCTTTTAATGTAAACACACACTGTGGGCAGTACTGGCGTTAGTTCGTATGGCAGCTCATATAGGTGGGGCATTGTAATGTCACATGGGGGGCGGCAAATACAGCTGTTCCCCATGCAGCCACAGGTGCCGCTGTGCTGGGAGATTGTGATTACTCTTCACTTCCTCCCAGCCTACAGAGCAGCGCATGGGAGAGAGAGAGGAGGAGGCATGATTTATCTTACAACAAATCCAGTAAGCAAATTTTTATACATTTGGGGGGATCAGCTCTGTTTCCACAGTTTATTGGTGTTTACTCTGATGTCTGTATTAATATTGAGGGATTTCTAAGTAGTAACATCAGTGTGTGTCAGCAGGGACAGCCGTTGGGGTGTGCATGCTGTGCGGTCACGCAGGGTGCCATCACAATAGAGGCGCCCCGCGGACAACACAGCTCACAAGTTGGGTACACCAGCCTATTTAGTTTAAACGATTCGCTGGTGCTCCACTGGTGCGCACCAGCAGTAGGTGCAGTCAGATTATAGCCTCTCCCTCATGGTTCCGACGCTCAGTTAGTGAGTCAGAGCACAGGCTCAGAGATTCTCAGCCTGCGCTCTGACAACATTGAAAGTAAGAGCCGTGAAGGAGTGGGTATGGCAAAGAGCTACTGATTAGCATAACATCAATATCCATTATAAAACCAGAGAAAGGTGGGCACCATTGCACTGATTTGGTGGTGCAATGGGCCACTTGACTGGTTTTGCCTCCCAGGCCTAAGGCTGCCAGCCCTCCCCTGCCCCCATGAACAGGTTTTATGGTGTTTTGGAAAGTTACAGGGTCAAATATAGAACGTTCCATTTTCAAATTGAAATTTGCCAGATTAGTAATGTTACCTTTGAGACGGTGTGGTAGCCCAGGAATGAGAATTACCCCCATAATGGCATAACATTTGAAAAAGTAGACAAGCCAAGGTATTGAAAGTGGGGTATGTTTAGTCTTTTTTAGTAGCCACTTAGTCACAAACACTGGCCAAAGTTAGCGTTCATATTTGTTTTTGTGTGAAAAAAGCAAAAAACTAATATTTGGCCAGTGTTTGTGACTAAGTGGCTACTAAGAAAGACTGGACATACCCCACTTGCAATACCTTGGGTTGTCTACTTTTGCAAATGGTATGCCATCATGGGGGTAATTCTCATTCCTGGGCTACCATACGCTCTCAAAGGCAACATAACCAATCTGGCAAATTTCAATGTAAAAAAAATGAAATGCAAGCCTTATATGTGACTCTCTAACTTTCCAAAACACCATAAAACCTGTACATGGGGGGTACTGTTATTCTCGGGAGACTTCACTAAACACAAATATTAGTGGGGGGCGGGGCCGGGCCGCCGGGCCGACTGGACGCCATGTACATGGGCTCCAGCACTAACCCAAAAGGCGTATGAAACCAGTCCTGGCTGCTTAAAAGTCGAACACCACGACAGCAATGCACAACGAGCGACCCCGGCACATCGCAGCCGCCGACATTAAACATATCGCAAGCCAGGCCAGCAACAGAGGACGTGCGCGGCCTACATATGGCAGAGCACAAAACCGCCCGCGGCCGCAACACGCAACAAGAAGCCGCAAAGAGGCACAACCCCCGAGCGGGAGATATCGCACAGATGAAACCCCTGGGTGGAGGCTCACCCCAGGCTCGGTTTGCGGCGCTGGCCCCCCTCCCCCCCTTGGCCTGCGGGGGTTATCCCGGCCATATAGCGGCGCCACGCGCCACGATGGGGGCTCCCACGTGGAGTGCGCGCTTGCCGCCTACACTGGCAAAGGCTGTGGAAGGACCAGCAAGCCAGCAGAAGAAGACACAGAGGGAAAAGACAGCACTGGTAGAGGGACATACAGATCCCAAACTGCTGATTGCATGAAAAAACGGCCCACCAAGGGCCTGGATGAGATGATCGGGAACTGACACTGATACAGAGGCGCTTCAATACAGCTTCACTCACCCAGAGGGCCGCAGCGCAACTTAACATCGGGGACTGACATGGGCGGCTCGGGCAGGCCCAGACAACGCTAAGCGCCGGAACACCCGCGCGGCTCACACACCGACCGGAGCAGTGGGTACCCCGATCACCGGGTAAGGATGGTCCCTGGAGAATCCTGTCCCCACTGCCGTGAGCCCTGTGAGGCGGGAGTGCGCTGACCTGCCGGCGGACCGGTGGCCGGGGGGCTAGTGTACCAGCATCAAGTGTGAGGCCGACACTGGGAGAGACACGGGGGTGCCCACTCCATGGGGGACAAAGTGATGCTGGGGAGGTGCAAGGGGCGGGAAGGACACAGACTTTGTGGTGGGGTCCAGTGGATAATCTCAGCCCCTGAGTGCCCACAGTACCGCGGAAGACCCGGCCGGTGGGCGGGGGCCGATGTGGGAAAAACGGGCGGAGGCAAGGCGACCCGAGGACTGCACCGCAGCTGAGACATGTGAAGCCTCCCACAGACTGCCAAACAGCGCCCGCACAAGTTATACCCAGCCTTGCACTTTTACGTTTGGTGAAATCCTTTTTTCTACTCTACTGTATCTTACCTGCCTTACTGTGTGTATATGTGTTTTTTTTTTTATATATATGCTCTGATACGTACACCGTATACCTCTGCATGATGTCACTGAACGACACGCACTGTACAACAAAGGCCTTAACATGTGACTACAATGATACTGCAGGGACTGCATGCCAACTACTGATTAAGTTAAATTACCTGAGTAAATAGCCGATAGCCAACCTTTACGCATCTATCAGATGATGCTCATGCCCTTTGCCTACCTAATATTGCATGATTGCTGCAATGCACAATGGATATGTCAAGCTTCAGACAGGAACAATATGCGCACATACCATGCTGCGCACCAGCATACTTGCTCAGTATATTAACTGCACTATATGTCGGAACATGCAGCCTTTAGTTTAAAAGTGACTAGGATTATTTTAGAGCGCCCATTCATGCAATGGCCCATACTGTACCACACTTTTAAGCAGATATATGAGCTTATATACAGTGCATACAGGTTTTTTTTTTTTTATATCTCCAAACACGGCATATTAGTGTTCAAGCCCACAAAGCGCTGCTATAAGATACATAACCATGAAGCTTAACACCCACGTGAAGCTAACCTACTATGTTACATTAGTTCATTATGTGCAGTCTGTGTTGTAATACATACAAAAAGTTTATGTACGTTCATATGTTCTGATCAATTCGCCTCTGCGCAGGTGATAATCTGCATTTACCCTTACAAACCGATACTTAAGCCTCTGCGTAGGCGACTGTTCGCTTTAATGAAAATCTGTCTGATGTGTGAACTCAAGACACGATACCAATAAACATATTTAAAACACAAATATTAGTGTTTTAAAACAGTAAAACATATTACAACAATAATATAGTCCATAAAAGTGTTGTTCATTTGTAAAAAATGCAAAAAAAGGTAACTTTTACTTAAAATATCATCGTTGTAATAAAATTTACCAGTTTTAAACACTAATATTTGAGTTCAGCGAAGTCTCCCGAGTAAAACAGTACCCCCTATGTGCAGGTTTTATGGTGTCTTGGAGAGTTACAGGGTCAAATATAGTGCTTGTGAATTAAATTCTTTGCACTTTCTGCCTGTGTTGTCAGGCATGTCAATCAAATTTTAATTAATCAAATCACATAATTATGTTAAAAGATTACTTAAATATACACGTAGAATTTTTATATATATGCATTTATAGGTATTTAAATTCTGCGTGTATACTAATGTAATCTTTTATGTAATTATATGTATTTATCTATATATATATTTGTGGTTATTTGTATTTTATATATAGATAGATATATATAGAATGTCATTCTAGTGTATTTTGTTACCAATATATATATATTAATAACAAAATACAGTTAGAATGAAATTACATATGAATATATAATTTATATTAAATTTTGTTTCAATATTTTATTTATTTATTTTATTATTTTATTTATTTATATTGTAATTATACGTATATATATATATATATATATATATATATATAATATATGTGTATATATCTATTATACATATATATAATATATATACTAATAATAGTATTAAAATACATTTTGTATGACGTTACATATATAATATGTATATATATTATATATATACATATATTATATATATAAAAATACTTTTAATTTAATTTTAAACATGTTTAATTATTTTTTTTTTTACTTTCCCACCAGCAGGGGGACTGTCTGATATTTTAGACAGTCCCCCTGCTGGCAGATCCACAGCCAGCTATAGGGGGCCATGTGATCGCTCTTTGAGAGCGATCACATGGCCCCCGGGGGCCTCATTTGCCAGGGGAGGGCTGACTGGGCTGTCAGGCAGCCCTCCAGAAGAGAATCGCGGCGGAGGTGAGTAGATCTCACCTCCTGGGGGCTTAAGCCGTTACGGCGTTCTATGCCGCCGCAACGGCTTTAAAGCCTCGACGGCATAGAACGCCGTAACGGCATTAAGGGGTTAAAGAGGTTTGACCCATGTCAATGCAATGTGTCATAAAATGTTTCTAATTGTGCTATTGGCTACAACCTTGCTAAATCTTAAAGCCATTGTATGAAGCGTATTAATTTGTGTACTAGCTATTATCCACCTTTACTCTAAGCTCATTATTGTTTCATATTTGCACTTTATCTATGAAAATGCTTTTTAATACCCAAATGTGAACTTAAAGAATAAATTAATATTGCTTTTAATAAACATTGCACTTGGAATGGCTTCTTTTAAAGGGACACTTTAGGCACCCAGATCTCTTCATCTCATTCATCTTAGAGAAACTGCATCTAGTGGTTTCTACCAGACAGCCACCAGAGGCACTTCTTGGACTTTCACATGGTTTGACTCCGTGAAGCGACACTAGACTTCCTCACACTCTGCATGAGGATGTACAGTGTCAGGGAAAATCCCATAAAAAAGGTACTGAGGTACTGCTTACTTATGGAGAAGGCAAATGCACATGTGTCGCTCACTGTGCATGCTCATTAGGTCCCTCATCAGAAGATGTTAAAGGAGATGGACCACGATCCAGCACAGAGGCTATTTAGGAGTCAGTTCTCTTTGTCCTTGTCCTAGTCATAGCTCTAGTCACAGCTTTCCTAAACACTTCCTGTAGAGAGTCATTTAATGTTTACACTTCCTTTATTGCAATTTCTGTTTAATTTACAATTTCCTGCTCTGTTAAAGGACCACTATAGGCACCTAGACCATTTCAGCTCAATGAAGTGCCAGGCCACCCAAGTTTTAACCCTGCAACTGTAAACATAGCAGTTTTAGAGAAACTGCTATGTTTACATTGACGGTTAATCCAGCTGCCTCCTTGACAGCCACTAGAGGACGCTTCCGCGATCCTCAATGCGAAAACAAAATCGCATTGAGGACACGCTGACGTCCATAGGAAAGAATTGAGTAATGCTTTCCTATGGGCAGTTTGAATGCGCGCATGTCATTTGGAGCTGATGTCGACAGGTGGAGGAGTCACCAGCGCCGAGGGAGCCCAGTGCTGGATTAAGGTAAGTGGCTGAAGGGGTTATAGACACTATAGTGTCTTTTTAAACAAAATATGAATCAAATTATAAAACATATATAAATAGTGCTTTATAACAATTACTACATATTATTCACCCAATTTGTCAATGCAAAACACTGATAGCAGTGATCATAGCTGAGATGTTTTTTTGGTTTTTTTTTAAAATCAAATATTTTTGTCTGAATGATATACGGTGTTCAGTACACTTCAGTTCACTGATGGGACAAAAAAAAACACACAGTGTTGAATATTTTATCAAGGTAGCAAATTAATAGGGCATACACTTTTCTGATTGGCTGTAATTAGAAACATTGTAGAATCAGCATGACACAGCACTAAGTTCCCTGCATTATTATGACACAAGTTTGCTTGAATCCAGGTGAAAGCTCATTTTAAACTGTTTTTCTTTTTTTATTAGTAGCATACTTACCAGTCAGCTGTGACTTGACCAAAAAAGCAAAAATGACTCAAACATCAAACTAATGAAAGTAATGTATGTAAAGCAATTTGAGGTATTTTGCAGGTGTTGTACCAGATTTTAGAGGGTAAATATAAAAAGTACAATCACAGTGTATCTGTCTTCACGATGTAAGGCAAATAGAAATCATGACATTGCAGGAAATGTCTTTGAACAGATGTAATACAAACATAAAAAGATTAGTCATCAACAATAACTATCAATATAAAAGAAAAATACAGTGAATTGTAATGAATATATGAATATAACGCAATAATGCTATCTAGAGAGGAATATATATATTAAATATTATGTTAGTCCAATATAAAAGGTATCATTACATAATGCAATACTCTGGTATTTGGTACTCTGGTATTATGGCATCTTGTCTACTGGACTAATACAGCTAATCCAAATATTCAGTATATATATCATACAAAATACACAATCCAGCACACCCGCTTATTCACTAAACAACGATTTCAAATCTCACAGATTGAAATAGTTTTATTTAAAAACATCTCACCTAGGCAAATAATAATTGGGGTTTAGTTAACTTTATATGATCATATATTGCATAAGCCTGCCACAACATCAATGTACCTCATTCTTGGCAGGACCTACTCTGGGGGGTGTGCTCAGGGACGGATTAACATAGGGGCTGATGGAGCTGCAGCTCCAGGCCCAGGCCCATGGAATAGGCCCATTGATTTAAAAAAAAAAAAAATATATATATATATATATATATATATATATATATATATATATATATTTTTTTTTTCACACTACTCTTAGGGATTCCACCTGGCTTTTATTTTATTGGCACAACCAGTATTTGAGGCTGCCTGGCTGGTGCCAATATTGCAGTGATATTACAAATACAAATGCTGGTATTTTTCTCAGTATAAACAAGAGATTACTATGCAATACCAGCACTGGCCAGTAGGGGTCACTGTGTGTGGAGACAGGCAGGGATAGGAAGTTCAGCAAATCCCTCCCTGCCTATCTATACTCACTGATCTGCAGGGGTGCAGCTACAGAGAGTCCAGACAGCAACTCCCACCCTGCAGAGACAGCCTACAGCTCAGGGAAGTAAGGGATGGGGAAAGGCTGCAAGGAGACATACACTGAGACACTAAGGGACATTGGGAGACATTATGGCAGACACTGAGACACTAAGGAACATTGGGAGACATTATGACAGACACTGAGACACTAAGGGACATTGGGAGACATTATGGCAGACACTGAGACACTAAGGGACATTGGGAGACATTATGACACAGACACATGGGGACACAGTGTCCCTATGTCTCCCAGTGTCCCCATGTCTTCCAGCCAGTGTCCCTGGTGTCTCAGTGCCCCTTAGTCTCCCAGTGTCTCAATGTCCCCATGTCTCCAAGCTAGTGTCCCTAGTGTCTGTGGCCCTGGTGTCTCAGTGTCCCCATGTCTCCCAGTGCCCCCATGTCTGTGATACATAGGGACACTGTGATACATAAGGTCACTGGGAGAACTGGGGACACGACACTAGGGGACACTGGGAGACATGGGACACTGAGACCTGGAGTAATCGACACATGGGGGCACTGGGAGACATGGGGGCACTGGGAGGAATCCATCTATACAGCATAATCACACTAAGTAGTTTTTTGGTGATTTTACAGCATTTTCTCTTATGTCACTCCTTGTGATTTACATCATGTGATGTCACCCATACATATTTAATTATGCAAATTAGTAAGGCCGGTATGTTTTTCCAAGAAAGGTGGCAACGCTAACTACTTTTCACATACTCTTACTTAAGTATGGAAACATAAGTGGGATGTATGGGAACAAAATTTGTGTGGACTGGCTGACAATGAATATAGTTAAAGGGACACTATAGTCACAAGAATAACTACAGCTTATTGAATTAGTTCTGGTGAGTAGAATCATTGCCTTCAGGCTTTTTCCTGTAAACACTGTCTTTTCAGTGAAAATGCAGTGTTTACATTACAGCCTAGTGATAACTTCACTGGCCACTCCTCAGATGGCTGTTAGAGATCCTTCCTGGGTCATGGCTGCCTAAAATGCATCCAAACATTCAGTGTCTCCTCCTTCTGCATGCAGACACTGAACTTTCCTCATAGAGATTCATTGATTCAATGTATCTCTATGAGGAGATGCTGATTGGCCAGGGCTGTGTTTGAATCATGCTGGCTCTGCCCCTGATCTGCCTCCTTGTCAGTCTCAGCCAATCCTATGGGGAAGCACTGTGATTGGATCAGGCCGCCACTTCTAATGATGTCAGCAGACTGCTTGTTTTTCTGAGTCTAACAGCGTGCAGAGTTACAGCTTCAGGCTTGAATACAGTAAGATTTTTACTATATTTATGGAGGCATGAGGGGCCCGGGGAGGGGGGGAGGGGGAGGTTAGATGGTGGTGTTAACACTATAGGGTCAGGAATTCATGTTTGTGTTCCTGACCCTATATTGATCCTTTAAGGTAATGCTGACTTTGGTCTCTCTAACACTGTGACATGTTCCCTTTCTTCTAAACTCACTAGGGACAGTCCTTAGAAAGCATTGAGCGAGCGCATCATTAGATGCATTTATGCCAAGCTCAGGGTGCTGTCTGCATAGTATGCCCTTAGTTGGCCAGCTGCATGATTGGCAGTCAGTCTGACATGCATTCATACCAGGCTGGCCTTCTAATTTTGTGGGCAGTCATGTCCTCTTTTTGGGCATGTTCGCCCCTTTTGGCAGGTTACGTGGTTTGTGTCAGTGGCACACCCTTTTACCGTGTCCATTGACTTCCTGCTTGACTGGACACTGCTGTTAGGGGTTATGGATTTACTTGAAAGATGAAAACATAAATTAGAGGGAGATTAGCCTAGGGTATGTGTTTTCTTATAGCTGCTTCTTTCTCTCCAGCACCATCTCCATCAGATACATGACGCTTTGGGAGTGTTTTACTGTTTTTGGTCGATATGATTCTTTAATTAGGCCCATCATAATTGTCAGCACCAGGCCCACTGGGCAGTTAATCTGGCCCTGGGTGTGCTTAATACAAGTATTAACCCCTTAAGGACACATGACATGTGTGACATGTCATGATTCCCTTTTATTTCAGAAGTTTGGTCCTTAAGGGGTTAAGATTTTCCACAGGTGCTTTAAAGAGATGGTCAAGCCATTTGGCTATTCGTTCCAGGACCTCGCCTATCGCTGATACAGTGAGCCTTCTTGGTGGTCTAGTGGGGTCCTTGTGTATTTTTGGTAAACTGTATATGATGGGCGTACGTGGATGTTGTCTTGACAAATATTGATACAATTGTGTATCATATAATTATACAGTAAGCATACTCACATGTAGACCGACAATCTCACTGACACACACAAGCTCAGTGATACACAGCCTCAGAGATAAAAAATCCCACTGATATACATAAGCTCATTGACATAAAAATACAAGTTCACTCACTAGCAGGCGCACACACACACACACACACATACACAGCTTAATGTCGTGGTTCCAGCTGTCTGACCAGCCCCAGGTGCCAACGGCCCACCAGGAAATTTCCCGGTATCCCGGTGGGCCAGTCTGGCCCTGTGCGTGCTGCATCAACTTGTAATCCTCACATTACGACATGGCCATAGATCCTGCAGAATTGTGTCAGCACATAGCAGCTTGTGAGAGAAAGCTAGAGGAGAATGACCACCGTTTAGATCAATGTGCCAAGGCTTTACGCACGCTCCTTACTAGGACGGCTTTTCCAATTATGTCACCACTGCCTAATGTACCTCCACCTATAGTATATAAGGCACCTACGATCTCCTTATCTCCTCCCCCGCATTTTTCTGGTAATATCCAGGAATGTAAGGGATTTCTCAATCAGATTGAGTACCACTTTGAGGCCTCACCTGGTTCATTTCCTTCAGATAGAGCTAAGATTGGGTATCTGATGAACCAACTTAAAGGTAAGGCCTTAACCTGGGCTAATCCATAGTGGGAAAGTAATAGGTGTATCGCTCATTGTTACCAGGAATTCATGGCGGAATTCAAACAGACGTTTGAACCATTAGGCAGAGAGGAAGACGCCTCCACTGCCCTAATGCATATCAAACAAGGGAACCGGTCTATCTCGGATTATGCCATAGAATTTCTTACCTTGGCATCTGAGGTAGACTGGACTAACAACGGATTAATCGCTACTTTTAAAAAAGGATTATCCGAAGTTATACTTGATGAAATTGCTGCCAAAGACCTACCTAAGGTGTTAAATGACTTTATTACCTATGTGATGCAGATCGATAATAGACTCAGGACCAGGGAAATTACTAGAAACAGAACTAGACGTTTGACTATGTCACTAGCACCTCGATTCTCCAAACCTGTTGTACCTGAACTCTCGAAGCGGTCTGACCCCGAACCTATGCAGTTAGGGGTTACAGGACTGTCTGAGGCACCTAAGAACCTTAAGCGGACAGGTCTTAGGTGTAATGGATACATCCTCTAGTAATTCCCAAAGCAGATTTCTCCTTGACATTTCTGTCTTTTGCAACGAGGAGAACTTTTCATGCAAATGAGGAAATTTATGTTGAGTTAGTGTGTGATAAGCTAGTCGTGGATGTTTGTTGCCCCATATAAACTCAGTGAAGGATCGCCTGATAGTTAGAGAAGAAGGATTTCGGTAGGGTGATGGGAAGAACCTGGAGCAGATATAGAATTTTTGGCCGAGTGTTCTTTTTAATATGGTGATTGTGCTAATCCAGTTGAACTGGGGTTTGTTCCATGATACTAGATCTTGTGATATTGTAGAAAGTAAAGGGGTGTAATTTAAGTCATAGAGTTTAGAGAAATTTTTCGAGAGTTGAACCCCTAAATATTTGACGGCTGTATCAGCCCATGAGAAGTTGTAGTTAGATTTTAGGGTTTTAGTGACATGTTCAGTGATAATGGGAGTATTTCGCTTTTGAGGTAAATTACTTAGAAATTAGAGACTTGGTGGTAATGTTAGTTCCCCTACCAGAGGCGCCATAGAGGATATTGTAAAGAGCAGGTCGTCCGTGAAGGCAGAGACCTTGTATTCCCTTTGTTTGCTGGACACTCCCCGAATGTGTGAATGGTCTCTTATACCCTGAAGGAAAGTTTCCAGGATTAGAATGAATAATAATGGGGACAGAGGGCACCCCTGTCTCGTGCCATTCTTTATCTGTATAGATTGAGAGAGTTGGCGTAATTTGGCTGTAGGGTGAGAGTAGATGGCTTGTATCCACTTCATCCAGTGGGGTCCAAATCCGTATGTGCAGAGTCCACCCTGTCAAATACTTTTTCTGCATCAATTTTGCTATGACTTGGGGATGGCTGGGCTATGGGATCAAATTAAGCAATTTATTGGTGTTATTTTTAACTTCCCTGTGTGGCACGAATCCCAATTGGTCTTGGTGTATAATTAGTTGCAGCACTGGGCGTAGGCGATATGCTAATATTTTCGTAAAGATCTTCAGATCTGTATTGATTAAGGATATCAGACGGACGTTTCGACATTCAATGGAGTCCTTTCCAGGCTTTGGGCTTCTAAAGCCAAATCGGGTAATGTGCTATTAGTTGTCAGGGAGTTAAATACCTGGAGAAAGGGAGTAGTGTCACGATCAACATCGTGCCATATGCAGAATTGAGTATGTGGGCCTGGCTGGGATTGAACTTGGATTCTCTGCATCCCAGTCAGTGACCTTACCTTGTGCTCCAGGCATCATTTGTTATTTTAAGTTTCTCCTTGTATCCTGTTGTCTGAATCTCTACTCCTGGACCCTGCACACCAGTTCCTGGTTTCCAGATAAGTGGCTGATGTCAACCTATTTAACCCCTTAAGGACCAAACTTTTGGAATAAAAGGGAATCATGACATGTCACACATGTCATGTGTCCTTAAGGGGTTAAACCCTGCCTTGCTAGAGACTCATTGTCAGATCGTTTTGTTCCTGTTTGCGAATTATTGCTGTACGTCTGACTCCTGGTTTGATACTCTGCCCGTCTTCCGTTTCTGCCTGTTTGCCGCATGTCCTGACCATTGATATTGACCACGACTACTCTTTTTGGATTACCCTTGCCTGTACTGCGTTTCTGGAAGCACTGTGCCTTATCAGCCCCAGTGCACTGTTTCACAGCCTTGGGGATTTCTGCCTTGAGTCCCCTTGGTTTGTGTCAAATTGCAAAGGGTGCTTTAACTCTGCGTGTCGTACTCCTCCTCAAGGTAAGATCCCAACAAGTAGACAGTGTGTGAAGGAAGGTCTTTTTTCTGTGAAGCTGTCCTTTTTCCTATCGGTGTATGTTTTACTGCCAGTTTAAATTCCTCATGAGTGATGGGTGCGTCTAAAGTGCAGAGGACATTGTTCGGTAAGGTTTGGTGTATTCTGGTGGACAGGTAGTTAGTGAACTCTATATCTGAGGGGGGTTTGTCCCTTAGTTTATACAAGGTAGAGTAGTATGTATGGAACACATTTATGATCTCTGGGAGCATTTGAGTGGTTCCTCCAGATGATTTTTTTAATCTTGGCAATAAAGGTGGCTTGTCTAGATTTTTTTAGGGCATTAGCTAGCATTTGGCTGCATTTGCCCCCTTGGTAGTAGAAGGAGAATTTAGTGAGAAATATTTTGCGTTTGGTTGGTATGTGTTAATGTGGATCGTTTGTCCACTAAATTTGAGAACGAATTTTAAAATGTTGAGAACGAACCATCGCGTTTATAGGATTCCTCTAATTGTCTAATCTATTTCGTTAAAGTAACAATTTGGGCCTCTCTAGCTTTCTTTCGTCTGGAGGCCAAAGCTATAAAAAGTCCACCGGATTACACATTCATGGGCCTCCCACGTGATTACAGGGGTTACAGAAGGGGTGCTATTTTCTGTCAAATAATAGTCCAGGGCTACTTTTACTTTAGATGTGACATCTGGTACGTTTAAAAACAAGTTGTTTAGTTTCCATTGGTAGGATTGGATCGGAATAGATGGTATTTGAATGGCAAGAGACAGGGCAGTTTGAGCATGATTGGATCAGGTGTAGAAACCTATGTGGGAGAAAGAAGAGGTCTATCCTGGAATATGTTCTAGTAGCGTGGGAATAAAAGGAGTAGTCTCTCATATTTGGATGAGTCACTCGCCAGCAATCGAAAAGTTGTGATTGGTCAAGAATATGTTGTATCTGTTGTCGTGCTGATGCTTGATAGGTGCTTGCACCTGAGGTGGTGTTTAGCATGGGGTCAATGAAGATGTTAAGGTCACCCCCATGACTAAAATACTATCTGTGAAATTGTCTATTGAACGTATGTAGCGCCTTAGTGCTTTGCGTTGTTGTTTGTTTGGTAAATATAGATTTACGAATGTCATGTTATGACCTAAGAGTTCTTTAACCATCACCATTCTGCCATGGTAGAAACTTTCATGTTTCACATATGTGAACGGGACATGTGCCGCTATTAAAATGGCTACTCCCTGTGTCTTGGCCTCTGAAGTTACTAAAATATGAGTTAGGGAATTTGCGGTTGTGTAGTGTAGGATCCGAGTTTTTGCGGAAGTGGGTTTTCTGCAAAAAGGCGACATCTGCCTTGAGTTTATGAAGTTCCGTTAGTGTGTGTTTTTCAGGAGAGTTTAAACCTCTGACATTTAAAGGAGACCAGGCGGATAGTAGCCATGGTAGATGTAGCATAGAATACAGTATTAACCTTTTTTCCCCCCTGGTAGCGGCATACAATAAAAATATAATAAACTATGTACATAAACACATAAATGTAACTTTAAAAATAGTTTCAGCAAATTTGTCATTTGTGGCACCCCTGTACATGAGGGTCTTCAATGCCTGTCCCTATTGGGGGTTAGTTGACCCATAGGGATACGTTGCGGCACCACAGGATAGCACATGACAGGTGGTGTAGGATACCTTTTAAGCGGGTGTTACCAAGGACTGTAGGAGGTAAGGTATAGGTATTTGGTAGTTTTGGGTGGAGGAATTAAGTTGAGACTTGTGTCGGGGTTTCGGGGGTAATGGGTGTTACTTTTAGGGTCTAGGGAGCACATCCTTATTGTAGGAGTGAATATTTAGTGGGCTATAGATTATGGCAGGGGTTTCAGTGAGTCGTTATCTGGAACCTGAGACAGTATCTTGGAAGTTGGCTACAGCTATTGTTATACAATGTAGGTTGGGAGAAGAGGGTTTCAGTATAATCGAGTGCATTGAGGGATAGGGTTTATAAGAGTTTACTGAATGCCTTTACAAACATAATTACCCGTTGAGCAGATTCAGTGGTGCACAGCTATTACACAGTAAACTTTCAGGAAGTTAGTTAATTTCTGCATAACGGTGAACATCGATTAGAACATGTACTTACTTTCCTTGGGTATCAGGGCAGGATAGTTAAATCTGTTTTAATCCACTTTCTGTGTGGTAAATAATTGCGAGCTAATATTTGGCAGGAGTGTCGTAATGTAGGAGTTGACCTAATGATACTCTTCCCTATCCCCTCGTAATATCAATACATAAGCACATGTCAGCATATAAACATACTTAGGTTAAAGTTGTTTTTGGGGGGGGATACATCTTTAGACATAGAGATCAGGGTTAGTGGTAAAGTAAAGGAAAGGCAGGGTATGGAGTGGTCGGGTATGGGGATAGAGCACCCCTCATTTCGATTTATGTAGTTTGTGTATGTATATATATATATATATATATATATATATATATAATTTTATTTTTTTTAAATTTATTATTATTTTTTTTTTTTCCAAAAGGAGTGAATTAGAGAGGGTGAGTAGCTCCTATGTGGAGGGTAGAGGGTGAAATAGAACTTGGGATAGGAGAAGCGATAAGAATACTGGTGTATTTTCGGCGCTGCCTTCCTCAGGTATCTCTCGTTCGCATTTCTCCGGTCTATGTCCGATAGATTGGGTTAAGGGAAGGAGGATAGTCTGTTGCCGTGAGCTGTTGTCTCAGTCCTTTGATATTGGCTGAGCAAGTATGAGGTCCACTTGGATAGTCCAGTCATTTAATTGGCAGTAGATTTTCCCCGCGGTGATGATGTGGGTGATGTTGTGTCCCCAGGGTCATTCCTTCTCTTCGATTGAACCTGTTGCCAGTGTTGCCTTTGTGGAAGCTGGAAGGTTGGAGGGTGGATGATTGGTCATACCAGTCTGGGATGAGGACCTGTGGCAAGTCCAAGGCGTTTTATAATGCTGGGACGTCTTTCACAGAGCGTATAGTCTGTAGTTATCCTCTGTGCATGACACTCAGGGTGAAGGGGAAGCCCCATCTATAGCAGAGATTTCTGGCTCTCAAATTATCTGTGACTGGTTTACGTCCATGTCGAGCTTGCAGCGTCAGCCATGACAGGTCTGGGTATATGGTTATGGGAGCCTCATTGTATAGGAGAGGTTGAGTGGATTGGCGTAGGGTCTGTAAGATTTTCTCCTTGCATGTATAGTAGTGGATGCGGCACACCACATCTCTCGGTTTATCCGTTGGAGCCCCTCTAGGTCTAAGGGCTCTATGTGCCCTATCCAGTAGTATTGCGGTGTCAGGGGGTCTCTCTGGGATCAGGCTGAAAAGGGTTTGTAGCATACCTGATAAATTCTCCTGGTCACACTCCGGGAGCCCTTTGACCCTTAAGTTATTGCGGCGTCCTCTATTGTCGAGATCGTTGAGGGATTTTTGCACCGCTGAGAGGTGAGTTGTGTGTTCCTCCAGAGTGTCTTGTATGTGTTGGGTTTGGGAGTATATAGTGTCCCGGTCATCCTCAAGTGCTGCCACTCTGTCTCCCATTAGATGTAGGTCGGCGCCTATGGTATCTAGTTTGGCTTGGAAAGAAACTTCAAGTTTTCCTTGCATTTTAGCCAGGTCCTGTTTTGGGGGTAAGCTGTTCAGCATATCACTGATTTTTTTGGTCTGGTTGTGATTGTTCAGAGGGCTGGAAGGCTGTGATTTGTTGCCAGGAGAGTCAGGCGCCACATTAAGGCCTACCATTGATGGGTGCATGTCCACGCGGTCCCAAAAATATTTTGTGAAGGCACCCAATTTACCGGCCGGGGTTTTGCCGGGAGCCTGTTGGGATGAGGCTGCTCTTTTGGGGTGACCCATTTCTTCTTTTTTAGTGTCCGAATATAGTGGATTGTGATCTCTAGACTCGGAGCTGTGTTAGTGCCCCTTCAGGTCGGTGGTTGGCTCTGCCCAGCAGGATTCTTTTTTGTGTCTAAAAAAAATGGTGAGTTACTACAGGGCATTGAACAAAATCACCTTTAAAAATGCATACCCTATTCCCCTCATTACAGAAATGTTTGACAGACTCCAGGGTGCTAAAGTCTTTACTAAGCTTGACCTTAGGAGTGCATACAATTTAGTGAGGTTAAAGGAAAACCATGAGTGGAAAACAGAATTTAATACCAGAAGTGGGCACTATGAGTACCTTGTGATGCACTTCGGTTGTGTAATGCTCCAACTGTATTCCAGGATTTTATTAATGACGTATTCAGGCAGGGGCGTTTTAGCCGCGAGGCAAACAACGCATTTGCCTTGGGCGGCATTTTTCAGGGGGCGGCAAAAAACGCTGCCCCCAAATGCCCAGGGCAAATGCCTTGTTAGCCTCGCGGCTAACAAACATGCCAAGCGGGCAGCGCTGGGTGGGCAGGCGGACAACTGCCGGCGAGAGAGCTCTTCCTCTCAGCTGTTCGCTCAGCTCCCTCGCGCGCCACAGAGTGAGGCTGGGAGCCGGAATATGACGTCATCTTCCGGCTCCCAGCCTCACTCTGCGGCGTGCAAGGGAGCTGAGCGGACAGCTCAGAGGAAGAGCTCCCTTGCCGGCAGCCGCCCGCCCAGCGCCGCCCACAGCCACTGGACCACCAGGGAGATAGAGAACCCCCTCCCCCCCCAGCATTCCCAAAGGTAAGGGGGGGGTAAATAAAAAAATTTAAAAAAAGAAATGTGAGTGTGTGTGTGTTTGTCTGTTAATGTGTGTGTGTCTGACTGTGTGATTGTGTCTGCTAGTGAGTTAGTATGTGTATGTTAGTGTGTGTCTGACTGTGTGTATGTCAATATGTGTGTGTGTCTGTTAGTGTGTGTGTGTCTGACAGTTTGTATCTGTTAGTGTGTATGTGTGTGTCTGACTGTGTGTGTGTGTCTGTTAGTGTGTGTGTGTGTGTGTCAGTGTGTGTGTGTGTGTTAGTGTGTGTATGCGTATCTGTCAGTGAATGTGTGTGTGTGTATTTAGAAGGTGGGGGGGGAAGGGTTGGGTGGGGCTGGCGCAGGGGGAGGAGGGGGGGGCCTGAGTTTTGTCCTGCCTAGGGCAGCACAAAACCAGGATACACCACTGTATTCAGGTATTATATTTATTCATTTGTCTTAGTCTATCTGGATGATATCCTTATAGATTCCCCTGACCTTCAGACTCACTACAAACATGTTAAACAAGTATTGCTAACCTTACTGAAAAATCAACTTTATTGTAAACTGGAAAAATGCATCTTTGATGAGACAGAAGTACAGTTTTTGGGATATAACATTTCTGCTTCTGAGTTTCAGATGGATCCTCATAAACTATAATCTGTTCTACATTGGCCATTTCCCAATGGATTAAAAGCCATTCAGAGGCTTATTAGGTTTGCCAATTATTACAGGAAGTTTATCAAAGGGTTTTCTTCTGTGATAGCCCTCATCACCAATATGATATGCAAGGGGGCTAGCAGTACGATATGGTTTAAGGAGGCTAGAGAAGCTTTTGATCCCCTCAAACAAAGGTTTGCATCTGCCGACATATTGATACATCCCAACACCAGCAAATCTTTCATACTGGAGGTTGATGCCTCCAAGACTGGGGTAGGGGCTGTTCTCTCCCAGAGGGGGAGCCAGGATATCCATTTACATCCATGTGGTTGCTTCTCTAGAAAGTTGTCTCCTGCTGAGCGCAATTATGATATTTACAGTAGAGAATTTTTGGCCATTATACTAGCAGTCAAAGAAAAGCTATATCTTTTAGAGGGTTCCAAGAATCCCTTTTGATCATTACTGACCATAAACATTTGGCTTATATAGGGGATGCTAAATGACTATCTTCCAGACAAGCTAGATGGTCTCTGTTCCTCTCTCACTCTAACGTTCTAATAACTTATAGGCTTGGTCCCAAAAATGTGAAGGCTGACACCTTACCTAGACAGTTTGATACTGACTCAGTACAGGAACAAGAGACATCCCCTATTATTCCTCCTGAGTGTATCATCGCTTCCACTGTCCTTTCCTTATCATCTCCTTTGCTTGGCGCCATCATGGAGGCTCAGTCTCAGGCGCCATGCAGTAAACCACGGGATAGATTGTTTGTTCCATTGGGTTAAAGGGAAAATGTCATGAAAGTGTTCCACAACAATGTGACTGCTGGATACCCAGGAATTAATAAATCCATAGCCACGATCATTCCCTCAGAAAAGATGTTAAAGAGTATGTGCAGGCCTGTTCTGTTTGTGCAGTTTCTAAGTACCTCATAAGCTTCCATTTGGGTTGTTGCATCCACTTCCCATTCCTGATGTTCCATGGTCCCATTTGTCCATGGATTTCATTGTTGAACTTCCTAATTCTAATGGCTATACCATTATCCATATGGTGGTTGACCGCTTTTCTAAGATGGCTCATTTCGTTCCACTCAAAAAATTGCCATCCTCACAAGACCTGATTTTTATCTTTATAGTGAGATTGTCCGACTACATGGCATTACTCACAATATTGTATCGGACACAGGTTCTCAGTTTGTCTCTCGGTTTTGGAGGGCTTTCAATAAACAATTGGACACTGAGTTGTCTTTTTCTTCCTCCTACCACCCCCAACCAATGGTATGGCTGAGAGGGCTCACCAGTCATTGGAATTATATTTGTGTTGTTTTGTAAATAGCACTCAAGATAATTGGTCCGAATTACTTCCATGAGCTGAGTTTCCTAGGAACAATGCTGACCATGACTCTTCTGGACATAGTCCATTGTTTGTTAATAACAGTCCTCATCCTACTGTTCTGCTGGCTGCTTTTTTCCTGACACGGCTATCCCCACTTAAGTCCCTAGCATGAATTGCTCCTAGATTCCTTGGCCTGTTTCGTATCCTTCGTAGGATTAACCCCGTCTCATATTCTCTGGATCTGCCGGCCTCCTTGCGTACGCCTAATACCTTTCATGTCTCTTTGCTCAAACCGCTTGTTTGCAATAGGTATACTGTCCCAAGTGTCCCCCTCCTCCTTTGTTTTATTCTGGACAGGAGGAGTATGAGGTCTCCTCTGTAATTGATTGCAGGTTTCCTCGTGGTACCTTACAGTATTTAGTTGATTGGAGGAGTTATGGGCCTGCCAAACGTTCTTGGGTTCCAGCCTCTGACATCCATGCTGGTCACAAGATCCGGTCTTTCCATGCCAAATTTCCTCTCAAGCCTGTTCCTGCCTGCCTGGTGGGCGGTCTTCAGGTGGGAGGTAATGTAACATATTCCTCCTCACCTTGCGGTATCTACACCCAGCATCTGTGCGTCTGTATAACGGACTCTTGCAGCATGTTGATCGACGCCAGCCACTGCGGATCCACGACAAAATTATACCCCCACGTCCACCCAAGTTAATGACGACGTCGTTTTGATTTCCCTGTATTCTGGTATCCCTGACTTCTTGCTTTCCCTTATTGCTGTGTCTCTTTCTGTGTCCCCTAACCACGGCAAGTATTCTGACTATTCTTTGGTACGTTAAGTCCAGCAATTCTAAGGCCCGGTAATACGTTACCTATTAGTCCTCAGTGTGACACAATCCTACTTGCTGGATCTATTAGTAATCCTGACAGATACCAAGTTACCTCCATATTATAGGCATTAGAGGCATAGGGCGCAAGACAAATCCAACCTTCCTGCAATTGCTGAGACATCCGAGGAGTACTACACCTCCAGTTACGCCAGCGACATCCGCATCCCAAGCATGGGACCCTGAGAGGACTGTACCATTTGTTCTCAGAAATGGCCTGAGAAAAGCAGCGATAAACTGAGACTCTCATGGGCAATAGTACATATGCAATTCTGTCTTGCATACAATGTTTTTTTCCTTTTCATTTCCAGTGTGGTATAAGTTTACCTGAAGTTTAGATTTTATGCATTTAATCTCCTTCATACATGCTCAGTTTGCAACTTTCCCAGGGAAAGCATTGGATTGGCTAAAGTTGGCAAAGAGGTGGGGCCAAATGCAGTTTTGGCCAATCAGCATCTCCTCGTAGAGATGCATTGAATCAATGCATTGAATCAATGCATCTCTATTATAAAATTTCATGCAGAGCTTGAAGACTCTAAATGGCAGTGCTACCTACTGTGCAGTACTGCCCCAGGAAGCACCTCCAGTGGCCACTTGGAGGTGTCCGTAGGGGGCAATGTAAACAGCAGTGTTTGCATGTACATGCCTGAAGGAAATGATTATACTCACCAAGACAACTACATTACAGCTGTAGTTGTTCTGCTAACTATAGTGTCCCCTTAAAGGAACTAGCCATTTATTGTTTCGAACAATTTAGTAGATGTACTCCCAAAGAAAAAAAAAGCATGCAATTCTTTGTGCATGTTTTCTTTGTGGATATGTGAAATCTCGGTTTGCAATAGCGGCAGATCTAGATTGATTTACCCTGCTTTGGGACAATGTAGGTGCTGGTGCTAGTATGTAAGTTCTTGTTCAAAACCCCTTGGGCTTACAATATGTAGTTCTTCTGTAAAAGCATACATTATGTGCATTGAGCCTCTGCATCTGCCCATTTAAAAAAAAAAAAAACAAACAAACACACAAACTGACTTGAGTCCTTCACATACAAGAATATTGCACCCCTGTTCCATAAACTTCACGTCTCTCCCTCTACCAAACCTTTTTTTCTCTCCTATACTCCTAGAAATGTTGTTTATCCTTCTAACCCCACTTGTACCTTTTTCTATCTTATTCCACCTCCTGTCCCTTTGCTGTGCCTGCTGTCTGCACTTACCTGTATCCCATGCTGTGCCTGCTGTCTGCACTTACCTGTATCCCATGCTGTGCCTGCTGTCTGCACTTACCTGTATCCCATGCTGTGCCGGCTGTCTGCACTTACCTGTATCCCATGCTGTGCCTGCTGTCTGCACTTACCTGTATCCCATGCTGTGCCTGCTGTCTGCACTTACCTGTATCCCATGCTGTGCCGGCTGTCTGTCCCTGCCTTCACAGCAGACTTCTCCTTGCATCCCACACTGTGCTTGTTCTGTGGGAAGAGGGGGCGGGGCTATGTCACATCCCATCCCTCTCACACAGAACACTGAGTACAGGGACTGGAAGTGCTGCTCGGCCAGCCTTGTAGGAGTGAGTGTGAGTCCCTGCCGCTTGCCTGGTTAGCATGCAGTAAGTACTGCTTAGTTAAATTCTGTGGGCAGGCTGGGGAGAACCCCTGATCTCCCCAGCCAGCCCATGAAAGCTGCAGACATTGAGCAGTGTCGGCTGCCAGGGCGCCCCTGTTGCCATGGCGCCCTGTGCGATCGCACAACTTGCACACCCCTAAGGCTGGCCCTGTCTGTCACGCCATCACAGGAGTCTTACCCCAACACGCAGGAAAGTGGAAACCCACAAAAGGTGGATCCGAAATACGTATTACTGAGCCTATTAATGGACAGACTTAACATATTAATACAGCAAGAAACAAGGTGCAGACAAAGCAGGGTCAAGATACCAGAAAATCACGAAGACATATACGAAGGCGGGTCAGGAAACTAGAAAATCACGAAGACTTACACGAAGCCGGATCAGGAAACCTGAAATCACGAAGACAAATATGAAGCAGGGTCAGGATATCAGAAATCACGAAGGCAAATAGGAAGCCGGGTCAGCATACCAGAAATCACAAAGGCAAATATGAAGCCAGGTCAGGATACCAGAAATCATAAGGTCAATACGAAGCTGGTTAAGGATACCAGAAATTGCGACGTCAATACAAAGCCGAGGTTAAACACAGAAAATCACAAGGGGATCTCTAGGATCACAGAGCGAGGATCTTTACAGAAATCATGATAGGGCAATAGATTGAGGCTAAAACAAGTCTTAAATAGGCTTTAAAGGGTTCCCATTGGCCACATCATCTCTGCGACCCCAAACAGCTTTGGGTTGCCTAGATGATATGGTCCCTTTAAGGTCATGACGTCATGGCAAATACTTTTATTTTTAGGAGCTGCCGTTCAACCCGCAGACCCCCAGAGAGAGACGTTTGCGTTTTCTATTCCAGGCATTCAGGCCGCGGGGCTTGAGGTCATGGGGCTACGTGGTGCATTCTGTCCGCGTGGCCAGAGGAGGGGAGCAGTGCAGACGCCAGGCACAGGTAAGTTTGTGACACACGACACCTGCCGGGTGCACTCTGATGCATACTCCCACAAGATCCGTAGGCCAGTCTAGCTCGTGCTTACCTCTGTGGTGGCCACCTTTAACAGTCTAATCGACACTAGCCGCTGAGCATTAGAGCATTTTATGGCTCTATATTCTCAGCCCCCATTTCTGGCCACATGCATGCAACTGTCATCACTCTGACATACTACAAGCAAGTTACGATGTCACTTGACCTCCACTGTCCAATCAGAGCTATTTTTAGGCTATTTAAACTCAAAATAAATAGGTCTCTGTGCCGTATCATGGTTTCCTATTTGGTTATCCAAGAGAGCATTATTTGCATTGATTCTTTTGTATTTTGACCGGGCTGTATTTTGACTACTGTGACTTCTGTATCCCTTGATTTGTGGAATAGCTAACCATTTATGTACCTTTTATTTCCCTGACTTTGGCTTGTTTTATACTATTCTATTTATTAACGTTCAGACAGGCAATTCTAAAGACCGGTAATATGTTGTAGTATTTTTTGTTATAATTTATTTAGTTAACTACAATTCTATCCTGACATTATCTTGCTTGATGTTGCATATTTGCATTACCTTTGCCTTGATTGAACATATAATGTGTTTTTAGTATTTTACATATAGTAGAGCTTATTTGCAGCACTTAATTTTTACACGTTTAAAAAAATATCTGTTTTCGCAAATTTTATGAGGTTTGATTCACATTGTTTGTAACCACACCTTTGGGTGGAGATCTTTAAGTCTACAATTAAATATTGCATTCAAATAACGTGACTTTATGCCCCGATCCACCTTCTTGGCTGACCTCATCAGAACTGATGATGCAATTCAGGGGCGGGGCCAAACACCACACTAGTCAATCAGCATCTCCTCATAGAGATGCATTAATTCAATGCATCTGTATGGAGAGTGTTCAGCGTCTCCATGCAGAGTGAGCTGTAGTTGTTCTGGTGACTATAGTTTCCTTTTAACCTATTAAGATCCATATGAACATTGCAAGTGCATCCACATTACTTTAATGTATTCCTAACTAACTTTTAAGATAATTAATACACGTGTGATTGTTATATTATTAATTTTGCCGTGTTTTATTGTAGTTATTCAGCTTATGTGACCTTAAATTGATCAAATGGATTACAGAGGAATGGTTAATTAAAGTTGTTTGAACGCATCAAGTCAGCTGAGCATTTCTGATTGTCCGATTTTTAAGTTGGTCTTTTTTATTTTACTTTGTTATTTTTGCAAATTTGTTTGAATTAATTATCTATATATAGCATTTACAATTGGAGTGACCGTGACTTTGAGCTGTGTGGATGTTTTCCTGAGTAGTTTTGGGTAAAGCACCCAAGGCATAAAGAAACTCAACACATTTTATTTAATACTTGAGGCTTACCAACAACTCCCAGTGTCTGAGTGGGGCAAAACAAGGGCATGAAGGATGGACTGAGTGCCATTTTTCTTGTCAAAATTGGAGGTGCAAAATCAGGCCCAAGATGGTGGCACAGCGCGCACTCAGCACAGACTCACCATCTGCTCCAGGATCCCCAGCTTCAACTGCAGAGGATAAGCCAGTAACTTCACAGGAAATGTATTATATTCTAGCTGACCTCTGCACCGACTACACACTTCAAAATCTTGGCGGATGAGTTTAAAGGAACACTATAGAAAATAATAATTTAGGTTTCAGGCCTCCCCGCAGCTAGCTTCACCATCACTCTGCTTCCTTGACTGAGATCATCATTTTGCAGGCCATTTTAAATATGGATTCCTTTGAGTCTGTGTTTTTCTGTATACAGCAGCTTTAAAACACAACTTGGGGAAAGATGCAAAGCCAGTGAACCACTCATGGACAGCTGTTTCCTTGTTAAAGGCACACTATAGTCACCTGAACAACTTTAGCTTAATGAAACAGTTTTGGTGTATAGAACATGCCCCTGCAGCCTCACTGCTCAATCCTCTGCCATTTAGGAGTTAAATCCCTTTGTTTATGAACCCTAGTCACACCTCCCTGCATGTGACTTGCACAGCCTTACATAAACACTTCCTGTAAAGAGAGCCCTATTTAGGCTTTCTTTAGTGCAAGTTCTGTTTAATTAAGATTTTCTTATCCCCTGCTATGTTAACAGCTTGCTAGACCCTGCAAGAGCCTCCTGTATGTGATTAAAGATCAATTTAGAGATTGAGATACAATTATTTAAGGTCAATGACATCTATTTGAAAGTGAAACCAGTTTTTTTTTCATGCAGGCACTGTTAATCATAGCCAGGGGAGGTGTGGCTAGGGCTGCATAAACAGAAACAAAGTGATTTAACTCTTTAATGACAGTGAATTGAGCAGTGAAATTGCAGGGGAATGATCTATGCACTAAAACTGCTTTATTTAGCTAAAATAATTTAGGTGACTACAGTGTTCCTTTAACATAAGTCATCAGCATGAAGTTGGGTATTGGTTTGCTATTAAGACTTGGTAGTGCTTGGGAAGCAAAAAGGTTATGGTGGGGAAAAAATTGTGATTGAAAACCCTTTCCACCTTCAATCACAATGTTTTCCCCCCCCATAAACTTTTTGGTTTATGCTTCCCAAGCACTACCAAGCCTACTTGTATACAGCAAATACAGACTCAATGGAATCCATGTTTGAAATGGAATGAGGCAAAAATTTAATTATTTGTTAAACTAATTTGCATATAGTTATATCATAACTGCAAATTTGTGATTTCTGTGGGAAAATCAAGTCTTATGGCTTGACTGGTGTGCAGATTTTTAACATTGTATTAACTATCCACAGACTTCAGAATCACAATCTCCCCCCCCACCATAACCTTTTTGGTATGTATGTATATTATATATATATATATATATATATATATATATATATATATATATATATATATATATATATATATATATATATATATAAAATAAATAAATAATAGCACTCCCAGGACTTATGAATATAGTGAAAAAAATATACTTAGCTTTTATTAAATGACAGCCACATGGAAAATCAACGTTTCAGTCCCTGTGTGGAACTTTCGTCAGGTCCACACAGGGACTGAAACGTTGATTTTCCATGTGGCTGTCATTTAATAAAAGCTAAGTATTTTTTTCACTATATTCATGAAGTCCTGGGAGTGCTATTATTTATTTAGTATTTTTTCTATAAATGTTGCTGATAAGCACCGGGCCAAAGTCTGCTCTGACAGGAGTGCAAGCATTTGGATATTTATTTATATATATATATATATATATATATATATATATATATTCAGTTATTTCTTTTATATTTTAAGTGAGCATTTAAATGTTATTTTTACACAATGTGATTTTTATTAAATTCATTAATTATAATTTAGGGGATCTGCCTGCAAAAATCGCGACTGAGGGTAAATATCCAGGCTTGGGGGTGCCGATCATTAGGGTGCCCAAATAGTGTGAAAGCTAATCTTTTGCAGGCATAGCATTCCATAACGGCAAAGAAGTGGCCTAAGAGCATCTAGAAAGAAGCTGTCTGTGCAGCATGTGGTGAAGTTGTAAACATAGAAAATAGCAGTATCAACATTGGCTGAAATTTACAATGATTGATCCTGTCATAAGGAATAATGAATGTAATAATTAGTGGCTAACCTTAGCTATATAGTCCACATATTAGTGAGTTGAGTCTTGGCTCCTTTAAAAAAAGCTCTTCCTTGTGGGGGAGGGTGCTTAACAGCTTGAATGAGGGCAAAGTGGAAAGATATCTGCTAGTACTTAGAAAAACTTGCAAGAACAAGAGATTGTTCCGCTTCTCTGGACCTGTCCCATACTCTGTACAGACACAGCATTGCATCAGGTATTGTAACACGATTTCCAATTATTAAAAATCGACAAGGTCTGCATCATGATCCAAAGAACATAGAATCACACAGGAGTTTGAAAGCAGTCAGTCTTCTACAATAATGTTTTATCTTGAGGTTTATTGTAATGTGTGTTATACAGAGATCAAAATATTCTATAACCATAATAGATCTTTAAACTTCGATATTTTGCATTTACCTTTATAGTAAAACATTATAAAAAAAACGGGCTGCCCTGTATGCAGATTGCTAAAAGGCAGCAATGGAAAAGGTTAAAAAAAATAAACTCTTCTGCATGTGTCTATAATCTTCTCTTTTTGCTACAAAAATTTACATTAGTAAATTTATTTTTTATTTTATGTGCTATAATGGGTTTAGAGGATGTGTAGTAATCATGGCTCAAACAGAATTAGGTCTGAATCTCCAGCAAGTGTAAACATTTCGGGGACAAAAATGTAGGGCTTTATTTATTAATCGGGTGGGGGGTGTTGGTGTGTGTGTGTGTGTGTGTGTGTGGGGGGTTATATATAGTTTTGTAATTTACATATTTTGTGGTACTTTACAAGAAAAGTGTGCAATTTACATGTTTCAGGTAATCTTTCTTACTATGTACCTTCCCTAAAATGTATTCTGTATTCATTGGCATTTTAACTACATTCCAGAGAGACGGTGACTGGTTATACTTTATTTTATTTTTTTTAAAGCTCAAAATAAACATGTTCTTTTTTACCTTTTTGTCACAAACTGTCAGGAACACATGCAATTTCATATACATTATATATCAGACCAAATTTTCAATTCTGAAAAAAAGGGGGCATTTTGGGGCACACCCAGAACATGCATTTCTCAGCTGTGGTGCTGCCGTAAAGAGCAACATTTATACAAAATGTAGATTAAGGAACAGCGCAAACACAACAAAAAAATATATATTTTAAAATTTGACAGGGTTACTTAAATCACCTACCTCCGCAAATAAATATGGGGTTTCAGTTGCATTTTATCGCGTTAAGCCCACCACTACTCAACAGTACCCCAATATCGGTGGGTCCTACTCTAATTTTGACATGAGAGACAACAACTTTAAAAGAGTGCTAAATAAATATAACAAGCTAAAGTGTATTTAATGTGTACCTTTGCCTTGATTGAACAAATAGTAGAGCTTATTTCCAGCAATTATTACACGTTTAAAAAATCTGTTTTTCGCAAATTTTATGAGGTTTGATTCACATTGTTTGTAACCACACCTTTTGGGTGGAGATCTTTAACCCCTTAAGGACAGAGCTTCAAAAGCTTGTCTTTCACTTAATGACAACAGCATTTTGTTGCTGTTGTCATTAAGTGAACGCTGTTTGCGTTCAACTGCAATTTGCATTTTACTAATTTATTGCACCGACACACATTATATACCGTTCTTTTTTTAAGGCCAAATTTTATTTGATGATAGACATATATATAAAACTGAAATGCAAAAAAAAAAAAATATATATATAATATATATATATATATATATATATATATATATATATATATATATATATATATAATTTTTTTTTTTTTATTATTTATATATTTTTTTTTAGCTTTTGCAATAATGTGTGCACAATTTAGTGCAGGTTAAGGAAAGTTAATTCAAAATAAATTCATTTAGTTGTTCTGATTTACAGAATATATAATGTGTCTGGGATTTTAATTTGTTTTTGGTAGTTACAGGTCACAAAGCACAAGGAGTAAAATAAACTTTTAATGTGGAGCGATTTTTAGAATTTGGTATGTTTGTCTTGTAAGCTTAACCATAAAAGAAAACAAAATTGCCACACAAAAGTATATATTTATATAAAGTAGACATCACAGGCTATTTACCTAAGGTTGTTTTGACACTTTCTACGTAGCCATTTCATCTGCCAACCTCTGCTAAATATTGGAGTAAAATTGTTTTTTTTTTGTTTGTTTTTTGGCACACAAACTTATAACACAGAAATTCTCATGTGTATTTTGTAAAGTTTGTGTGTGCTATTCCTGTACAAAGTTTTATTTTGTGTTCAGTTACATCTGCTGTGTCCATGTTCCAATTTGGAGTAGTTTAGACAGTTGGTTATTGAAACTTCCCCACAAACACATACTATTTTTATTAAAGATTACACCCAGGGGTAATTCAAAAGGCATATTTTGAACCTTAGCATGGGATCATTTTTTCTCTAGTTTGTCCCAGGTGTAGTGGTAATGAGTGTATTTTTTTACTTTTAAAAACTAGTTTTTAAACTTTTGTTTTGCTTATTAATTTTTTTTAAACTTTCCTTTCTTAAAACTTTTTTTTTTACAGATTTAACATGTTTCTAAGAATTTTTATTTTTTTATTTTTTTACTGTTAACGCCTAACTAGCAGTAAGCAGCACTAACAGTAAATTCCCCATTTTCCAATAACTCCCACCCACCCCAGCTAGCAAAATATATAATTAAAAAATATTTAAATGAATTAAATAAATTGAACCCCTGAGGGTTAAAAAATAAATAAAAGTTAATCCTCAGGGGTTAAAAAAAATTAGATCATAGTATAATACTGTGATCTGTATTTTGATCACTGTAGGCAGTGATCGACTGGCAGGGAAGGGGGGTGTTTTAAACGTTATTAAAACTTTTTTTAGCTTAATTTTTAATTTCTTAAAGTTAATTTTAAAACTTTTTTTAACGTTAGCCTAACACCAAATCCCCCAATACCCCACTAACTTCCACCCACCCAGCTAGCTAAATATATCATTTTAAAATATTTTAATTAAATAAATGTAACCCCTCATGGGTTAAGAAAAATAAAAATAAAAATCAGATGACAGTAAAATGTAATCCCTGCCAATTGATCACTGTAGTCAAATTTACAACGATTGATCCTGTCATAAGGAATAATGAATGTAATCATTAGTGGCTAACCTTAGCTATATAGTCCACATATTAGTGAGTTGAGTCTTGGCTCCTTTAAAAAAAAGCTCTTCCTTGTGGGGGAGGGTGCTTAACAGCTTGAATGAGGGCAAAGTGGAAAGATATCTGCTAGTACTTAGAAAAACTTGCAAGAACAAGAGATTGTTCCGCTTCTCTGGACCTGTCCCATACTCTGTACAGACACAGCATTGCATCAGGTATTGTAACATGATTTCCAATTATTAAAAATCGACAAGGTCTGCATCATGATCCAAAGAACATAGAATCACACAGGAGTTTGAAAGCAGTCAGTCTGCTACAATAATGTTTTATCTTGAGGTTTATTGTAATGTGTGTTATACAGAGATCAAAATATTCTATAACCATAATAGATCTTTAAACTTAGATATCTTGCATTTACCTCTATAGTAAAACATTATAAAAAACGGGCTGCCCTGTATGCAGATTGCTAAAAGGCAGCAATGGAAAAGGTTAAAAAAATAAACTCTTCTGCATGTGTCTATAATCTTTTTTTTCTTTTTGCTACAAAAATTTACATTAGTAGATTATTTTATTTTATGTGCTATAATGGGTTTAGAGGATTTGTAGTAATCATGGCTCAAACAAAATTAGGTCTGAATCTCCAGCAAGTGTAAACATTTCGGGGACAAAAATGTAGGGATTTATTTATTAACCCCTTAAGGACGAAGCCAAATGTACACGTTGTGAACGAAACAAAATGTAAACAAAACCTGGCATTTGCGCTTCATGTCTGTCCAACCGTAATTCACCTCTTTCATAGTAAATGCACCCACCCTTATTATATATCATTTTTATTCAGGGGAAACAGGGCTTTCATTTAATATCAAATATTTAACTATGAAACATAATTTAATATGAAAAAATGGGAGAAAATAAGAATTTTTAGTTCTACATGACATTTTAACTGTCAATGTCATAATACTGTTTGCTTTTACTGCAGTAAAATACACATATTTGTATTCAGCAAAGTCTCACGTGTAAAACAGTACCCCCTATGTACAGGTTTTATGGCGTTTTGGGAAGTTACAGGGTCAAATATAGAACGTTACATTTGAAATTCGCCAGATTGGTTACGTTGCCTTTGGGACTTTATAGTAGCCCAGGAATGACTAAGTGGCTACTAAAAAAGAATTGCAATACCTTGGGTTGTCTTCTTTTGCAAATGGTATGCCAGCATAGGGGTAATTTTCATTCTTGGGCTACCATAGGATCTCAAAGGCAATGTTACCAATCTGGCGAATTTTAATGTGAAAAAAATGAAACACAAGCCTTATATTTGACGCTGTAACTTTTGAAAGCTCCATAAAACCTGTACATGAGGGGTACTGTTGTACTCGGGAGACTTCGCTGAACACAAATATTTGTGTTTCAAAACAGTAAAGTATCGCAGCAATAATATCGTCCGTGTAAGTGCTGTTTGTGCGTGAAAAATGCAAAAAACTTCACTTTTACTGGCGATCTCATCGTTGTAAAACATTTTACTGTTTTGAAACTCTAATATGTGTCTCCTGAGTAGAACAGTACCCCTATGTACAGGTTTTTTGGTGTCTTGGAAAGTTATAGGGTTAAATATAGTGCTAGCAAATTAAATTCCCTTTACTTTCGGCATGGGTTGTCAGGCAGGCCCCGCTAATTGTAATTAATTAAGATACCTAATTATGTAAAAATATTACGTGTGTGTGTGTGTGTGTGTGTGTGTGTGTATATATAATATCACAATACAGTTAGAACGAAATAACACACATCTATATATTTTTTTTAAATTATTTTAATTTTATTTTTTAACGTATTTACATATTGAATTTTTTTATATTATATATAACAATTATATATTTAGTATCAGTATCAGTCTACGTGTAATTTGATATTAAAATATATATATATATATATATATATATGTATGTATGTGTGTGTGTATGTATATATTTATTTTACACTTTTTAACTTTTATTAATTTAATTTGATTTCCAGCCAGCAGGGGGACTACCTGTCATTACAGGCAGCCCCCCCTGCTGGCAATGCTGCAGCCAGCTATCCCGGCCATGTGATTGTGAGGTCCTCGCAAGGACCTCACTCTCACATGGCCGGGGGGGGCTGCCAGGAGGAAGATCTGCTGCAGGGGGGCTCCCTCGGAGTCCCCCCAACCGCGATCGCCGGCGACTAGGTAAGTAATGAAAGACCGGAGGGCGTACTATTACGCCCAGCGGCGTTTAGAACGGCCTAAAATAGGGCGTAATAGTACGCCCTCCGGTCTTAAGGGGTTAAGGAACAGCAAACACACAACAAAAAAAAAAATATATTTAAAAATTTGACAGGGTTACTTAAATCACCTACCTCAGCAAATAAATATGGGGTTTCAATTGCATTTTATCGCGTTAAGCCCACCACTACTCAACAGTACCCCAATATCGGTGGGTCCTACTCTAATTTTGACATGGGAGACAACAATTTAAAGGACCACTATAGTGCCAGGAAAACATACTCGTTTTTTCCTGGCACTATAGTACCCTGATGGTGCCCCCACCCTCAGGGACCCCCTCCCATCGGGCTGGATGGAGAGGAAGGGGTTAAACTTACCTCTTTCTCCAGCGCCGGGCGGGGAGCTCTCCTCCCTCTCCTCCTCTTCGACTGAATGCGCATGCTTTCCTATGGAAGCATGCAAGCGCCTCTAGCGGCTGTCAAGAGACAGCCACTGGAGGCTGGATTAGCCCTGTTATAAACATAGCTGATAATCTGAAACTGCTATGTTTATAAAAGAAAGGGTTTACCCTAGCTGGACTTGGCACCCAGACCACTTCATTAAGCTGAAGTGGTCTGGGTGCCTATCGTGGTCCTTTAAAAGAGTGCTAAATAAATATAACAAGCTAAAGTGTATTTAATGTGTTGTAAGAGCGTTGTGAATATATACATCATGAAAAATCTATGTGTCAAGAAACACGATTTAAAAAAATTCAGCGCCATAGCTAATTGACGTGATGGTGATTTTATGACTATATTTATAATGCATATCATGTGTGTTATACATCAAATAAATATTATAAAAAATGTTGGCCTTCACGGCAGCACCACTGCTGAGAAATGCATGTTCCAGGGGTAGCAGAGGGTGCTCAGAGTAGCGCGCAAGGGTTGCGGGGGGAGTTAGTTAGCTTTCTGAGGGCTGTCCTGGAGAGGCTTCCCGGCGGTGACTCCCCTTTTCCCGCAGTACCCTCACCCGTGGCGGTTGGTCAAGCAGGCGTGGCGCACATAGTGCGCCCGTGCCTGCCGGGGTGTGAATTGTAACCTGTGGGGATGTACATTCCCTTGGACGTCAAGGACAAAATTTTAAGGAGTGAGTTTGTGGATCTCCTCTCCCTGGTCCCTCCGGATTGTGAATCGGTGGACAGACCGCGGTGAGGGGAGATGGTGGAAGGTGAAAAAGGTAAGCAGTTCCCGTGTACCTTTGGGAATTGACTCCAGGGCTTCTGCATGTACGCGGGTATTCTCTCACGGCAGTGGCCAGA